>CM053027.1:634038098-634465598 GCA_028564925.1 Lithobates sylvaticus | reverse complement strand
TTTTTAAAAATATATTTTTAAATCTGTTTACATTTTTTATTATTATTTTTTTTTTTAACACACTGTGACAAGAGCAATATAATGTTTCTTCATAGTAACTTAACACGACTCTGGAGAAGTGATCAGGAATTTTTTTTTCCCTACACATTATGATTTTCTTATACCAGTTACGGTAATTTCATTGGTATAAGCAACGGTTTTTACTGCGGGAAACTGATTCATTCAGTGTGTATTGTTGTGATTAGCTGTGATTGGCCCTGTCTGTAGCATGTGATCACTGTGACCAATCACAGCTAGCAACACAATTGTACACAATCAAGGGCATGAAAGGAAGCCATCCATTGTTTACAATTTTCATGTGATTTGCTGTGATTGGTCACAGCGATCACATGGTACCAGCAGCTGGCCGGTACAGTGATCAGTCATCGGCTGTGTCCACTGGGCAGATCGCACCATAGCGTAGCCCCTGCTTACTGGTCGGTGTACCCCCAGCAACTGGTCAGCGTACCCCCAGCAACTGGTCAACGGGCCCCCAGTATACTGGTAAGAGTGCCCCTGTGTACTGGTCAGCGTGCCCTCAGCTTACTGGTCAGCATGCCCCCTGTGTACTGGTCAGCGTGCCCTCAGCTTACTGGTCAGCATGCCCCCTGCGTACTGGACAGTGTACCTCCAGCATACTGGTCAGCATGCCCCTGCGTACTGGTCAGGGTGCCCCCACCAACTGGTCAGCGTTGGCCAATGGCAGAGGGCAGTGCACGCCTGGCCGTAAAGCCGTAAGCTGTCAAAGGCGGGTGTCACTGCCCACAGTAGATATGATGGCGCTGAGGAGAGGAGGGGGAGAGGAGAGGAGAGGAGCAATGCTCCGTGCGGCCACATCAATGGACCATGGGACAGGTGAGTGTCTGATTATTAAAAGTCATCAGCTACACTTTTTGTAGCTGCTGGCTTTTAATAAACTAAAAAATGGGTGGAACTCCGATTTACTAAGTGCACTAATCTGGTGCACTACAGGGTACAGGAATTCACACACACCCGGCTGTTGGGAGGTCAGGAGGGATTAGAATCCAAATCCACAACTGAAAAACAGCCCTGTGAAGTTCCCTGTACTGTCTCTGTGATGACATTTCTTTGGGCTCCCTCATTTGTACCTTCCAGCACACTAATGCGGCGTACACACGGTCGGAATTTCCGATGGAAACAGTCCGATGGGAGCTTTTCATCGGATTTTCCGACCGTGTGTATGGTCACCGGTCTTTTTCTGTCGGAATTTCCGACGGACTTTGAATTGAGAACCTGTTCTCAATTTTTCCGCCGGAAAACCTTTCTATCGGATTTTCCGATCGCGTGTAGGCAATTCCGACACGCAAAATTCCGACGCATGCTCGGAAACAATTTGACGCATGCTCGGAAGCATTAAACTTCCCTTTTATAGTGCTGTCGAACGTGTTTTATGCCGCTGTGTTATTGACCGTCGGAATTTGGTGTGACCGTGTGTAGGCAACACAGCTTGAGCGAAATTCCGTCGGAATTCCGTCGGAAAAACCGACACAGTTTTTTCAGACGAGAATTCCGATTGTGTGTACGCGGCATAGGAGTTAACACAGTGAAATGTGCATACGAGGGGGGGCCGGGTAAATGTCATCACAGAGCACGTGTAGGAGCCAGTGTATGTAGAGTACAAACATACTTGTACTCTACATACTGCTGCTAAAAAATACCTGTGTGGTGAGACTGGTGATAAATGCAATTATAATCTATCAAGTGCCACCTGCTGCGTACTGGACAGTGTATCTCCAGCATACTGGTCAGCGTGCCCCCAGTATACTGGTCAGCGTGCCCCCTGCGCACTGGACAGTGTACCTCCAGCATACTGGTCAGCGTGCCCCCAGCAACTGTTCAATGTGCCCCCAGTATACTGGTCAGCGTGCCTCCTGCATACTGGTCAGCGTGCCCCCAGTATACTGGTCAGAGTTCCCCCCGTGTACTGGTCAGCGCGCCCCTGCATACTGGTCAGCGTGCCCCCTGCGCACTGGACAGTGTGCCTCTAGCATACTGGTCAATGTGCCCCCCAATATACTGGTCAGCGTGCCCCCCCAGTATACTAGTCAGTGTGCCCCTGTGTACTGGACAGCGTGCCCCCAGCATACTGGTCAGCGTGCCCCCAGTATACTGGTCAATGTGCCCCTGCATACTGGCCAGCATACCCCCAGCAATTGGTCAGCGCTCCCCCAGCATACTGGTCAGCGTGCCCCCAGTATACTGGTAAGAGTGCCCCCAGTATACTGGTCAGCGTGCCCCCAGTATACTGGTCAATGTGCCCCTGCATACTGGCCAGCATACCCCCAGCAATTGGTCAGCGTTCCCCCAGCATACTGGTCAGCGTGCCCCCAGTATACTGGTCAGCGTGCCCCCAGTATACTGGTTAGCGTGCCCCTGCTTACTGCCCAGTATACCCCCCGGCAACTGGTCAGCGTACCCCCAGCATACTGGTCAGCGTGCCCCCAGTATACTGGTTAGCGTGCCCCAAGCACACTGGTGAGCGTGCCCCTACCAACTGGTCAGCATGCCCCTGCGTACTGGCAGGCATGGACTGGAGTGGAAGCACTTATGTTACCCCTTCCACGCTCCACAGTATTTCTTTGATGTGCTAAGCACACTCTCTTGTTAAAGTTCATAAATATAGAACTGTAAGCATTATACTGTTTAGATTGTTTTGTTAATTGATTGGCAGATTTTGTACTGCTCCGTGTGCGCAGATCGAGTCCTCCTAACCATTGTAGGCTCGGATCTGCCCACACACCCTATAGTCTATATCACTGTTTCTGCAACCCCCCCCCCCCCCCCCCCATATATTCCTTCTGTGTAATAGACTAACTAACTATCTCAGTACTGTCACAGCACCTGCAGTCAAATATAATCCCTAAGGGACTATGTCTCTCACAATAGTCTCCCTCAACGCCAAGGGCCTCAACAGCCCTTTTAAACGCTCACTTTTATGGCGCAAAGCGATCTCACTAAAAGCAGACATACTCTGCATCCAAGAAACGCACTTTGCTGAACATAAACCACCTAGGGTGACCACATTTCCAAACTGGCATTCGGGGACAATGCTGCCAAGAACCGGGGGGGCAAATGTAGTCTCAGGGTTGACGGCAAATTCAGAAGTGGGGGGGGATTTGTTGGGTGAATGGCTGGTGCTAGCACTGAAATCATTCTGACACCATGCTTAGTATGGTGTCAGGATGATCAAATCACATTATTTCTATTACTACATTGTAATATAAAATGAAATAGTTAAACTCACCATAACATAGAGGGAACCCTGAGCTTGTCATTTGCCACGAGATTTTCGCCCGCTGCCCCACACTGACACCAGGGATTATCCGGAGGATGGTACAGCAGCGGCCGTCGGAGGACTTCTGTCACCACCCACCATCAGCGTGACCGTGACCTATCAGTCACCTATCACAGTAGCCAAAGAAAGTGCTCCAAGGCTCTGTGCCAAAGGTGGTGGGTGGGCCAGCAACAATAAGAAGCCGCCCTCAGGATTTAGGAGATACAGAGGACGCTCTTTGGCTGCTCTCTCTCTCTCCCTGCAGCTGCGGCCGGAGGCGGAGGTGGGTGGACTCAGGGTGCTGTTGCTAGACGCGAGGCGGGGAGGCCCTAGCAACCCATTCAGCAATGTTTATTACTGCGGCTGTGTGTCCTTATTTCATTCCGGGACACTGTATTGTCCCGGAATGAATGTGCCCGGGACACGGGACACAGATATTAATTAAGGGACAATCCCGGGAAATCCGGGACACGTAGGCACCCTAAAACCACCCCAATGTTCCCACAAATGATTCCCCCACTGCTTCAAATCACGATCCAGCAAGAAAACAAGAGGAGTCATGATAGCAGTACGATCCTCTGTCTCTTTTAATCTCACTCACCTTGACCAGGATCCCTCTGGCAGGTATCTAATCCTATCAGCCACATTCAATAACCAACCCCTCATAATCGTGAACATGTATGCTCCCAACACCCGCCAGAAATCGTTTTACAAATCCATGTTGCAAAAAATCCAACATTATCCTAAAGATCAAATTGTAATCTGTGGGGACTTTAACCACTTCAATACCAGGCTTTTAAACACCCTTCCTTACCAGAGCACTTTTTGCGATTCGGCACTGCGCGCTTTAACTAACAATTGCGCGGTCGTGCGACGTTACACCCAAACAAAATACAAAAAAAAAAATCGCCCCTGCGGTTTTTATTTTTTGCGCTATAAAAAAAGAAGAGCGACAATTTTAAAAATATTTTTTACTTTTTGCTATAATTTTTTAAAAAAAAAAAAATCAGTTTAGGCCGATACGGATTCTTCTACAAAAAAAAAAATCGCAATAATCGTATATTGATCGGTTTGCGCAAAAGTTATAGCGTCTACAAAATAGGGGATAGATTTAAATTTTTTTTTTTTTTTTTTTTAGTAATGGCGGGGATCTGCGATTTTTTTTTCGTGACTGCAATTGCGGCGGACACTTCGGACACTTTTGACACATTTTTGGAACCATTCACATTTACACAGCGATCGTTGCTATAAAATTGCAATGATTACTGTGTAAATGACTGGCAGGGAAGGGGTAACACTAGAGGGCGCTGGAGGGGTTAATGTGTGTCCCTAATAGGAGTGATTCTAACTGTAGGGGGAGGGGACTTAAGGGGAGGAGACCGATCGTGATCCTCCGTACTGGGATCACATGATCGGTCTCCTCCCCGCTGACAGGACGTGGAGCTGGGTGTTTACACACACAGCTCCACGGTCCCGCCCTGTCCCGTTGTTTTAACGGGCCATCGCGGGTGCCAGGCGGACATCGCGGCAGCCGGGCACGCGCACCGGGTCCCGAGCGATGCCGCGGCCCCCCAGGCGGCCGGGAATCCGAGGACGTCATATGACGCCCACCCAGGATGGTGGATCCACCTTGTGGGCGTCATATGACTATGGCCGGGTATTGAAGCGGTTAAAAGTCAGCAGCTGCAGTATTTGTAGCTGCTGACTTTTTTACATTTTTTTTTTTTTTTTTAGGGGGCACCCCACTTTAATGAAGTCATAGACCCCCAGGTGGACTCATCTAATACAAAGCGCAGAAAATTCACAGCCCTCTCGTCCATGCTCTCCCTAAAAGATCTTTATGACCCCTGGAGGTGCCAGCACGGTACAGAGAGAGATTATTCTTTCTATTCAAACACCCAAAGGTCATATTCTAGGATTGACCTGTTCTTAACCTCCAAAACTCTGCTTCAAAAAATTACTAAGTCCACAATAGGGCTTTTAACGTGGTCGGACTACGCCCCAGTATCTATCACTATTTCTATGTCCCCTACTACCCCCAGACATACCCTATGGCATCTGAACGCCTCGATTCTGAGCATCCCGGAGACTTGAGAACAGGTTCGATCCGAGATTTCATCCTTTTTCACCAACAACACTGGCATCCGTTTCTAACACAAGTACATTCTGGAATGCCCACAAATCGGTCATACGAGGAACTTGTATTCAGCTGGGTGCCCAGGAAAGGAAAAAGAGAACCCAAACAGTAAATTCCCTTCTCCACAACATCCGAACACTTGAAACCTTGAATAAACAAAACTCCAACCCAACTACCACAGCGGAACTAAGTAAGTTGAGAAATGACCTCAGCTCCTACCTTCGAAAGAGCCATGACTTCTACCTTAAGCGCCTTTGCGTATCCTGGTACGCCCTTGGGAATAAAGCAGGGAAACTCTTAGCCCAACAATATAAACCAAGATCAGCGCAAAATAGGATCCCATTCCTCTTAAATGATAAGGGAGATAAGCTAACAAACCCAAAAGATATAGCGAACGGATTTAGCGCCTTTTATTCAAAATTATATAATCTTTCACTATCAATATCTGAACCCCATGCCACTCCGCAACTCTTACAAAAATTTCTAGACCAGCTCCAACTACCTTCACTCTCTCCACCTCAACTCAAATCATTAGCCCAGCCATTCTCATATAGAGAGATTTAACAGGCTATCAAAGATTCCCCCCCCCCCCCCCCCCACAAAGCCCCGGGCCCAGATGGCTTCCTTAACCACTTCCAGACCAGCCTCGTTTTGGATTTTAAAACAGTTTTTTTTTTTTTAGAAAATGACTTAGAACCCCCAAACATTATATATTGTTTTTTTTTCTAACATCCTAGAGAATAAAATGGCGGCGTTGCAATACTTTTTTTCACACCGTATTTGCGCAGCGGTCTTACAAGCGCACTTTTTTTGGAAAAAAGTCACTTTTTTGAATAAAAAAATAAGACAACCGTAAAATTAGCCCAATTTTCTTTTGGATTGTGAAATATAATGTTACGCCGAGTAAATTGATACCCAACATGTCACGCTTCAAAATTGCGGCCGCTCGTGGAATGGCGTCAAACTTTTACCCTCAAAAATCTCCATAAGCGACATTTAAAAAATTCTACAGGTTGCAAGTTACAGAGGAGGTCTATGGCTAGAATTATTGCTCTCGCTCCACCGATCGCGGCGATACATCACATGTGTGGTTTGACACCGTTTTCATATGCGGGCGCTGCTCACGTATGCGTTCGCTTCTGCGCGCGAGCTCGTCGGGACGGGGTGTTTTAAAAATTTTTTTTTTGTTTTTTATTATTTATTTTACTTAATTGTATTATTTTTTACACAGTTTTTAAAAAAAAAAAAATTGATCACTTTTATTCCTATTACAAGGAATGTAAACATCCCTTGTAATAGAAAAAAGCATGACAGGTCCTCTTAAATATGAGATCTGGGGGGTCAAAAAGTCCTCACATCTCATATTTGGACTTCAATGGGAAAAAAAAAAAAAAAATTAAAAATATGTCATTTAAAAAAATGACATTTGTAAATTTCCCTTTAAGACGTATGGGCGGAAGTGACGTTTTTGACGTCGCTTCCGCCCTCCTATAGTATAGAGATGAGTGGCGGCCATCTTAGCCTCACTCATCTCTATACACAGGCAGGGAATGGACCCGATCGCCTCCGCCGCTGCCGACGGTTCCGGTAAGCGGCAGAAGGCACGGGAGAGCGGCGGGAGGGGGGGGGCACCTCTCCCGCCGCCGATAACGGTGATCTCGCGGCGAATCCGCCGCGATGACCACCATTATCGGAAAGGGGACCGCTCACTGTTAAGAGGGATACCTCGGTTGTGGCAGCAGCTGCTGCCGTTACCGAGATATCCCTCTTCAAAAAAATGACGTATATATACAGTGAGCGGTCGTGAAGTGGTTAATGAATATTATAAAACATACACAGATCAACTAGTACCCCACCTATGTAACTCTTTTAATAGGTTCTTGTCAACAGGAGAAATCCCATCTAAAGCCCTTGAAGCAGCGATAACCAGCATACACAAACCTGGCAAACCCTTCCATGATCCAGCCAATTACCGCCCCATATCCCTACTCAACACAGATCTTAAGATCTATACAAAATTACTAGCTACCCGCCTTGTGAAATATATACCCAACCTAGTCCATCCGGATCAAGTAGGCTTCATCCCCTCCCGACAAGCCTCAGATGGCACCCGAAGATTTATAGACCTTATCCATTGGACTAAGCACCACTGAACGCCTTCTCTGCTGATCTCTCTTGATGCAGAGAAGGCATTTGACAGGGTTAAATGGGTGTACTTAGACTCAGTCCTTCAGAAATTTGGTATACATGGCCCATTCCGCCAAGCCATCCTGGGTCTCTACTCCACACCGAGCACAAGAGTTCTTACTTCAGGTATGTTATCCACCCCCTTCCCCATCACCAACGGAACTCGCCAGGGTTGCCCCCTATCCCCCCTAATATTTGCGCTAGTGATGGAACCACTGGCACAAGCAATTCGAACACATCCAAATATTGCCGGCCTGAGTGTTGACCAAAACCACCACAAGATTGGCCTATATGCCGATGATATAATTATCTGGCTCACCGACCCACTACATTCCCTCCCCCCATTGTGTGATCTCCTACAACAGTTTAGTAAGGTATCCATGTATAAACTGAATCACTCTAAATCAGCCATGCTAGGAGTCTCCCTCTCTCCACAACTTAAAGAAACTATCACTACCTCTTCCCCCTTTTCCTGGGCCCCCAGCTCCTCCATGACTTACTTAGGGATCCAGCTTACTTTCCCCTCTACACTACTTCTCCGTACTAACTTGTCTCTTCTAACTCAGAAATTGCAAGATTTTGTTAAATCACTTTTATCTATGAACGCTACCTGGGCAGGCCGAATAGCCCTCTCCAAAATGTTTCTCCTCCCACACGTACTATATCTCTTTAAGACTCTGCCAATACCGATCCTACAATCAGACATAGCCATGCTTCAAGGGATTATTAATCACTTCATCTGGGCGGCACGCAAGCCACGCATCAAAGCCTCTCTACTCAATACACCCAAGGCCAATGCAGGCCTCGGTGTACCAGACCTCCGTATGTACTACAAAGCAATAATATTGGATCAAACCAAAAAGCCTTGAACTCTTATCGAAGCAAATAATGTTGCCCAATCACCTGCACTTTTATTGGCGGCTATATGGCTGGGTTACCATCCTCCACGCTCCTTCCTCCCCACAGTTAATGCTACACTATCCACATGGCGATCGGTTACTACAATCCGCGGGAGGAATATATGTGGAAGCCCTTCACCAACTCCCATTATCAGCCTTATCGCTCTTATCACCTGACCTTTCACTTCAGAATTGGTCCTCACAGGGTCTCCGGAAAATTGGAGACTTGTTCCAACATAATCAACTACTATCCTTCCCCCAAATTAAAGACTGTTTCCACATTTCCAATAAGGACTTCTATGTATACCTAAGGCTCCGTCATATACTCGACAACATCTCAACCTCACACACCAGGTGGACTAAGAACATCCTACAGTTTCTTTCCTCATGCAACAACAAAATGTGTGGCATATCCTATCTTTACAGCCTACTAACCAAACATGGAGGAACACACCCCCAACTATAAAATACTGGGAATCCAAACTACAAATTGAATACACCCCACTAGCTGGTACCGAGCACTACACTCATCCACCATATACTCTAAAAACATTTCCCACTGGGAAACCTCAATGAAAATTGTGTATAGGTGGTACTATACTCCTGTGAAATAATCTTCCCGACCCACTCCAGTAAATGTTGGAGAAATTGTGACTTGGATGGACATATTTTTCATATATGGTGGACATGCCCGTCGATCGGCGCTTACTGGACGGACATCTCCACACTTATACACGATGTTCCAAACATTAACATTGAATTATCCCCACAGATGGCTCTCTTCTGACTAGGCCTCTCTGAATGGCTCTCCAAATTCCACCCCATGATTACACACATACTTATTGCTGCCCGGTTATCTATTGTCCGGCACTGGAAACATATTTGCCCACCCACTCTTCAAGACACCATTGATAGCCTCAATGACCACCTAACAATGGAATTTGTCTTTGCAAAGGCACAGCTGATGCTGGATAAATTCTATCACCGCTGGCAATTCTGGCTACTGGATCATAGGGCCCTACCTTGCCCTTGACCATTCATGAGTTATCACCTATGACGACCTATTACCTGGAACAAACTGAGCCACTTTGGTTTGTCTACTGACAGGCCTATTGTGTAACTACTCCTCATAACATTGAGCATTAACCTACTAACACTCTATCTACTCTCTCCTTCCCTTCCTCTCTGCTCCCTCCCCCTCACTCTTATGCCGCGTACACACGGTCGGAATTTCCGATGGGAGCTCTTCAACGGATTTTCCGACCGTGTGTACGCCCATTGGTCTTTTTCTGTCGGAATTTCCGACAGACTTTGGATTGAGAACCTGTTCTCAATTTTTCCGACGGAAAACCTTTCTATCGCATTTTCCGATCGTGTGTATGCAATTCCGACACGCAAAATTCCGACGCGTGCTCGGAAACAATTCGACGCATGCTCGGAAGCATTAAACTTCCCTTTTATAGTGCCGTCGAACGTGTTTTATGCCGCTGTGTTACTAACCGTCGGAATTTGGTGTGACCGTGTGTAGGCAAGACAGTTTGAGCGAAATTCCGTCGGAATTCCGACGGGAAAACCATCAGAGCTTTTTCCGACGAGAATTCCGACCGTGTGTACGCGGCATTACAGTTTTTGCCTTTCATTTTTCCTCTCTTCTATGCTCTCTCCTTTGGGAGCATACAAGAGACCAAGGTTACACTTGTTAATATACTTTAAGTACAGAAATTTCTACCCTTAATCTTGACGTCAACCACCAACTGTATCTGTATATCGAGTGACTGTACACCACCTTTATGGCTTTTCTCAATAAAGAAATTCAAATCTAAAAAAAAAAAAAAAAAAGGGGGATCAACTCCAGAGATAAAACGATAATTATACCGCTTTATAAGACTCTGGTCCGGCCGCACCTGGAGTATGCTGTCCAGTTCTGAGCACCAGTCCTCAGTAGGGATGAGCCGAACACCCCCGGGCACCAGAACCTGCGAACGGACCAAAAGTTTGCATGAACGTTAGAACCCTATTAATTACAATGGACGCGAACGTTCAAAATCTAAAGTGCTAATTATAACGGCCAATATGCAAGTTATTGTCCTAAAAAGTGTTTGGGGACCCGGGTTCTGCCCCAGGGGACATGTATCAATGCAAAAAAAGTTTTAAAAACTGACGTTTTTTCTGGAGCAGTGATTTTAATGATGCATAAAGTGAAAAAAAAATAAGTGAAATATTCCATTAAATATGGTACCTGGGGGGGTGTCTAAAGTATGCCTGTGAAGTGGCATGTGTTTCCCGTGTTTAGAACTGTCCCTGCACAAAATGACATTTGTAAAGGAAAAAAAGAAGCCATTTAACCACTTCAGCCCCGGACCAATTTGCAGCCAAAGGACCAGGCCCCTTTTTGCGATTCGGCACTGCGGCGCTTTAACTGACAATTGCGACGTGGCTCCCAAACAAAATTGACGTCCTTTTTTTCCCACAAACAGAGCTTTCTTTTGGTGGTATTTGATCGCCTCTGTGGTTTTTATTTTTTGCGCTATAAACAGAAATAGAGCGACAATTGTGAAAAAAATTCAATATTTTTTACTTTTTGCTATATAAATATCCCCAAAAAATATAAAAAAAAAAAACATATTTTTTCTTCAGTTTAGGCCGATACGTATTCTTCTACATATTTTTATACTATATTTTTGGTAAAAAAAAAATCGCAATTAGCGATTATTGATTGGTTTGCGCAAAAGTTATAGCGTTTACAAAATAGGGGATAGTTTTATAGCATTTTTATTAATATTTTTCTTTTACTAGTAATGGCGGCGATCAGCGATTTTTATTGTGACTGCGACATTATGGCGGACACATCGGACATTTTTGACACATTTTTGGGACCATTGTCATTTATACAGCAATCAATGCTATTTAAATTCAGGTGTAGGCTGTGCAGGAGGCACACTACACTGACTGAATATTGGGCAGATGCCTGTGTTGCACAAATCAACTACAAAACACCAGCAATGAGGGGGTAGATTCAGGTGTATGCTGTGCAGGAGGCACACTACACCCACTGTAACAGCGCTAGGTTAGGAAGCAAAGCACAGCTGACACTGTCCCTGCCTATCCTGCTCTCTCCCTCAACACTACACCCACTGTAACAGCGCTAGGTTAGGAAGCAAAGCACAGCTGACACTGTCCCTGCCTATCCTGCTCTCTCCCTCAACACTACACCCACTGTAACAGCGCTAGGTTAGGAAGCAAAGCACAGCTGACACTGTCCCTGCCTATCCTGCTCTCTCCCTCAACACTACACCCACTGTAACAGCACTATCTAAAGAACTATAAAGCACAGCTGACGCTGTCCCTGCCTATCCTGCTCTCTCCCTCAACACTACACCCATTGTAACAGCACTATCTAAAGAAGTATAAAGCACAGCTGACGCTGTCCCTGCCTATCCTGCTCTCTCCCTCAACACTACACCCACTGTAACAGCGCCATCTAAAGAAGTATAAAGCACAACTGACACTGAACACCGGAAAACACTACACAAGGCCGCCGCACTGGCGGCCTTATATAGTGTGGGGCGTGTACTAAACCCCCCTGAGCTATAATTGTCCCTCCTCGCTACCAGCGCTGTGATTGGCCAAGCATGCTGGGTCACAGTGCATGCTTGGCCAATCATCAGCCAGCAATGCACTGCGACTGGCGCAGTGCCGTGTGGGCCGTTCGTATCACACAAATTTGATGCGAACGGCCCACAAACTTCTGGTTTCGACGAACGGCCGATGTTCGATTCGAACACCGGGCTCATCCCTAGTCCTCAGGAAGGATGTACTGGAAATGGAGCGAGTACAAAGAAGGGCAACAAAGCTAATAAAGGGTCTGGAGGATATTAGTGATGAGGAAAGGTTGTGAGCACTGAACTTATTCTCTCTGGAGAAGAGACGCTTGAGAGGGGATATGATTTCAATGTATAAATACGGGACTGGTGACCCCACAATATATAAATACCGGACTGGTGACCCCACAATATATAAATACCGGACTGGTGACCCCACAATATATAAATATGGGACTGGTGACCCCACAATATATAAATACCGGACTGGTGACCCCACAATATATAAATACCGGACTGGTGACCCCACAATATATAAATATGGGACTGGTGACCCCACAATATATAAATACCGGACTGGTGACCCACAATATATAAATACCGGACTGGTGACCCCACAATATATAAATACCGGACTGGTGACCCCACAATATATAAATACCAGACTGGTGACCCCACAATATATAAATACCAGACTGGTGACCCCACAATATATAAATACCGGACTGTTGACCCCACAATATAGAAATACCGGACTGGTGACCCCACAATAGGGAGAAAACTTTTTTGCAAAAGGAAGTATAACAAGACACGTGGCCATTCATTAAAATTAGAAGAAAAGAGGTTTAACCTTAAACTACATAGAGGGTTCTTTAGTGTAAGAGCGGCAAGGATGTGGAATTCCCTTCCACAGGCGGTGGTCTCAGCGGGGGGGCATCAATAGTTTCAAGAAACTATTAGATAATCACCTGAACGACCGCAGTATACAGGGATATACAATGTAATACTGACATATAATCACACACAGAGGAGGGACTTGATGGACTTGTGTCTTTTTTAAACCTCGCCTACTATGTAACTATGTACACTGGAAAAATGCCCAAATATTTGACTGCACTCCCCCTGGAACAGCCATAGTCTTCCTAGACTTGCCGAAGGAAATATCCCTTCTAGGAGCTCTGTGTCCCCCTGAGTAGCATTTTTAGCAAAGTCCCAACTTGTAGGAGCTCTATGTCCCCTTTCTTGAAAATACCAGCCCCCCAGGCTCCTTGGTGAAATGTCCCGGGACTAGGAATTGGGTTTAGCTTGTTGGCACTGCCCCAGGAAGCTTGCTTGATGTTGCATCGGGCAGGTCTCTCCCTTTTAGGCCTTGGGGGGTGTAGAGGTACTTTCACTGTCCTACTGTTGAGGTCTCCGGCTGTCCAGATCCTTCCATGCAAGCCAGGGTGTCTCCAAGAAGAGGCTGTATGGCAGTGGAGATCCCTCTGTCCTTTGTCCTAAGCTCTCAACATGGAGGCAGAGCCCCCCTCAGCCCCATGGTCCCCTTCCAGGCCACATGACATAGCCTCAATACTCCAACTTCCACCCGTTCTCCTGCTGGCCAGGCTCTGCAATATTTAAGTAGACATGTGCAATTCGTTTAGTTTTTTTTCGCTTTTTCGTTTTTTTTTCATTATATTTGTTCGTTCGTTTTCGTACGAATGAACGAATCGTTCGAATCGTACGAATCCGAATAACGAATCGTAACGAATCGTTCGAATCGTACAAATCCGATTAAGGAATCATTCGAATCGAACGAATCCGAAAAACAACGAAAATCCGAAAAAAACGAATTAGAAACAACGAATGTAGAAAATCCGGAAAACAAACGAAAAAATTTGAACATTCGTAACTTTTTTTTTTTTTTGAATTGGTAATTTTCCGTGTCCCTTACAATGGTGCTGCTAAACGTGCTTCGAATGGATTGAACAAAAAAATTCGTACATTCGTAATTTTTTTTTTTCGATTCGTAACTTTTTTTTTTCGAATCGTAACTTTTTTTTTTTTGATTCGTAACTTTTTTTTTTTTTTTGATTTGTAATTTCCGTATCTATTAAACAAAAATTTTCCGTGTTCCTTACAATGGTGCTGCTAAACGTGCTTCGAATGGATTGAACAAAAAAATTTGTACATTCGTAACTTTTTTTTCGATTCGATTCGTAACTTTTTTTTTTTCGATTCGTAATTTTTTTTCTTTTTTTTTCCGATTTGCAATTTCCGTATCTCTATTAAACCAAAAAAATCGTAGATTTGTAACTTTTTTTTCGATTCGTAACTTTTTTTTTTTTCGATTCGTAACTTTTTTTTTTCGATTTGCAATTTCCGTATCTCTATTGAACAAAAGAATTCGTACATTCGTAACTTTTTTTTCGATTCGTAACTTTTTTTTTTTTCAATTCGTAACTTTTTTTTTTCGATTCGTAATTTTTTCTTTTTTTTTCCGATTTGCAATTTCCGTATCTCTATTGAACAAAAAAATTCGTAGATTCGTAACTTTTTTTTTCGATTCGTAAATTCTTTTTTTTTTCGATTTGCAATTTCCGTATCTTTATTGAACAAAAAAATTCGTACATTCGTAACTTTTTTTTTCAATTCGTAACTTCTTTTTTTTTCGATTCGTAAATTATTAAAATGTAATAATAGCATACACATTACATAAAATTATGAATTATGCTCCGATTACGAATCTACGAATGTTAGGAATGTACGAATAAATACGAATGCGTCCGAAAATTAAACTAACGAACAAACGAATCAACGAAAAAATAACTCTTACGAATGTACGAATCGTTACGAATCCGAACACCGCCGACTTACGAATGTACGAATCATTACGAATACGAACACCGAAGACTTACGAATGTACGAATCGTTACGAATCAATGGAAACGAAAAAAAATGAAAAAATACGAATTTTTTTCGGAAACGAAAAAAACAAAACGAAAATAAACGAATTTTTTTGTTGTGCACATGTCTATATTTAAGGGCTGATCAAGCCAACCTGCCAAGCCTCCTGCCTAGAGATTTGCCAGATTCCCATAAATATGCAGATCAGGACCTCCTGGCCTCCACCCACCAGCTTCTAGAAACTTCTCCAAGCTTCTCGAACCAGGGGGAGATACCAGGGGCCTGACCTGTAGAGCCCTCCAGCCTGACCTACAGTAACCTGACCCAATTTCCAGACTCACACAACTACCATGAATCAGATATACATTTTCTCACTCTAGACTGCATACTAGAGGGTGCTGCACATGCATATGATAATAAAAAAAAAGCATAAAAAGAAACATTTTCTTGAATGTTTTGTACTTTATAAAGTGTTGTGACTGCAGTATACCTGGAGCCCTGTACAGAACATACAGAGGATCTCATAACAATTGCTGAGTAGCTGTTTGTTTCACATGCTGTAAAAGTTCACCATTTTTATGGTCATTTCTGATGTTTTATTTCTTCTGAATACAGGAATTCGAATCACTCGGTAAATGTGGAATTCTACCAGTCTCCACCCTGACTATTTCCTTCTGATGGGAATCCCCGGACTGGAGGACTCACATCTCCTGATCTCCATCCCGTTCTCCATCATGTATATCATGTCTCTTCTAGGGAACTCTATCTTGATATTGGTCATCTCAGCCAATCAAAGCCTCCACCAGCCCATGTATATCTTCCTGGTTATGTTGGCAGTCTGTGACGTCCTCTTGAGCTCCGCCACCGTACCGAAGACCCTCAGCTTATTCTGGTTCAATTCTCAAGAGATCTCTTTCAACGGATGTCTCACCCAAGTATTTTTCATTCACTCCAGTTTTGGGACAGAATCGGCCATCTTGCTTTTCATGGCCTATGATCGTTACTGCGCCATATGCCATCCTTTGAGATATTCCACAACCCTCACCAGTTCCTTTATCAGGAAGGCAGCTGCTTTTGCTCTTTCTAGAAGTCTTTTAATGGTTACCCCCTCCGTATTCCTCCTCGATAGATTGCCATTCCAGCAAAGCAACCTGATAGAGCACACCTACTGTGAGCACATGTCGGTGGCCAGGTTGGGTACAGCTGACATAACGGTGAATGTGGTGTACGGGCTGGTCATTGTCGCTTGTGCCACTGGTGTTGACATCGCTCTCATCTCTGTATCCTATGTATTAATAATCTCAGCTGTTCTGAGGCTGCCGTCCTCCGAGGATCGTTTCAAAGCCTTTAATACATGCGTGTCACACGTCTGCGTTATTGTTCTCTTCTACACTCCAGCTTTCTTCTCTTTTATCGCTCACAGAGTTGGCCACAAATACATACCACTGCAGGTCCACATCCTCCTGGCCAACCTCTATGTTCTTGTCCCTCCGATGATGAACCCGATCATCTATGGCGTAAAAATGAGAGAAATTCGTCAACGGGCATTCACCATGTTTTCTAGATTTGTAGCCGGAGAGCGCACGGTCACGTTTAGCCTTAAATAACATGCAAAGAAGGGGGGGGGAATGTATATCTCCATATACTGGGACTTTAAATGAAGCGCACAAGGAAGGGGGGGGGTGGTGCGCTTCCATCCCTATAATAAATTCAAAGGACAAAACGAGTGTGGGACTTTAAATGAGGCAGTTCGAAAGCAATGTAAAAGTAGAGATTTTATTAACAATTATATAGAAAATGTCCATGATCGTCTGTATGTGACAGCTGGGTATTCAAATGCATGTACAAACATGACATATTAGTAAACATAATATAGAACTTAATTGTCATAGCAGGGAAAGAAAAATAAAATCCATACAGATTACATAGGAATGATACAGTACTGATATACAATAAAATTCATAGAAGTGTAGTAAAATTGATGGAAATTATGAGGGGTTGCATCCTCAATAGCTCGACGCGTTTCGTCGGTATGCCGACTCATCAGGAGCAAATATGTATTGTCTGTAAGTAACAGAAGGTGTATTAAGACCCATGGTATGAAAAGTATTATGTATATAAAAAAATATATTTAAAAAAAAATATATATACAAAAGTTGATCGAATCCGTAGAACTTACACCCCACGGGAATGCCGAGCACCAATAGTCCCGGTGCGCCACGGCGGTCTGTGCATACCGGGACTATTGGTGCTCGGCATTCCCGTGGGGTGTAAGTTCTACGGATTCGATCAACTTTTGTATATATATTTTTTTTAAATATATTTTTTTATATACATA
Organism: Lithobates sylvaticus; assembly: GCA_028564925.1. Taxonomy (NCBI): domain Eukaryota; kingdom Metazoa; phylum Chordata; class Amphibia; order Anura; family Ranidae; genus Lithobates; species Lithobates sylvaticus. Next base: position 634,448,215 of record CM053027.1, on the reverse strand, counting down.
ATACTTTTCATACCATGGGCTTCTTAACTTAATACACCTTCTATTACTTACAGACAATACATATTTGCTCCTGATGAGTCGGCATACCGACGAAACGCGTCGAGCTATTGAGGATGCAACCCCTCATAATTTCCATCAATTTTACTACACTTCTATGAATTTTATTGTATATCAGTACTGTATCATTCCTATGTAATCTGTATGGATTTTATTTTTCTTTCCCTGCTATGACAATTAAGTTCTATATTAGAAAGTTGTAGGCTTAGCAGAGATCACACATATATAAAAAAGGGGAGTTTAAAATTTCATGCCACATCCTATAGTACAGAAAGTCAAAAGAGAATCCCCTAAGGGTTTGGACTTTAAAGGCATGTATAGTATATAACCCCAAATATAGTATAAGATAGTGTATGTTTGAGAAAAAACGTTTTATTGCAAAAGATTATATACAAAAACATTTGACAAAATTACAATATAAAAACTTTTTGAAATATTCAAACAGCAGTTTATGCATAAAGTACGATATATAGGTGTATATTTTTTGTATAGGCGTTGACTCACACCTGACGCGTTTCGGAGGTTTTTACAACTTTCCTCCTTCTTCAGAGGTAGGAGCGCAACATTTCTAATATCTAAAGGATATTATAGTAAAACAGTTTGTCAAAACAGGGGAAGATAAACCTTGATGTATATCTAATATACTAAAATATGATGATGTTTCCAACATCAAGAGACAAAACAATTTTTTGCATAGAGTATACACATAATAGGAAGTATTCACATACCGTTTACAGGAATGTTTCGGTGTAGTTAAAAGCAATGGCTGGGAGAGGGAGCTTCTTGGCCTAAAGTTTCTTGAGATGATGAGATTGGAGCAAGGATTGGTGTCCATGCATTAGATATGACAACTCATAGAGATTGTGTCATATATATAGGATTGATTGAAATCCCAGAGATTTTTTATTTTTATTTGCAAATGTCCTGGCACGATAGCAGCAGGGGGGCGTCCGTGAGACACACTGGGGTCGGGTATAGAAGCCCTGGTAAATCAAGAATTGTATAAGTAATTGTACAAGGTAAGATATGGTATATGAATTCTACATGTTTATTCGCACAGACCTGTATTATAGATCTGTGAGCGTATCTTCATCAAACTTGCACTGGTGGTGGGATATCGATGGACATGCGGAAACTATGGAGAGAAAAACAATCAAAGATGTCCAGATCAAAAAATCATAGCCACCAATGAATGTCCCTCACAAATAGTCCCCACAGAAAAATCTCTATATTCTTGGAAGATGTGATGGGGCATGTGGATGTATTGTAGCTAAATTCGCATGCATATATGTTTTGTTGAGTCCACCATATGTGTATCTCTTAATTCGCACTTTTCCCCCACAGGGACGGCTTATATTATAATTGTACTCAAGCCTTCCAAATGGCTTGTTTGTAATTATGTGTAGCAATAGTATTATATATGCATCCCAACTTAGAAATAAGCGTGTCACATCTTATGTATACCAATCGTCCAATCAAGACTGCAATGGTGTTAAAATGTGTAGATCCCACCCAGAAGGCGAAAAAGACATGTCATGAAAGTTTGTTCAAAAGTGGGAAATGAAAAGTTTTCTCTTACCTATTGGGCTGTTTGTACTCCGCTCGTCTCCTCCTCAGACTGGCAATAGCAGTCTGCTGGATGAGACGAGCGGTCTATTTAAATGTGTTTCCCCTCCTGCAATCAGCTGTTGTGGATACAGCTGATTGCCGTGTGGAGGGGAGGTACCAGGTGCCTTGTAATGCTCGGCCCCCCGAGGGCTGCGCGCGCATCCGGGTCCCGCGCACCAATCCATGGTTACGCATCGTGACCCGGACACGCCCACAGCTCCCACCGGCACGTAAAGCTTCACCGACGAGCGGTATCGCTCGCCGGGTGAAGCAATATGGAGTCGCGGCGTCGAGAACCGACGTCGAGAACTCCTGCTATGCCGCTCCGTCCATTGGGTAATGGGCGGGCGGCTGGGCGTGCCGGGCGGTTCACGGACCCTCCCAAGTCTCCCACCGCCGCCAGGGTAAATGCAGAATAGTAGATGTGATAGCGTCTTGAAGCTCCTTCAGCCAGGCATCCCTTCCAGCAGATCTACAGTGAGTTAGAGGGGGAGCGGATTCTAATGGAGAGGGAAATAGTAAACGTCAATTACACATATTAAACATGGCAATTCATGGCAATTTATGAGAAAAACACAGAAGGCATAAATGTACATAATGACTGGAAATATATGACATTGTACAAAAAAAGGGGGGAAAGATGTATGAGATTCCTGACATATAGAGAATATGCAGAAAATATATATAGCAGAACGAGGGATTACATATATTGAACATAGCAATTCATGCATAAAGGATATAAAAAACACGAAGAGCATAGATGTACATAATAACTGGAATATATGACATTGTACATGGACAAAGAGATATATGAAAATCCTGGCATATAGAGAGTATGTAAGGAATATATATAAACAAGAGATCATCGTATGTTATTTTATTAGATGAGGAAAAACTTGGTTATGTCGTGGGTGTATAGAGTATTTTTATTGGTCCTTAGATAAGAACAGTGCCTAATAGCCCCGGCTAGATGTTTTTACTTGGTATCATGTGAATTGGATGCATATAGTGCAGGGATCATTGTACCTGACGCTCTATAGCTTGTACATTGCAATGAGCAAAGGTGGGGCAGGGTAGGAGTGTCTAGGTCGAACAGATATATTTGTCTGAAGGCCAACGTATATATACATCCACAGTAAAGGGTTGGTGTGAAGAAAAATAAATAAAAAATAAACAAGAAAGTATTCAGTCCAGTGAGCGGCGCTCAAGTCAAAGAGGGGGAGGGACTAGCCATATTGTGGATTTTTGATAGGCTGATGTAGTTGTTTTATTTCTCCATCCCGCCGGATGAGAACCCTTCCAAAAATGGTTTAAACCAAATTGCCTCGTTGAGGCCTGGGGTTTGGGTAGCTTTAAGCTTGAAAATCCATCGTGCTTCCAATTGGAGAAGGGATTTATTCCAATCCCCTCCTCTCGGATTGGGATGGATGCGATCCAAAATAAGAAATTTGATGTTAGGAAATTTACCCGCATGGACAGTAATGGTATGTCTCCCAAGCGGGAGATCTGGGTCACAGGTTTTCATACTGTGGATGTGTCTATAGGCTCTTTTCCAGAACTCCAGCTTAGTTTTTCCTATATAGAAACAAGAGCAGTCGCATTGCAGTAGATAAATGACACCCAGGGTTTTGCAGTTGGCGAAGTGTCTAGCTTTGAACACCTGGCCGTCTGGTAGCCTGGGGTTCTTGTCTACCCACATATATTTACAGTATCCACATGACCCACACATGTAGGTACCCCTATATTTACAGTGAGTATTGGTGCCAGCGTTAAATTCGCTGCTGGTTATTTGGTCTCTTAAAGAGGTAGTTCTTCTAAATGTGAATAGGGGTTTGTCTGTAACATATGGGCCTAAAGTGGGGTCATGTGTGGGTCATGTGGATACTGTAAATATATGTGGGTAGACAAGAACCCCAGGCTACCAGACGGCCAGGTGTTCAAAGCTAGACACTTCGCCAACTGCAAAACCCTGGGTGTCATTTATCTACTGCAATGCGACTGCTCTTGTTTCTATATAGGAAAAACTAAGCTGGAGTTCTGGAAAAGAGCCTATAGACACATCCACAGTATGAAAACCTGTGACCCAGATCTCCCGCTTGGGAGACATACCATTACTGTCCATGCGGGTAAATTTCCTAACATCAAATTTCTTATTTTGGATCGCATCCATCCCAATCCGAGAGGAGGGGATTGGAATAAATCCCTTCTCCAATTGGAAGCACGATGGATTTTCAAGCTTAAAGCTACCCAAACCCCAGGCCTCAACGAGGCAATTTGGTTTAAACCATTTTTGGAAGGGTTCTCATCCGGCGGGATGGAGAAATAAAACAACTACATCAGCCTATCAAAAATCCACAATATGGCTAGTCCCTCCCCCTCTTTGACTTGAGCGCCGCTCACTGGACTGAATACTTTCTTGTTTATTTTTTATTTATTTTTCTTCACACCAACCCTTTACTGTGGATGTATATATACGTTGGCCTTCAGACAAATATATCTGTTCGACCTAGACACTCCTACCCTGCCCCACCTTTGCTCATTGCAATGTACAAGCTATAGAGCGTCAGGTACAATGATCCCTGCACTATATGCATCCAATTCACATGATACCAAGTAAAAACATCTAGCCGGGGCTATTAGGCACTGTTCTTATCTAAGGACCAATAAAAATACTCTATACACCCACGACATAACCAAGTTTTTCCTCATCTAATAAAATAACATACGATGATCTCTTGTTTATATATATTCCTTACATACTCTCTATATGCCAGGATTTTCATATATCTCTTTGTCCATGTACAATGTCATATATTCCAGTTATTATGTACATCTATGCTCTTCGTGTTTTTTATATCCTTTATGCATGAATTGCTATGTTCAATATATGTAATCCCTCGTTCTGCTATATATATTTTCTGCATATTCTCTATATGTCAGGAATCTCATACATCTTTCCCCCCTTTTTTTGTACAATGTCATATATTTCCAGTCATTATGTACATTTATGCCTTCTGTGTTTTTCTCATAAATTGCCATGAATTGCCATGTTTAATATGTGTAATTGACGTTTACTATTTCCCTCTCCATTAGAATCCGCTCCCCCTCTAACTCACTGTAGATCTGCTGGAAGGGATGCCTGGCTGAAGGAGCTTCAAGACGCTATCACATCTACTATTCTGCATTTACCCTGGCGGCGGTGGGAGACTTGGGAGGGTCCGTGAACCGCCCGGCACGCCCAGCCGCCCGCCCATTACCCAATGGACGGAGCGGCATAGCAGGAGTTCTCGACGTCGGTTCTCGACGCCGCGACTCCATATTGCTTCACCCGGCGAGCGATACCGCTCGTCGGTGAAGCTTTACGTGCCGGTGGGAGCTGTGGGCGTGTCCGGGTCACGATGCGTAACCATGGATTGGTGCGCGGGACCCGGATGCGCGCGCAGCCCTCGGGGGGCCGAGCATTACAAGGCACCTGGTACCTCCCCTCCACACGGCAATCAGCTGTATCCACAACAGCTGATTGCAGGAGGGGAAACACATTTAAATAGACCGCTCGTCTCATCCAGCAGACTGCTATTGCCAGTCTGAGGAGGAGACGAGCGGAGTACAAACAGCCCAATAGGTAAGAGAAAACTTTTCATTTCCCACTTTTGAACAAACTTTCATGACATGTCTTTTTCGCCTTCTGGGTGGGATCTACACATTTTAACACCATTGCAGTCTTGATTGGACGATTGGTATACATAAGATGTGACACGCTTATTTCTAAGTTGGGATGCATATATAATACTATTGCTACACATAATTACAAACAAGCCATTTGGAAGGCTTGAGTACAATTATAATATAAGCCGTCCCTGTGGGGGAAAAGTGCGAATTAAGAGATACACATATGGTGGACTCAACAAAACATATATGCATGCGAATTTAGCTACAATACATCCACATGCCCCATCACATCTTCCAAGAATATAGAGATTTTTCTGTGGGGACTATTTGTGAGGGACATTCATTGGTGGCTATGATTTTTTGATCTGGACATCTTTGATTGTTTTTCTCTCCATAGTTTCCGCATGTCCATCGATATCCCACCACCAGTGCAAGTTTGATGAAGATACGCTCACAGATCTATAATACAGGTCTGTGCGAATAAACATGTAGAATTCATATACCATATCTTACCTTGTACAATTACTTATACAATTCTTGATTTACCAGGGCTTCTATACCCGACCCCAGTGTGTCTCACGGACGCCCCCTGCTGCTATCGTGCCAGGACATTTGCAAATAAAAATAAAAAATCTCTGGGATTTCAATCAATCCTATATATATGACACAATCTCTATGAGTTGTCATATCTAATGCATGGACACCAATCCTTGCTCCAATCTCATCATCTCAAGAAACTTTAGGCCAAGAAGCTCCCTCTCCCAGCCATTGCTTTTAACTACACCGAAACATTCCTGTAAACGGTATGTGAATACTTCCTATTATGTGTATACTCTATGCAAAAAATTGTTTTGTCTCTTGATGTTGGAAACATCATCATATTTTAGTATATTAGATATACATCAAGGTTTATCTTCCCCTGTTTTGACAAACTGTTTTACTATAATATCCTTTAGATATTAGAAATGTTGCGCTCCTACCTCTGAAGAAGGAGGAAAGTTGTAAAAACCTCCGAAACGCGTCAGGTGTGAGTCAACGCCTATACAAAAAATATACACCTATATATCGTACTTTATGCATAAACTGCTGTTTGAATATTTCAAAAAGTTTTTATATTGTAATTTTGTCAAATGTTTTTGTATATAATCTTTTGCAATAAAACGTTTTTTCTCAAACATACACTATCTTATACTATATTTGGGGTTATATACTATACATGCCTTTAAAGTCCAAACCCTTAGGGGATTCTCTTTTGACTTTAAGTTCTATATTATGTTTACTAATATGTCATGTTTGTACATGCATTTGAATACCCAGCTGTCACATACAGACGATCATGGACATTTTCTATATAATTGTTAATAAAATCTCTACTTTTACATTGCTTTCGAACTGCCTCATTTAAAGTCCCACACTCGTTTTGTCCTTTGAGCCTTAAATAACACACCGTTCCCTGGATGGGTGAGTTCTCATAACATGATAAACATTTTCTCATCATCTTCCATCATTCATGGACTGAGCAAATATTAAGCTAATTCCAGGGTCAACTTGCTTGGTTTTCAGCTTGGATGAACACAACCATGACTCCTAAATCTCAGATCGAAGGAAAGCCAAAGGCTGATATATGTAGATATATTTAGAATGTCTAAATAAAAATAGACATATATTGAATAGCAGTGGTCGTCAATTCTAGGGGGCACCAAAAGGAATTGCTGCTCGTGAGCAATATTGGAATCGGACATGTGCTTTTCTTGATGACACAGATGTGGCTTCCATGAAAGTCATTTTATATTGAGGCAATGAACATAAGAGAGGAGAGCATCTATATAGGATAAGGGGTTATGACAATATATTTGGAGTCTTTAAGATTTGGCCCTGTTGGTGATCCCATAGAGTTGATGATCACTGCTATTCTTTATATGTCACTGAAAGAATATCCATATCCATTGTGGCCACTGAAAATAAGGAAATACTATACATGTGTTGACTACAGAGCTGATAGTGAACCATGGGGATGAATAAATAGGCAAGATGGACCATGGACTACTGGGAGAAGAGGCAGAGTGGCAGCTGATAGTGGACCATGGGGGATGGAGGCATAGGCAGGGTGGACCATGGACTTCTGGGAGAAGAGGCAGAGCAGGAGCTGGTAGTGGACCGCCGGAGGTTGGGAATTGGCAAGATTGACAGTGGACTGCTGGGAGAAGAGGGATAGCAGGAGTTGGTAGTGGACATGGTGGATGAAGGGATAGGCAAGATGGACCATGGACTGCTGGGAGAAAAGGCAGAGCAGTAGCTGATAGTGGACCAGGGGGAATGAAGGAATAGGCAAGATGGACCTTGGACTAATGGGAGATGAGGAAAATCAGGAGCTGATAGTGGACCATGGAAAATAAGGAATTGGCAAGATAGACCATGGATTGCTGGGAGAAGAGGCAGAGCAGGAGCTGATAGTGAACCAGAGGGGTGGAGGGTGAAGGAATAAGCAAGTTGGACCATGGACTGCTAGGAGAAGAGGCAGAGTGGGAGCTGAGAGTGGACCATGGGGGATGAAGGGATAGGCAAGATGGACCATGGGCTGCTGGGAGAAGAAGCAGAGCAGGAGCAGATAGTGGACATGGGGGATGAAGGGATGGGCAAGATGGACCATGGACTTCTGGGAGAAGAGGCAGAGCAGGAGCTAATGGTGGACCATGGTGAATGAAGGAATGGACAAGATGGACCTTGGACTAATGGGAGATGAGGACGAGCAGGAGCTGATAGTGGACCATGGTGAATGAAGGAATGGGCAAGATGGACCTTGGACTCATGGGAGATGAGGGAGAGCAGGAGCTGATAGTGGACCATGGGGGATGAAGGGATAGGCAAGATGGACAATGGACTGCTGGGAGAAGAGGCAGAGCAGGAGCTGATAGTGGACCATGGGGGATGGAGGGATAGGCAGGGTGGACCATGGACTGCTGGGAGAAAAGGCAGAGCAGGAGCTGATAGTGGACCAGAGGGTCGGGGGGTGAAGCAATAACTAAGTTAGACCATGGACTGCTAGGAGAAGAGAAAAAGCAGGAACAGATAGTGGACCAAGGGGAATAAAGAACTGGTAAGATGGACCATGGACTTCTGGCAGAAGAGGCAGAACAAGAGCTGATAGTGGACCATGGAGGCAGAGCAGGAGCTAATAGTGGACCATGGGGGATGAAGGGATAGACAAGGTGGACCATGGACTGCTGAGAGAAGAGGCAGAGCAGGAGCTAATAAGGGACCATTAGGGTTGAAGAAATAGGCAAAGGGGACCATGGACTGCTGAGAGAAGAGGCAGAGCAGGAGCAGATAGTGGACCATGGGGGATGAAGGGATAGACAAGGTGGACCATGGACTGCTGAGAGAAGAGGCAGAGCAGGAGCTAATAAGGGACCATTAGGGTTGAAGAAATAGGCAAAGGGGACCATGGACTGCTGAGAGAAGAGGCAGAGCAGGAGCAGATAGTGGACCATGGGGGATGAAGGGATGGGCAAGATGGACCATGGACTAATAGGAGATGAGGAAAATCAGGAGCTGACAGTAGACTGTGCTGGATGAAGGAATAGGCAGGATGAATCATGGACTACTGGGAGATGAGGAAAATCAGGAGCTGATAGTGGACCATGGGGGATGAAGGGGTAGGCAAGGTGGACCATGGACTGCTGCAATCTCATTTTTTTACATATATATATATATATTGTATTGTATTTATGTGCCCTATAATAAATGAGAGTACATTTTAGTAAAAATATTGATTTGATAAACAATAACGCAAATCTTGAATGCCATAAAATTTGCAGCTGCCGCCATTTTATTTTACAGGGTCACTGCTTTCAGAAATATATTATTATAAAATGTTTTGGGGGTTTAGGTAAAATGTTAATGAATACGCAACTGTATTAAATGTATTTATCGATATGAAGTCCATCTTCTTTAAATGATAAAAAAAGGAAATATTATGACAATGACTACATAAAGATAAATTTCCCTGAGGGATCTTATTATCTCATCCTAGGATGTGGACGGCATTGTCTCCCCGGTGGATCGCCGATCTCCTGAGACTCGGTGTTCTCTATATATTAGATGGAGCTCCTTTATTTCCTCTACAGATGATCGACACACCAGATCCTCACTGTGGTGAGACAATTCCATTATCCAGAGACACGGCTCATATCATACATAGAAGAACTCTGGATCCTCAGGTGCACCTCGGGCATTGCATGTCAATGAGTCCAGAGACAAGGCTGGCATCATACATGGAGTGCTGGATCCTCGCTTACGTCTCGTTCATTGTATATAGATGATGATTCTATTCTCCAGAGACACAACTCACATCATTTATAATATGCAGGATTGTCAGTCACTCCTCATGCATTGTATGTAGATGGCTCCATTATAAAGAGACACAGCTATATACAGAGTAGGCTGGATCCTCACTTACTCTTCATTCATTTAATGTAGATGATTCCCTTATCTATAGACACGGCTGGCGTCATACATAGTAAGTAAGATCCTCAGATACTCCTCATCCAATGTATGTCGATGATTCTATTATCTAAAGACATGGCTGTCATCATTGTAAGGCATAATATGTGGTCAATGTTTATAAACAATGTTACTTTGTATCTCTCCATCTCCTGTCTGATCAATGTTTATAAACAATATTACTTTGTATCTCTCTATCTCCTGTCTGATCAATGTTTATAAACAATGTTACTTTGTATCTCTCTATCTCCCGTCTGATCAATGTTTATAAACAATGTTACTTTGTATCTCTCTATCTCCCGTCGGATCAATGTTTACAAACAATGTTACTTTGTATATCTCTATCTCTCGTCTGATCAATGTTTATAAACAATGTTACTTTGTATCTCTCCATCTCCCGTCTGATCAATGTTTATAAACAATGTTACTTTGTATCTCTCCATCTCCTGTCTGATCAATGTTTATAAACAATGTTACTTTGTATCTCTCTATCTCCTGTCTGATTGATGTTTATAAACAATGTTACATTCTATCTCTCTATCTCCTGTCTGATCAATGTTTATAAACAATGTTACTTTGTATCTCTCTATCTCCCGTCTGATCAATGTTTATAAACAATGTTGCATTCTAACTCTCTATCTCCTGCCTGATCAATGTTACTTTGTATCTCTCTATCTCTCGTCTGATCAATGTTTATAAACAATGTTACTTTGTATCTCTCTATCTCCGTCTGATCAATGTTTTATAAACAATGTTACTTTGTATCTCTCTATCTCCCGTCTGATCAATGTTTATAAACAATGTTACTTTGTATCTCTCTATCTCCCGTCTGATCAATGTTTATAAACAATGTTACTTTGTATCTCTCTATCTCCTGTCTGATTGATGTTTATAAACAATATTACTTTGTATCTCTTTATCTCCCGTCTGATCAATGTTTATAAACAATGTTACTTTGTATCTCTCTATCTCCCGTCTGATCAATGTTTATAAACAATGTTACTTTGTATCTCTCTATCTCTCCCGTCTGATCAATGTTTCAATGTTTATAAACAATGTTACTTTGTATCTCTCTATCTCCTGTCTGATTGATGTTTATAAACAATGTTACTTTCTATCTCTCTATCTCCTGTCTGATCAATGTTTATAAACAATGTTACTTTGTATCTCTCTATCTCCCGTCTGATCAATGTTTATAAACAATGTTGCATTCTAACTCTCTATCTCCTGCCTGATCAATGTTACTTTGTATCTCTCTATCTCTCGTCTGATCAATGTTTATAAACAATGTTACTTTGTATCTCTCTATCTCCCGTCTGATCAATGTTTATAAACAATGTTACTTTGTATCTCTCTATCTCCCGTCTGATCAATGTTTATAAACAATGTTACTTTGTATCTCTCTATCTCCCGTCTGATCAATGTTTTTATAAACAATGTTACTTTGTATCTCTCGTCTGATCAATGTTTATAAACAATGTTACTTTGTATCTCTCTATCTCTCGTCTGATCAATGTTTATACACAATGTTACTTTAATATTACTTTAATATTAATATTACCGCCCGCTCTAAAAAAAATGGTAAATGGTACACTCCAGTTTAAACACCTTCAAGCCATGAACACAAATTTGCGTATGGTCGGCATGAAGGGGTTTAATATTTTTTCTAAACTGTTACTTTAATTTTTTTTTGTATTAACTTTATTGCTTTCACGAGGGATGAACAACATCTCTTATGGCAGCATGGGCCATGACAGGTCATCTTTATGGAGAGATCTGTGGTCTATTAGACCCCAAATATCTCCTCTGGCCTTCAAATCCAATGTGTTTGCCTTGAAGAATGTGGTCAAAGCTTTTTTTCCCATATTTCTCCTTTGGATCACAGGAGATCAGTTCTTTCTGCACTCCTGTGTCCCGTTATCTGCCGACACAGAGGGTTAAAACCCACTTATGGCTGATGTCTCTCAGCAGATCCCGGCTCTGGAAAGATCCCATCCACATGGTCAGGAGCCACTCAGATTCCTGACCAGCAGCTGGCTCAGCCTCTCAGTATGCCACTGAGAGCCTGAGCCGCCCTGCCCCCAGCTGGTGCTCAGTGAGCGCTGGAGGGACAGAGCAGAGAGCTGGTGGCTGACAGTCACTGGCGCTCTGCTCATTGAAGACTGAGAACTAAGTGAGGTCTTTGGTTGCTCAGTTCTCAGTCTTAGAAGCGGCAGGGGTCCAGTTCTTCATCCACCTCGGTAAGTATTTACAGTATATATAGATTTTTTTTTTAGGTTATCCCATACTTCTCTTTGAAACCTTCACATGAAGAGTCCCACCTGTATGATGTACGGCTGCAAAAGTGGTGCTTTGTAAAAGTTGTCACTAAATGACGGTTCCCAGCTGTCACTAAATGACGGTTCCCAGCTGTCACTAAATGACGGTTCCCAGCTGTCACTAAATGACGGTTCCCAGCTGTCACTAAATGATGGTTCCCAGCTGTCACTAAATGACGGTTCCCAGCTGTCACTAAATGACGGTTCCCAGCTGTCACTAAATGACGGTTCCCAGCTGTCACTAAATGACGGTTCCCAGCTGTCGCTAAATGACGGTTCCCAGCTGTCACTAAATGACGGTTTCCAGCTGTCACTAAATGACGGTTCCCAGCTGTCACTAAATGACGGTTCCCAGCTGTCACTAAATGACGGTTCCCAGCTGTCACTAAATGACGGTTCCCAGCTGTCACTAAATGACGGTTCCCAGCTGTCACTAAATGACGGTTCCCAGCTGTCACTAAATGACGGTTCCCAGCTGTCACTAAATGACGGTTCCCAGCTGTCTTGCTTCTGTTTATAAAAAACAGCATGGAGTCCTCTTCTTTATCCATTGCAGACCTTTATTCCGCGTACACACGGTCGGACTTTCCGCCAGAAAAAGTCAAACAGAATCTTTTCATCGGATATTCCGATCATGTGTCGGCCTCTTTGGACTTTTTTTTTTTTTTTAAATTCTGATGGACCAAGAAATAGAACAAGTTCTAAATATTTCCGACGGAACCAATTCCTATCGGGAAAACCGCTCGACTGTACGCTGTTCCGACGCACCAAAAACGACGCATGCTCTGAAGCAAGTACGAGACGGCAGCTATTGGCTACTGGCTATTGAACTTCCTTTTTCTAGTCCCGTCGTACCGCGTTCTAGACGATCGGACTTTGGTGTGATCGTGTGTAGGCAAGACAGTTTCAGCGGAACTCCATCGGAACTCTGTCGGAACTCTGTGGAAAAAACCTTCAGAGTTTATTCCGACGAAAAAACCGGTGGTGTGTACAGGGCATTAGGCTTGGTTCACAGTGATGTGACATAGGATCCATCCTGTGAGACCCCAAGCCAGATGACGTGAAAGTTTCCCTATGAGAGACATATTTGCTGATACTACACAAGTCTGTCCAACTTTAGAAAAGGTTCCTGCACTTCTTCGGTCTGACTTCAATGCCACAGAGAGTAAAAATCCACATCAAAGTCCCATGAAAGTCCCATTAAAATTCCCATCAATCTCACATCAAAGTCCCATCAAAGCCACATCAAAGTCCCATGGATGTCCCATGAAAATCCCATCAAAGTCCCATGAAAGTCCCATTAAAATTCCCATCAATCTCACATCAAAGTCCCATGAATGTCCCATGAAAATCCCATCAAAGTCCCATCAATCTCACATCAATGTCACATCAAAGTCACATCAAAGTCCCCTCAAAGCCACATCAAAGTCCCATCAAAGCCACATCAAAGTCCCATCAAAGCCACATCAAAGTCCCATCAAAGCCACATGAATGTCACATGAAAGTCCCATCAAAGTCCCATTAATCTCACATCAATGTCACATCAATGCCACATCAAAGCCACATCAAAGTCCCATCAAAGCCACATCAAAGTCCCATCAAAGCCACATCAAAGTCCCATCAAAGCCACATCAAAGCCACATCAAAGTCCCATGAATGTCCCATGAAAATACCATCAAAGTCCCATTAATCTCACATCAATGTCACATCAAAGTCACATCAAAGCCACATAAAAGCCACATAAAAGCCACATCAAAGTCCCATGAATGTCCCATGAAAGTCCCATCAAAGTCCCATCAATCTCACATCAATGTCACATCAATGTCACATCAAAGCCACATGAATGTTCCATGAAAGTCCCATCAAAGTCCCATCAATCTCACATCAAAGTCCCATAAATCTCACATCAATGTCACATCAAAGTCACATCAAAGCCACATCAAAGACACATCAAAGACACATCAAAGTCCCATGAATGCCCCATGAAAGTCCCATCAATCTCACATCAATCTCACATCAAAGTCACATCAAAGTCACATCAAAGCCACATCAAAGTCACATCAAAGCCACATTGATGTCACATCAAAGTCCCATCAAAGTCACATCAAAGCCACATCAAAGCCACATCAAAGTCCCATGAATGTCCCATGAAAATCCCATCAAAGTCCCATCAATCTCACATCAAAGTCACATTAATGTCACATCAAAGCCACATCAAAGTCCCATCAAAGCCACATGAATGTCCCATGAAAGTCCCATCAAAGTCCCATTAATCTCACATCAATGTCACATCAAAGTCCCATCAAAGTCCCATTATTCTCACATCAATGTCACATCAAAGTCACATCAATGTCACATCAAAGCCACATCAAAGTCCCATCAAAGCCACATCAAAGTCCCATCAAAGCCACATCAAAGCCACATCAAAGTCCCATTAATGTCCCATGAAAATCCCATCAATCTCACATCAATGTCACATCAAAGTCACATCAAAGCCACATAAAAGCCACATCAAAGTCCCATGAATGTCCCATGAAAGTCCCATCAAAGTCCCATCAATCTCACATCAATGTCACATCAATGTCACATCAAAGTCACATCAATGTCACATCAAAGTCACATCAATGTCACATCAAAGTCACATGAAAGTCCCATCAAAGCCACATGAATGTTCCATGAAAGTCCCATCAAAGTCCCATTAATCTCACACCAATGTCACATCAAAGTCACATCAATGTCACATCAATGTCACATCAAAGTCACATCAATGTCACATCAAAGCCACATCAAAGTCCCATCAAAGCCACATCAAAGTCCCATCAAAGCCACATGAATGTCCCATGAAAGTCCCATCAAAGTCCCATTAATCTCACATCAATGTCACATCAAAGTCCCATCAAAGTCCCATTATTCTCACATCAATGTCACATCAAAGTCACATCAATGTCACATCAAAGCCACATCAAAGTCCCATCAAAGCCACATCAAAGCCACATCAAAGTCCCATTAATGTCCCATGAAAATCCCATCAAAGTCCCATCAATCTCACATCAATGTCACATCAAAGTCACATCAAAGCCTCATAAAAGCCACATCAAAGTCCCATGAATGTCCCATGAAAGTCCCATCAATGTCACATCAATGTCACATCAAAGTCCCATCAATCTCACATCAATGTCACATCAAAGTCCCCTCAAAGCCACATCAAAGTCCCATCAAAGCCACATCAAAGTCCCATCAAAGCCACATCAAAGTCCCATCAAAGCCACATGAATGTCACATGAAAGTCCCATCAAAGTCCCATTAATCTCACATCAATGTCACATCAATGCCACATCAAAGCCACATCAAAGTCCCATCAAAGCCACATCAAAGTCCCATCAAAGCCACATCAAAGTCCCATCAAAGCCACATCAAAGCCACATCAAAGTCCCATGAATGTCCCATGAAAATACCATCAAAGTCCCATTAATCTCACATCAATGTCACATCAAAGTCACATAAAAGCCACATAAAAGCCACATCAAAGTCCCATGAATGTCCCATGAAAGTCCCATCAAAGTCCCATCAAAGTCCCATCAATCTCACATCAAAGTCACATCAATGTCACATCAATGTCACATCAATGGCACATCAATGTCACATCAATGTCACATCAAAGCCACATGAATGTTCCATGAAAGTCCCATCAAAGTCCCATCAATCTCACATCAAAGTCCCATAAATCTCACATCAATGTCACATCAAAGTCACATCAAAGACACATCAAAGACACATCAAAGTCCCATGAATGCCCCATGAAAGTCCCATCAATCTCACATCAATCTCACATCAAAGTCACATCAAAGTCACATCAAAGCCACATCAAAGTCACATCAAAGCCACATTGATGTCACATCAAAGTCCCATAAAAGTCACATCAAAGCCACATCAAAGCCACATCAAAGTCCCATGAATGTCCCATGAAAATCCCATCAAAGTCCCATCAATCTCACATCAAAGTCACATTAATGTCACATCAAAGCCACATCAAAGCCACATCAAAGTCCCACCAAAGCCACATGAATGTCCCATGAAAGTCCCATCAAAGTCCCATTAATCTCACATCAATGTCACATCAAAGTCCCATCAAAGTCCCATTATTCTCACATCAATGTCACATCAAAGTCACATCAATGTCACATCAAAGCCACATCAAAGTCCCATCAAAGCCACATCAAAGTCCCATCAAAGCCACATCAAAGCCACATCAAAGTCCCATTAATGTCCCATGAAAATCCCATCAATCTCACATCAATGTCACATCAAAGTCACATCAAAGCCACATCAAAGTCCCATGAATGTCCCATGAAAGTCCCATCAAAGTCCCATCAATCTCACATCAATGTCACATCAATGTCACATCAAAGTCACATCAATGTCACATCAAAGTCACATCAATGTCACATCAAAGTCACATGAAAGTCCCATCAAAGCCACATGAATGTTCCATGAAAGTCCCATCAAAGTCCCATTAATCTCACACCAATGTCACATCAAAGTCACATCAATGTCACATCAATGTCACATCAAAGTCACATCAATGTCACATCAAAGCCACATCAAAGTCCCATCAAAGCCACATCAAAGTCCCATCAAAGCCACATGAATGTCCCATGAAAGTCCCATCAAAGTCCCATTAATCTCACATCAATGTCACATCAAAGTCCCATCAAAGTCCCATTATTCTCACATCAATGTCACATCAAAGTCACATCAATGTCACATCAAAGCCACATCAAAGTCCCATTAATGTCCCATGAAAATCCCATCAAAGTCCCATCAATCTCACATCAATGTCACATCAAAGTCACATCAAAGCCTCATAAAAGCCACATCAAAGTCCCATGAATGTCCCATGAAAGTCCCATCAATGTCACATCAATGTCACATCAAAGTCACATCAATGTCACATCAAAGTCACATCAATGTCACATCAAAGTCACATGAAAGTCCCATCAAAGCCACATCAAAGCCACATCAAAGCCACATCAAAGTCCCATCAAAGCCACATGAATGTTCCATGAAAGTCCCATCAAAGTCCCATTAATCTCACATCAATGTCACATCAAAGTCACATCAAAGTCACATCAATGTCACATCAATGTCACATTAAAGCCACATCAAAGTCCCATCAAAGCCACATCAAAGTCCCATGAATGTCCCATCAAAGTCCCATCAAAGTCCCATCAATCTCACATCAATGTCACATCAAAGTCCCATCAAAGTCACATCAAAGCCACATCAAAGCCACATCAAAGTCCCATCAAAGTCCCATCAATCTCACATCAATGTCACATCAAAGTCCCATCAATCTCACATCAAAGTCACATCAAAGTCACATCAAAGCCACATTGATGTCACATCAAAGTCACATCAAAGTCCCATCAAAGTCACATCAAAGTCCCATCAAAGTCACATCAAAGTCCCATCAAAGTCACATCAAAGTCCCATCAAAGTCACATCAAAGCCACATCAAAGTCACATCAAAGTCCCATCAAAGTCACATCAAAGTCCCATCAAAGTCACATCAAAGTCCCATCAAAGTCACATCAAAGCCACATCAAAGTCCCATTAATGTCCCATGAAAATCCCATCAAAGTCCCATCAATCTCACATCAATGTCACATCAAAGTCACATCAAAGCCACATAAAAGCCACATCAAAGTCCCATGAATGTCCCATGAAAGTCCCATCAAAGTCCCATCAATGTCACATCAATGTCACATCAAAGTCACATCAATGTCACATCAAAGTCACATGAAAGTCCCATCAAAGCCACATCAAAGTCCCATCAAAGCCACATGAATGTTCCATGAAAGTCCCATCAAAGTCCCATTAATCTCACATCAATGTCACATCAAAGTCACATCAAAGTCACATCAATGTCACATTAAAGCCACATCAAAGTCCCATCAAAGCCACATCAAAGTCCCATGAATGTCCCATCAAAGTCCCATCAAAGTCCCATCAATCTCACATCAATGTCACATCAAAGTCCCATCAAAGCCACATCAAAGCCACATCAAAGTCCCATCAAAGTCCCATCAATCTCACATCAATGTCACATCAAAGTCCCATCAAAGTCACATCAAAGTCCCATCAAAGTCACATCAAAGCCACATCAAAGCCACATAAAAGCCACATCAAAGTCCCATGAATGTCCCATGAAAGTCCCATCAATCTCACATCAATGTCACATCAAAGTCACATCAAAGCCACATCAAAGCCACATCAAAGCCACATCAAAGTCAGAGTATTTCAGGGTATGGCAGAGTATTGCAGAGTATTGCAGGGTATGGCAGAGTATGGCAGAGTATTTCAGGGTATGGCAGAGTATTGCAGGGTATGGCAGAGTATTGCAGAGTATTTCAGGGTATTGCAGAGTATTGCAGGGTATGGCATAATAGTGCAGAGTATGGCAGGGTATGGCAGAGTATGGCAGGGTATTGCAGAATATTTCAGGGAATGGAAGAGTATTACAGGGTATGGCAGAGTATTGCAGGGTATGGCAGAGTATTTCACGGTATTGCAGAGTATTGCAGGGTATGGCAGAGTATTCAGGGTATGGCAAAGTATTTCAGGGTATAGCAGAGTATTGCAGAGTATTTCAGGGTATGGCAAAGTATTTCAGGGTATGGCAGAGTATTGCAGAGTATTTCAGAGTATTGCAGAGAATGGCAGGGTATGGCAGAGTATGGCAGGGTATGGCATGGTATGGCAGAATATGGCAGAGTATTTCAGGTTAATTCAGAGTATTGAAAAGTATTGCAGGATATGGCAGAGTATTGCAGGGTATGGCAGGGTATGGCAGAATATTGCAGAATATTGCAGGGTATGGCAGAATATTGCAGAGTATTGCAGGGTATGGCAGAGTGTTGCACAGTATTTCAGTGTATTGCAGAGTATTGCAGGATATGGCAGAGTATTGCAGGGTATGGCAGAATATTGCAGGATATGGCAGAGTATTGCAGGGTATGGCAGGGTATGGCAGGGTATGGCAGAATATTGCAGAGTATTGCAGGGTATGGCAGAATATTGCAGAGTATTGCAGGGTATGGCAGAGTGTTGCACAGTATATCAGGGTATGGCAGAGTATTTCAGGGTATGGCAGAGTATTGCAGGGTATGACAGAGTATTGCAGAGTATTGCAGGGTATGGCAGAGTATTGTAGAGTATTTCAGGGTATGGCAGAGTATTGCAGGGTATGGCAGAGTATTGCAGAGTATTTCAGGGTATGGCAGAGTATTGCAGGGCATGGCATAATAGTGCAGAGTATGGCAGGGTATGGCAGAGTATGGCAGGGTATTGCAGAATATTTCAGGGTATGGAAGAGTATGGCAGGGTATGGCAGAGTATTACAGGGTATGGCAGAGTATTGCAGGGTATGGCAGAGTATTGCAGGGCATGGCAGAGTATTTCACGGTATTGCAGAGTATTGCAGGGTATGGCAGAGTATTCAGGGTATGGCAAAGTATTTCAGGGTATAGCAGAGTATTGCAGAGTATTTCAGGGTATGGCAAAGTATTTCAGGGTATGACAGAGTAATGCAGAGTATTTCAGAGTATTGCAGAGTATGGCAGAGTATTTCAGGGTATGGCAGAGTATTGCAGAGTTTGGTAGGGTATGGCAGAGTATGGCAGGGTATGGCATGGTATGGCAGAATATGGCAGAGTATTTCAGGTTAATTCAGAGTATTGAAAAGTATTGCAGGATATGGCAGAGTATTGCAGGGTATGGCAGGGTATGGCAGAATATTGCAGAGTATTGCAGGGTATGGCAGAATATTTCAGAGTATTGCAGGGTATGGCAGAGTGTTGCACAGTATTTCAGTGTATTGCAGAGTATTGCAGGATATGGCAGAGTATTGCAGGGTATGGCAGAATATTGCAGAGTATTGCAGGGTATGGCAGAGTGTTGCACAGTATTTCAGTGTATTGCAGGGTATTGCAGGATATGGCAGAGTATTGCAGGGTATGGCAGGGTATGGCAGAATATTGCAGAGTATTGCAGGGTATGGCAGAATATTGCAGAGTATTGCAGGGTATGGCAGAGTGTTGCACAGTATTTCAGTGTATTGCAGAGTATTGCAGGATATGGCAGAGTATTACAGGGTATGGCAAGGTATTGCAGTGTATTGCAGAGTATTGCAGAGTATGGCAGAGTATTGTAGGGTATTGCAGAGTATTGCAGAGTATTTAAGGGTATTGCAGAGTAGTTCGGGGTATTTCAGAGTATTTCAGGGTATGGCAGAGTATTGCAGGGTATGGCAGAGAATTGCAGAGTATTTCAGGGTATGGCAGAGTATTTCAGAGTATTTCAGGGTATGGCAGAGTATGGCAGGGTATGGCAGAATATTTCAGGGTATGGCAGAGTATTGCAGAGTATTGCAGAATATTTCAGGGTATGGCAGAGTATTGCAGGGTATGGCAGAGAATGACAGGGTATGGCAGAGTATGGCAGGGTATGGCAAGGTATGGCAGGGTATGGCAAGATATGGCAGGGTATGGCAGAGTATAGCAGAGTATTCAGAGTATGGCAGAGTATGGCAGGGTATGGCAGAGTATAGCAGAGTATTCAGGGTATGGCAGAGTGTGGCAGAGTATTTCAGGGTATGGCAGAGTATGGCAGAGTATGGCAGGGTATGGCAGGGTATGGCAAGGTATGGCTGGGTATGGCAGGGTATGGCAGGGTATAGCAGAGTATGGCAGAGTATTTCATGGTATTGCAGAATATTGCAGGGTATGGCAGAGTATTCCAGATTATTTCAGGTTATTGCAGAGTATTGCAGGGTATGGCAGAGTATGGCAGAGTATTTCACAGTATTGCAGAGTATTTCAGGGTATGGCAGAGTATTGCAGAGTATTGCAGAATATTTCAGGGTATGGCAGAGTATTGCAGGGTATGGCAGAGTATTGCACAGTATATCAGGGTATGGCAGAGTATTTCAGGGTATGGCAGAGTATGGCAGAGTATGGCAGGGTATGGCAGGGTATGGCAGATTATGGCAGGGTATTGCAGAATATTTCAGGGTATAGAAGAGTATGGCAGGGTATGGCAGGGCATGGCAGGGTATGACAGAGTATTGCAGGGTATGGCAGAGTATAGCAGAGTATAGCAGAGTATGGCAGAGTATGGCAGAGTATTTCACAGTATTGCAGAGTATTTCAGGTTAATGCAGAGTATTTAAGGGTATTGAAGTGTATTGCAATTGCAGGGTATGGCAGAGTATGGCAGAATATTGCAGAGTATGGCAGGGTATGGCAGAGTATTGCAGAGTATGGCAGGGTATGGCAGAGTATTTTAGGGTATGGCAGAGTATTGCAGGGTATGGCAGAATATTGCAGAGTATGGCAGGGTATGGCAGAGTATTTCAGGGTATTGCAGAGTATGGCAGGGTATGGAAGAGTATTGCAGGGTATGGAAGAGTATTGCAGGGTATGGCAGAGTATGGCAGGGTATGGCAGAGTATGGCAGGGTATGGCAAGGTATGACAGGGTATGGCAAGATATGGCAGGGTATGGCAGAGTATGGCAGAGTATGGCAGGGTATGGCAGAGTATAGCAGAGTATTCAGGGTATGGCAGAGTATGGCAGAGTATTTCAGGGTATGGCAGAGTATGGCAGGGTATGGCAGGGTATGGCAGGGTATAGCAGAGTATAGCAGAGTATGGCAGAGTATTTCACTGTATTGCAGAGTATTGCAGGGTATGGCAGAGTATTGCACATTATTTCAGGTTATTGCAGAGTATTTCAGGGTATGGCAGAGTATGGCAGAGTATTTCACAGTATTGCAGAGTATTTCAGGGTATGGCAAAGTATTTCAAGGTATGGCAGAGTATTGCAGAGTATTGCAGAATATTTCAGGGTATGGCAGAGTATTGCAGGGTATGGCAGAGTATTGCACAGTATATCAGGGTATGGCAGAGTATTTCAGGGTATGGCAGAGTATGGCAGGGTATGGCAGGGTATGACAGAGTATGGCAGAGTATTGCAGAATATTTCAGGGTATGGAAGAGTATGGCAGGGTATGGCAGGGCATGGCAGGGTATGGCAGAGTATTGCAGGGTATGGCAGACTATAGCAGAGTATGGCAGAGTATGGAAGAGTATTTCATGGTATTTCAGAGTATTGCAGGGTATGGCAGAGTATTGCAGAGTATTTCAGGTTAATGCAGAGTATTTCAGGGTATTGCAGAGTATTGCAGGGTATGGCAGAGTATTGCAGAGTATGGCAGGGTATGGCAGAGTATTTCAGAGTATGGCAGAGTATTGCAGGGTATGGCAGAATATTGCAGAGTATGGCAGGGTATGGCAGAGTATTTCAGGGTATTGCAGAGTATTGCAGGGTATGGAAGAGTATTGCAGGGTATGGCAGAGTATTGCAGGGTATGGCAGAATATTGCAGAGTATTGCAGGGTATGGCAGAGTATAGCAGAGTATGGCAGAGTATTTCACGGTATTGCAGAGTATTCCAGGGTATGGCAGAGTATTGCAGGGTATGGCAGGGTATGGCAGAATATTGCAGAGTATTGCACGGTATGGCAGACTATTGCAGAGTATTGCAGGGTATGGCAGAGTATTGCAGGGTATGGCAGAATATTGCACATTATTTCAGTTTATTGCAGAGTTGCAGAGTATTGAAGGGTATGGCAGGGTATTGTAGAGTATTTCAGAGTATGGCAGAGTATTGTAGGGTATTGCAGAGCAGTTCAGGGTTTTGCAGAGTATTGTAGGGTATTGCAGAGTAGTTCAGGGTTTTGCAGAGTATTTCAGGGCATGGCAGAGTATTCAAGGTATGGCAAAGTATTTCAGGGTATAGCAGAGTATTGCAGAGTATTTCAGGGTATGGCAGAGTATTGCAGAGTATTGCAGAGTATGGCAGAGTATTTAAGGGTATTGAAGTGTATTGCAATTGCAGGGTATGGCAGAGTATGGCAGAATATTGCAGAGTATGGCAGGGTATGGCAGAGTATTGCAGAGTATGGCAGGGTATGGCAGAGTATTTTAGGGTATGGCAGAGTATTGCAGGGTATGGCAGAATATTGCAGAGTATGGCAGGGTATGGCAGAGTATTTCAGGGTATTGCAGAGTATGGCAGGGTATGGAAGAGTATTGCAGGGTATGGAAGAGTATTGCAGGGTATGGCAGAGTATGGCAGGGTATGGCAGAGTATGGCAGGGTATGGCAAGGTATGACAGGGTATGGCAAGATATGGCAGGGTATGGCAGAGTATGGCAGAGTATGGCAGGGTATGGCAGAGTATAGCAGAGTATTCAGGGTATGGCAGAGTATGGCAGAGTATTTCAGGGTATGGCAGAGTATGGCAGGGTATGGCAGGGTATGGCAGGGTATAGCAGAGTATAGCAGAGTATGGCAGAGTATTTCACTGTATTGCAGAGTATTGCAGGGTATGGCAGAGTATTGCACATTATTTCAGGTTATTGCAGAGTATTTCAGGGTATGGCAGAGTATGGCAGAGTATTTCACAGTATTGCAGAGTATTTCAGGGTATGGCAAAGTATTTCAAGGTATGGCAGAGTATTGCAGAGTATTGCAGAATATTTCAGGGTATGGCAGAGTATTGCAGGGTATGGCAGAGTATTGCACAGTATATCAGGGTATGGCAGAGTATTTCAGGGTATGGCAGAGTATGGCAGGGTATGGCAGGGTATGACAGAGTATGGCAGAGTATTGCAGAATATTTCAGGGTATGGAAGAGTATGGCAGGGTATGGCAGGGCATGGCAGGGTATGGCAGAGTATTGCAGGGTATGGCAGACTATAGCAGAGTATGGCAGAGTATGGAAGAGTATTTCATGGTATTTCAGAGTATTGCAGGGTATGGCAGAGTATTGCAGAGTATTTCAGGTTAATGCAGAGTATTTCAGGGTATTGCAGAGTATTGCAGGGTATGGCAGAGTATTGCAGAGTATGGCAGGGTATGGCAGAGTATTTCAGAGTATGGCAGAGTATTGCAGGGTATGGCAGAATATTGCAGAGTATGGCAGGGTATGGCAGAGTATTTCAGGGTATTGCAGAGTATTGCAGGGTATGGAAGAGTATTGCAGGGTATGGCAGAGTATTGCAGGGTATGGCAGAATATTGCAGAGTATTGCAGGGTATGGCAGAGTATAGCAGAGTATGGCAGAGTATTTCACGGTATTGCAGAGTATTCCAGGGTATGGCAGAGTATTGCAGGGTATGGCAGGGTATGGCAGAATATTGCAGAGTATTGCACGGTATGGCAGACTATTGCAGAGTATTGCAGGGTATGGCAGAGTATTGCAGGGTATGGCAGAATATTGCACATTATTTCAGTTTATTGCAGAGTTGCAGAGTATTGAAGGGTATGGCAGGGTATTGTAGAGTATTTCAGAGTATGGCAGAGTATTGTAGGGTATTGCAGAGCAGTTCAGGGTTTTGCAGAGTATTGTAGGGTATTGCAGAGTAGTTCAGGGTTTTGCAGAGTATTTCAGGGCATGGCAGAGTATTCAAGGTATGGCAAAGTATTTCAGGGTATAGCAGAGTATTGCAGAGTATTTCAGGGTATGGCAGAGTATTGCAGAGTATTGCAGAGTATGGCAGAGTATTTCAGGGTATTGCAGAGTATGGCAGAGTATTTCAGGGTATGGCAGAGTATTGGAGAGTATGGCAGAGTATTTCAGGATATGGCAGAGTATTGCAGAGTATGGCAGAGTATTTTAGGGTTTGCCAGAGTATTGCAGAGTATTTCAGGGTATGGCAGAGTATTGCAGAGTATTTCAGGTTAATTCAGAGTATTTCAGGGTATTGCAAAGTATTGCAGGATATGGCAGAGTATTGCAGGGTATGGCAGGGCATGGCAGAATATTGCAGAGTATTGCAGGGTATGGCAGAATATCGCAGAGTATTGCAGGGCATGGCAGAATATTGCAGAGTATTGCAGGGTATGGCAGTTTTATCGCAGAGTATTGCAGGGTATGTCAGAGTGTTGCACAGTATTTCAGTGTATTGCAGAGTATTGCATGGTATGGCAGAGTATTGCAGGGTATGGCAGAGTATTGTAGGGTATTGCAGAGTATTTAAGGGTATTGCAGAGTAGTTCAGGGTATGTCAGGGTATGGCGGAGTATTTCAGGGTATGGCAGAGTATTTCAGGGTATGGCAGAGTATTGCAGAATATTGCAGAGTATTTCAGGGTATGGCAAAGTATTGCAGAGTATGGCGGGGTATGGCAGAGTATTTCAGGGTATGGCAGGGTATGGCAGAATATTGCAGAGTATTGCACATTATTTCAGTTTATTGCAGAGTATTGCAGGGTATGGCAGAATATTGCACATTATTTCAGTTTATTGCAGAGTATTGCAGGGTATGGCAGGGTATTGCAGAGTAGTTCAGGGTTTTGCAGAGTATTGTAGAGTATTGCAGAGTAGTTCAGGTTTTTGCAGAGTATTTCAGGGCATGGCAGAGTATTCAAGGTATGGCAAAGTATTTCAGGGTATAGCAGAGTAGTGTAGATTATTTCAGGGTATGGCAGAGTATTTCAGGGTATGGCAGAGTATTGCAGAGTATTGCAGAGTATGGCAGAGTATTTCAGGGTATTGCAGAGTATGGCAGAGTATTTCATGGTATGGCAGAGTATTGGTGAGTATGGCAGAGTATTTCAGGATATGGCAGAGTATTGCAGAGGATGGCAAAGTATTTTAGGGGTTGCCAGAGTATTGCAGAGTATTTCAGGGTATGGCAGAGTATTGCAGAGTATTTCAGGTTAATTCAGAGTATTTCAGGGTATTGCAAAGTATTGCAGGATATGGCAGAGTATTGCAGGGTATGGCAGGGCATGGCAGAATATTGCAGAGTATTGCAGGGTATGGCAGAATTTTGCAGAGTATTGCAGGGTATGGCAGAATATTGCAGAGTATTGCAGGGTATGGCAGAGTATTGCAGGGTATGGCAGAGTATTGTAGGGTATTGCAGAGTATTTAAGGGTATTGCAGAGTAGTTCAGGGTATGTCAGGGTATGGCAGAGTATGGCGGGGTATGGCAGAGTATTTCAGGGTATGGCAGAGTGTTGCAGAGTATGGCGGGGTATGGCAGGGTATTGCAGGGTATGGCAGGGTATTGCAGTGTATTGCAGAGTATTGCAGAGTATCGTAGGGTATTGTAGGGTATTGCAGAGTATTGCAGAGTATTTAAGGGTATTTCAGAGTAGTTCAGGGTATTTCAGAGTATTTCAGGGTATGGCAGAGTATTGCAGGGTATGGCAGAGTATTGCAGAGTATTTCAGGGTATGGCAGAGTATTGCAGAGTATTGCAGAATATTTCAGGTAATGGCAGAGTATTGCAGAGTATGGCAGGTTATGGCAGAGTATTTCAGGGTATGGCAGAGTATTTCAGGGTTTGTCAGAGTATTGCAGAGTATTTCAGGGTATGGCAGAGTATTGCAGAATATTTCAGGTTAATTCAGAGTATTTCAGGGTATTGCAAACTATTGCAGGATATGGCAGAGCATTGCAGAGTATGGCAGGGTATGGCAGAATATTGCAGAGTATTGCAGGGTATGGCAGAATATTGCAGAGTATTGCAGGGTATGGCAGAGTGTTGCACAGTATTTCAGTGTATTGCAGAGTATTGCAGGGTATGGCAGAATATTGCAGGGTATGGCATGGTATTGCAGAGTATTTCAGGGTATGGTAGAGTATTGCAGGGTATGGCATAATATTGCAGGGTATGGCATGGTATTGCAGTGTATTACAGAGTATTGCAGTGTATGGCAGAGTATTGTAGGGTATTGCAGAGTATTTAAGGGTATTGCAGCATAGTTCAGGGTATTTCAGGGTATGGCAGAGTATTGCAGAATATTGCAGAGTATTTCAGTGTATGGCAGAGTATTGCAGAGTATTTCAGGGTATGGCAGAGTATTGCAGAGTATGGCAGAGTATTTCAGGGTATGGCAGACTATTGCAGAGTATTTCAGGTTAATTCAGAGTATTTCAGGATATTGCAAAGTATTGCAGGATATGGCAGAGTATTGCAGGGTATTGCAGGATATGGCAGAGTATTGCAGAATATTGCAGAGTATTGCAGGGTATGGCAGAGTGTTGCAGAGTATTTTAGTGTATTGCAGAGTATTGCAGGGTATGGCAGAGTATTTAAGGGTATTGCAGAGTATTGCAGGGTATGGCAGAGTATTTTAGTGTATGACAGAGTATTGCAGAATTTTGCAGAGTATTTCAGGGCGGGCGGACTGACTCCCCGGTAGTACCCCCACGGTAACATCCGACCATCGCTCGCAAGGAGCCAGCAGTGCGCGTAACCCAGAATGCAGACGACACTGGCCCTGGCAGAGGAGGCGGATTAAATAGTCTCTCCGACTCCTCCCACAAATACAGGCCTCTGGCCAGCCTTTAACACTTATTCATTTCATTAAATTGACTTAATAAAACCAGTAATAATCATACTACGATCTTGTCTGACGTTCGTTGGTTTGGTCACCATATATAAAGCTACAGATGTTACTTGCTCAATAATGACAAAATGGTTTCATTCAACAGTAGTTGGTCCAATCAGCATTCAGTGACTGATATTACATTCTCAACATGTTTCGCAAAAAAGCTCAGCTTCTTCAGGAGTTATTGCAGAATAGGTGACTGTGTACAGCTCACAACACAGTTACTGGGTGCCCACAATACTCTCCAGGGTCTGCTGCAAACAATTTAAAGAGTTCTTGCAAAAAACTTTTTTTTGTGCTTTTTTTGTGTTCTTGCATTACATGTATTATGTTGTTGTTTTTTTTGTTTGTTTTTTTGTGTTTTATATACAGTTATCTGTGCTACAGTAACTCCTGAAGAAGCCGCGCTTTTGACGAAACATGTGGAGAATGTCCTGCTTTACCTGAACAATTTCTAAGCACATATTAATTTTGCACACTCAAATATCCAATCAGTGTTGTTTACTTTTTTATCACTTTTATTGCTATTAAAAAGGGATGAACAACATCCCTTGTGATAGCCATGACAGGTCCTTATTTTGGACTCATCTGGAGTCTATTAGACCCCAAATCTCTTGTCTGGTCTGCTAAGCATGTGGGTGGGGGATAACCGTGCGGCTGTCAATGCAGCAGCTGAAAGTCGGCATCACCTCTTCCCTCCTTTCAGCTCCTGTATTGAGAGCCACAAAAGATCATTAATTTCCCCCACCGGCCGCACTGATCACTCTCTCCTGTCCACCATCAGATTCCCCCCCTTGCCTATGCCCCCCCTCTGTACCCACCCCTCTGGCTTCCTTCCTCTCCTCTCCTGCCAGCAGTTGCAGGCACAAAGGGGGATCTTTAGGATGAAGAGCAGGGCAAGGGGGGCCAACAAATATGTAATTTACTAGTCCCTTTCTTTTCTAAATTAATGCAGTGAGTGATAAGTACTGACCACTTACTGAGTTCATTCATAAAAATGAAGCATAGTAAACTTCCTATGCTTCACAGTTTATGAATGGGGAGGAGCCCCTGTCTCCTGTTCATTCATCTGCAGTGCGGCTGAGGCTGCAGAAAGAAACTGGGGAACAGGTTTACTCAGACCCTTCCTCTGTCTATAAAGTGAGACTTCAGGGGTCGGCTCAGACCCCCCAATATCTCACCAAAGACTCCACAGGAATGTTGTGAGGAAAAAAAAAAAGAAAATGAAAAAAAAAGTTGTAAAAAAAAAGTTGTAAAAAAAAAGTTGTAAAAAAAAAGTTGTAAAAAAAAAAAATTTAAAATTGTAAAAAAAAATTGTAAAAAAATATTTGTAAAAAAAAAGTTGTAAAAAAAAAATTAAAAATTGTAAAAAAAATTGTAAAAAAAAGTTGTAAAAAAAAAAATTAAAAATTGTAAAAAAAAAGTTGTAAAAAAAAATTAAAAATTGTAAAAAAAAAGTTGTAAAAAAAAAAAAAATTTACAATTGTAAAAAAAATTGTAAAAAAAAGTTGTAAAAAAAAAAGTTGTAAAAAAAAAATTGTAAAAAAAAAATTGTAAAAAAAAGTTGTAAAAAAAAAGTTGTAAAAAAAAAGTTGTAAAAAAAATTTTTAAATTGTAAAAAAAAATTGTAAAAAAAAAGTTGTAAAAAAAAGTTGTAAAAATTTTTTTTAAATTGTTAAAAAAAAATCTGACTAAAATTCCTAATCAGACTAAACAGCTGCGCTCAATATGTAGCACAATTCAGCCACGCCCACTGTTTGCCACAGGTCACCATCTCCCTGGTAGGGGCCCCAGTGCATCTCTTTTCACCAGGGACATGGTACTATTAGGATGGCACTGGCTACTGCCATGCCTAATTCTGCCCAACCGCCCAAATCCAGTACAATGTCAACTTATGCTCTCCGATAATTTCTCCTAAAGTAGGTCATCGGTGGACCTTTACCATCACAGAGGATGCTCATTCTTGACTTCTTTTTCAATGCAGGAAATCGGGTTACCCAGGAAATGTGGAACTCCACCAGCTTCCACCCTGATCATTTCCTCCTGATAGGACTTCCTGGCCTGGAGGACTCACATCTCCTGATCTCCATCCCCTTCTCCATCATGTATGTTTTGTCATTTCTGGGAAACTCTATGTTAATATTGGTGATCTCAACCAATGAGATTCTCCACCAGCCAATGTATATCTTCTTGAGGATGTTGGCACTCAGTGATGTCCTCTTGAGCTCTTCTACCGTCCCAAAGACCCTCAGCATCTTCTGGTTTAATTCTCATCAGATCTCCTTCAACGGATGCCTGACTGAGGTGTTCTTCATCCATTTCACTTTTGTCATTGAGTCGGCCATTTTGCTCTTCATGGCCTATGACCGTTACTGTGCCATCTGCCACCCTTTAACATATGCTAGAACTCTTACCAACTCCTTCATAGTCAAGGCAGCCATGATGACCGTTTTCAGAAGTTTCTCCATGGTACTACCATTCGTCTTTCTACTTAAGAGATTACCTTTCCAGCAAAGCAACGTGATAGAGCACACCTACTGTGAGCACATGTCGGTGGCCAAGCTGGCTACTACTGACATACTAGTCAATGTGGTGTATGGACTGGTCATAGCCGCTTCTTCATCCGGTGTAGACATGATCCTTATTATAGTGTCCTATGGTGTAATAATCTCAGCAGTTCTGAGGCTCCCATCCTCCGAGGCTCGTTTCAAGGCCTTCAATACATGCGTCTCTCACATCTGTGTGATTATTCTCTTCTACATCCCGGCGTTTTTTTCTTTTATAGCTCACAGAGTCGGTCACAAATACATTTCTCTGCAGTTCCACATTGTTTTTGCTAACCTCTATGTCCTCATTCCACCAATGATGAACCCAATCATCTATGGAGTAAGAACGAGAGAAATACGTGAGAAGACATTCCTCATATTTATTAGAATGACCAACAATAGACCAGGAAGAGGGGTGTCCTTCCGCTAAGAACGTTGGTGGCAAAGAGATGGTTCTGATTTCATGGCTGCTATATCAATTTTAGAAAAAAACTTTTTTGGTGTTCCTCAAGCTGACATCAAATTGTAGATGATCTCCTCAATCTCACATCAAATTGTAGATGGGTCTCCTCAATCTGACATCTAATTGTAGATGATCTCCTCAATCTGACATCTAATTGTAGATGGATCTCCTCAATCTCACATCAAATTGTAGATGGGTCTCCTCAATCTGACATCTAATTGTAGATGATCTCCTCAATCTGACATCTAATTGTAGATGGATCTCCTCAATCTGACATCAAATTGTAGATGGATCTCCTCAATCTGACATCAAATTGTAGATGGGTCTCCTCAATCTGACATCTAATTGTAAATGGGTCTCCTCAATCTGACATCTAATTGTAGATGGATCTCCTCAAACTGACCACTAATTGTAGATGGATCTCCTCAATCTGACATCAAATTGTAGATGATCTCCTCAATCTGACCACTAATTGTAGATGGATCTCCTCAATCTGACATCTAATTGTAGATGGATCTCCTCAATCTGACATATAATTGTAGATGGATCTCCTCAATCTGACATCTAATTGTGGATGGATCTCTTCAATCTGACATCTAATTGTAGATGGGTCTCCTCAATCTGACATCAAATTGTAGATGGGTCTCCTCAATCTGACATCTAATTGTAGATGGATCTCCTCAATCTGACATCTAATTGTAGATGGATCTCCTCAATCTGACATCAAATTGTAGATGGATCTCCTCAATCTGACATCAAATTGTAGATGATCTCCTCAATCTGACATCGAATTGTAGATGGGTCTCCTCAATCTCACATCACATTGTAGATGGATCTCCTCAATCTGACATCTAATTGTAGATGGATCTCCTCAATCTGACATCTAATTGTAGATGGATCTCCTCAATCTGACATCAAATTGTAGATGGATCTCCTCAATCTGACATCAAATTGTAGATTGATCTCCTCAATCTGACATCTAATTGTAGATGGATCTCCTCAATCTGACATCTAATTGTAGATGGGTCTCCTCAATCTGACATCTAATTGTAGACGGATCTACTCAATCTGACATCTAATTGTAGATGGATCTCTTCAATCTGACATCAAATTGTAGATGGATCTCCTCAATCTGACATCTAATTGTAGATGGGTCTCCTCAATCTCACATCAAATTGTAGATGGATCTCCTCAATCTGACATCAAATTGTAGACGGATCTCCTCAATCTCACATCAAATTGTAGATGGATCTCCTCAATCTCACATCAAATTGTAGATGGATCTCCTCAATCTGACATCTAATTGTAGATTGATCTCCTCAATCTCACATCAAATTGTAGATGGATCTCCTCAATCTGACATCTAATTGTAGATGGGTCTCCTCAATCTGACATCAAATTGTAGATGGGTCTCCTCAATCTGACATCTAATTGTAGATGGATCTCCTCAATCTGACATCAAATTGTAGATGGGTCTCCTCAATCTGACATCAAATTGTAGATGGATCTCCTCAATCTGATATCTAATTGTAGATGGTCTCCTCAATCTGACATCAAATTGTAGATGGATCTCCTCAATCTGATATCTAATTGTAGATGGGTCTCCTCAATCGGACATCACATTGTAGATGGATCTCCTCAATCTGACATCAAATTGTAGATGGATCTCCTCAATCTGACATCACATTGTAGATGGATCTCCTCAATCTCACATCAAATTGTAGATGGCTCTCCTCAATCTGACATCAAATTGTAGATGGGTCTCCTCAATCTGACATCAAATTGTAGATGGGTCTCCTCAATCTGACATCAAATTGTAGATGGATCTCCTCAATCTGACATCTAATTGTAGATGGATCTCCTCAATCTGACATCTAATTGTAGATGGGTCTCCTCAATCTCACATCAAATTGTAGATGGATCTCCTCAATCTGACATCTAATTGTAGATGGGTCTCCTCAATCGGACATCTAATTGTAGATGGATCTCCTCAATCTCACATCAAATTGTAGATGGATCTCCTCAATCTCACATCAAATTGTAGATGGATCTCCTCAATCTCACATCTAATTGTAGATGGGTCTCCTCAATCTCATATCAAATTGTAGATGGGTCTCCTCAATCTGACATCAAATTGTAGATGGATCTCCTCAATCTGACATCTAATTGTAGATGGATCTCCTCAATCTGACATCAAATTGTAGATGGATCTCCTCAATCTGACATCAAATTGTAGATGGGTCTCCTCAATCTGACATCAAATTGTAGATGGATCTCCTCAATCTGACATCTAATTGTAGATGGATCTCCTCAATCTGACATCAAATTGTAGATGGGTCTCCTCAATCTGACATCAAATTGTAGATGGATCTCCTCAATCTGACATCAAATTGTAGATGGGTCTCCTCAATCTGACATCAAATTGTAGATGGGTCTCCTCAATCTGACATCAAATTGTAGATGGATCTCCTCAATCTGACATCTAATTGTAGATGGATCTCCTCAATCTGACATCTAATTGTAGATGGGTCTCCTCAATCTCACATCAATTTGTAGATGGATCTCCTCAATCTGACATCTAATTGTAGATGGGTCTCCTCAATCGGACATCTAATTGTAGATGGATCTGCTCAATCTCACATCAAATTGTAGATGGATCTCCTCAATCTCACATCAAATTGTAGATGGATCTCCTCAATCTGACATCTAATTGTAGATGGGTCTCCTCAATCTCACATCAAATTGTAGATGGATCTCCTCAATCTCACATCAAATTGTAGATGGATCTCCTCAATCTCACATCAAATTGTAGATGGGTCTCCTCAATCTGACATCTAATTGTAGATGGGTCTCCTCAATCTCACATCAAATTGTAGATGGATCTCCTCAATCTGACATCAAATTGTAGATGGATCTCCTCAATCTCACATCAAATTCTAGATGGATCTCCTCAATCTGACATCTAATTGTAGATGGATCTCCTCAATCTGACATCAAATTCTAGATGGGTCTCCTCAATCTCACATCAAATTGTAGATGGGTCTCCTCAATCTCACATCAAATTCTAGATGGGTCTCCTCAATCTGACATCAAATTGTAGATGGGTCTCCTCAATCTGACATCAAATTGTAGATGGATCTCCTCAATCTGACATCAAATTATAGATGGGTCTCCTCAATCTGACATCTAATTGTAGATGGATCTCCTCAATCTGACATCAAATTGTAGATGGGTCTCCTCAATCTGATATCTAATTGTAGATGGATCTCCTCAATCTGACATCACATTGTAGATGAATCTCCTCAATCTGACATCAAATTGTAGATGGATCTCCTCAATCTGACATCAAATTGTAGATGGATCTCCTCAATCTGACATCAAATTGTAGATGGGTCTCCTCAATCTGACATCAAATTGTAGATGGGTCTCCTCAATCTGACATCAAATTGTAGATGGATCTCCTCAATCTGACATCTAATTGTAGATGGATCTCCTCAATCTGACATCTAATTGTAGATGGGTCTCCTCAATCTGACATCCTCTGTCATACCCTCCCCCACAGTGGTGTCCTCTGCCTCCTTTCACATCACCCCCCCCTCCCCAGTAATATACTATGCCCCCCACTGTAGTGTCCTCTGCCCCCCTCCTCCTACAAACATGGTAGTGTCCTCTGACCCTCCCCCCATTGTAGTGCCCTCTGCCCCCCATAGCAGTGTCTTCTGCCACCCCCTCCACTGTAGTGCCCTCTGCCCCCCACTGCAGTATCCTCTGCCCCCTCCTCCTACAAACATGGTAGTGTCCTCTGACCCTCCCCCCATTGTAGTGCCCTCTGCCCCCCATAGCAGTGTCTTCTGCCACCCCCTCCACTGTAGTGCCCTCTGCCCCCCACTGCAGTATCCTCTGCCCTCCTCCCCACACACACACATGGTAGTGTCTTCTGACCCCCCCAACAGTAATGTCGTCTGACCCACCCCATAGCAGTGCCTCTGCCCCCCTCCCCCCCACTGTAGTGTCCTCTGCCCCCCCCCCTGCACACACACACATGGTAGTGTCCTTTGACCCTCCTACAAATGATAGTGTCATCTGCCCCCCCCCCCCAACAGTAGTGTCCTCTGCCCCCCTCCCCCCATTGTAGTGCCTTCTGCTCCCCCATAGCAGTGTCTTCTGCCATCCTCCCCCACTGTAGTGTCCTCTGCCCCCCTCTGCACACATTGTAGTGTCCTCTGACCCTTCCACACATTGTAGTGTCCTCTGACCCCCCCCCCCCAACAGTAGTGTCCTCTGACCCTTCCACACATTGTAGTGTCCTCTGACCCCCCCCCCCAACAGTAGTGTCCTCTGACCCTTCCACACATTGTAGTGTCCTCTGCCCCCCCCCCCCCAACAGTAGTGTCCTCGGACCCTTCCACACATTGTAATGTCCTCTGACCCTTCCACACATTGTAGTGTCCTCTGACCCTTCCACACATTGTAGTGTCCTCTGACCCTTCCACACATTGTAGTGTCCTCTGACCCTTCCACACATTGTAGTGTCCTCTGACCCCCCCCCCCCAACAGTAGTGTCCTCTAACCCCCCCAACAGTAGTGTCCTCTGCCCCACCCCAAAGCAGTGTCCTCTGCCCCCTCCCCCATTGTAGTGCCCTCTGTCCCCCATAGCCGTGTCCTCTGCCACCCCCCTCCACTGTAGTGTCCTCTGCCCCGTGTCCCCACACAAACACATGGTATTGTTCTCTGACACTCCCACAC
The DNA here is from genome assembly GCA_028564925.1 of Lithobates sylvaticus. Classification (NCBI taxonomy): domain Eukaryota; kingdom Metazoa; phylum Chordata; class Amphibia; order Anura; family Ranidae; genus Lithobates; species Lithobates sylvaticus. The sequence goes on along the minus strand of CM053027.1, from coordinate 634,412,837 downwards.
GTGGTAGTGTCTTCTGACGCCCCCAACAGTAGTAGAGTAGAGGTGACAGTAGAGGTGGCAACCTTAGTTTGAAGAGGGATATCGTTGTTATGGCAGATGGTAGCTACCATAACCCCGGTATCCTCTTCTTCAGCGGGTGGTCCGGTTTCAGATAAAAGTGGTCTCAGCGGTGGATTCGCCACAAGATCACTTTTATCGGGGCAGGAGAGGGCCACCCCCCTCCCGCCGTTCTCCGGTGTCCTACGCCGCTTACTGGAGCCGCCAGCAGCGGCGGAGGCGATCGGATACTTTTCCGTGTGTGGTATGGAGATGAGTGAGGAGAAGATGGCCCATCCCCCCGTCTCCATACCATTGCAGGGCGGAAGCAACGTCAGAACTTCACTGCCACCCAGAGATCTTTTTTTAAACAACAACATTTTATTTTTTTATTGCTTTTTAGTGTAAATATGAGATGTGACGTCTTTTTGACCCCCCAGATCTCATATATAAGAGGACCTGTCATGCTTTATTTCTATTACAAGAGATGTTTACATTCCTTGTAATAGGAATAAAAGTGACACCATTTTTTTTTTTTTAAAGAACAGTGTAAAAATAAAAAAGTAAAATAAATAAGAAAAAAAAAAATGTTTTTTAAAGCGCCCCGTCCCGCCGATTTTGCGTGCAGAAGCCGAACGCATACGTGAGTAGCGCCCGCATATAAAAACGGTGTCCAAACCACACATGTGAGGTATCGCCGCGATCGGGAGAGCGAGAGCAATAATTCTAGCCCTAGACCTCCTCTGTAACTCAAAACATGCAACCTGTAGAATTTTTTAAACGTCACCTATGGAGTTTTTTAAGGGTAAAAATTTGTCGCCATTCCACGGGCGGGCGCAATTTTGAAGCGTGACATGTTGGGTATCAATTTTCTCGGCGTAACATTATTTTTCACAATATAAAAAAAATTGGGCTAAGTTTAATGTTGTCTTATTTTTTAATGCAAAAAAAAGGTATTTTTTTCCCAAAAAAAGTGCGCTTGTAAGACCGCTGCGCAAATACGACGTGACAGAAAGTATTGCAACGACCGCCATTTTATTCTCTCAGGTATTTGAAAAAAAAATCTATAATGTTTGGGGGTTCTAAGTAATTTTATAGCAACAAAAAAAAGGTAAACAACAAATCTCAGAAAGAGGCTCGGTCCTTAAAGTGGTTAAAGGGAAAGGGGGGGAAGGGGAGAGACTGTCATGCATCACTGCCCCCTGGGGTCAAATAACCATCCTGTCGCCTCCCCCTCTCTCTCCCCGACAAGGGGGGCTCACACAGGGCTGAAGGAAGTATACTATATTGTAGGATTGCCACTTGTCCAGGATTCACCCGGACAGGGTTTTGAATCATGTGTCCAGGTTTCAGGCAGACTGAAACCCGGACACATTATTCAAACCGGGCAGTGGCTCCCAGGGCTGGTGCAAGGATTTTGACACCCTAGGCGAAACCTAATTTTTCGCCCCCCCTTCGCTCCACCCTGACTTCACCCCCTTTGCCCTGCCCATGTATACTCCACCTTTTTAATGAAGCACCTATCAAATGCAGCCTTACCAGCGCCCATCAAATGCAGCCTCACCAGCCCCTATCAATGCAGCCTCACCAGTGCCCATCAAATGCAGCCTCACCAGCGCCCATCAATGCAGCCTCACCAGCGCCCATCAATGCAGCCTCACCAGCGCCCATCAATGCAGCCTCACCAGCGCCCATCAAATTCAGCCTCACCAGCCCCCATCAATGCAGCCTACCAGCGCCCATCAATGCAGCCTCACCAGCGCCCATCAATACAGCCTCACCAGCCCCCATCAATGCAGCCTACCAGCGCCCATCAATGCAGCCTCACCAGTGCCCATCAATGCAGCCTCACCAGCCCCCATCAAATCAGCCTACCAGAGCCCATCAATGCAGCCTCACCAGTGCCCATCAAATGCAGCCTCACCAGCGCCCATCAATGCAGCCTCACCAGTGCCCATCAATGCAGCCTCACCAGCGCCTATCAATTCAGCCTCACCAGCGCCCATCCATGCAGCCTCACCAGTTCCCATCAAATGCAGCCTCACCAGCGCACATCAAATGCAGCCTCACCAGCGCACATCAAATGCAGCCTCACCAGCGCCCATCAAATGCAGCCTCACCAGCGCCCATCAAATGCAGCCTCACCAGCGCCCATCAAATGCAGCCTCACCAGTGCCCATCTATGCAGCCTCACCAGTGCCCATCTATGCAGCCTCACCAGTTTCCATCAAATGCAGCCTCACCAGCGCCTATCAAATGCAGCCTCACCAGTGCCCATCAATACAGCCTCACCAGTGCCCATCAATGCAGCCTCACCAGTGCCCATCCATGCAGCCTCACCAGTGCCCATCCATGCAGCCTCACCAGTGCCCATCCATGCAGCCTCACCAGTGCCCATCAAATGCAGCCTCACCAGCGCCCATCAAATGCAGCCTCACCAGCGCCCATTAATGCAGCCTCATCAGCGCCCATCAAATGCAGCCTCACCAGTGCCGATCATCCATGCAGCTTCACCAGCGCCCATCAAATGCAGCCTCACCAGTGCCCATCAATGCAGCCTCATCAGCGCCCATCAAATTCAGCCTCACCAACACCCATCAATGCAGCCTCACCAGTGCCCATCAAATGCAGCCTCACCAGTGCCCATCAATGCAGCCTTATCAGCGCCCATCAAATGCAGCCTCACCAGTGCCCATCAATGCAGCTTCACCTACTAGTACCCATCAATGAATATTTTCTTGCTTCCATTCATTCAGGAGTCGGGACACTGCTGATGCTGAGACTTAGTTTCTTGCTGCAGAGAGAAGAGAGTAATAACTCCAGTGACCGGGCGCCCTAAGCAGCAGTGCGCCCTAGGCGGCTGCCTAGTTTGCCTAGCGGTAGCACAGGCCCTGGTGGCTCCTCAAGTAACCAAGATAGTCACACAAATATGTTGCCATCTGGGAGCTGCAGACGGCTGTCTCGGGGCAAGTTCGGCATCAATGGGGGGCAGGGTGATGATGTCAGAAAGAGAAATTTGGCCACACCCACTGGTCGCTGCGGCACGCTTTGCACACCACATTACTACTCTCCTTGGGGGCACCCAATGGTGTCCCGGGGCCGCTGAAGTGTTCGGAATGGGATTGAAGAAATGGTGGCAACCCTACTATATTGTATCCTATATACTGTGTCTAATACCCCTATATTCCAGAAATAAAAGCCAGAGAGTATATATATATATATGGCGATGTAAATTTTAAAAGACAGATGGCCCAATACAGAAATAAAATCTTAATATGACTGGGTAATGAATGAAGGTGTGGCGGGTCATTAGGAAAGTCTTCCACTCTACTTGGCAGTATAGTGATGGGACCCGACACAACCTGATCGTAGCCGCGCCAAACCTCCACCCCTGATATATGGAAGAGGAAGGAACGGGACTTTGTAGGAATTATTACCTCGTTCATATTGATCACTGAATTATTTATTGATTACAAATCAAGTTAAAAAGTGTCAATATTTAGTAAAGGACACAATAATATAATGTGTCGGGTCCCATCACTATATTGTACTTCTTAGACTTGAAGGATATTTGGACTTCTTCCAGCTTGAGAACAAAGTGTTCCTGGGGACTGGTGAGGATTATCGGGAAGGGACACAATTATTATTATTAGAAGAGAAGTGTGAGGAGACGTTCTCTCCTCTGGGGGGCGTTCTCTCCTCTGGGGGGCGCTCCATCATGAGATGAGAATCTGCTTTATATAAATATATCATAAAACACACCGAGACACACAACCTCTTCTCCACCTCCTAAGAGGTGATCCTGGTCCTCCACCACAATGATATCAGCCAATCAGAACCTGCCTCAGCCCGACCACATTTAGACCATTTTTTTTGTCCCCTGGAGTTTGGGGCCCATTCACAACCGCAACCAGGATTGGATTCTGTTTTATTGGTAGTCCAAATCAGAAGAGCATCCTAAGGAGACAACACTTCCATAGATACCGGAGAGTGAGGGAACGTTGTCACCCGAGGACAGGAAGTGTGCCACTGGCAGGATCACCAGATGAAAATAAAGGGGAAAAAAGTCTAAAAAACAAACAAAGAAAACAAATGTAGACACCACATCTAAGGACTGGTAAGCTGCAACATATACAGATCACACACAGTCTGAATGCTAATTATCATACAAAGGGACAAGAGCCGTCCATTCCCATTACAGCTTCTGAGGTCCTCCTGTCCTTCTGTTGTTCTCTCCTGTCCTTCTGTTGTTCTCTCCTGTCCCCCTATCTGGTCCTTTTAACCTTTCCCAGTGTCTTGTCCTCATGTCACTCTTTCCTGTCCTTATGCCCTGTCCTCCTGTTCAGTCCTCCTGTCCCCCTATTCTTCTGTCTTTCTGTCCTGTCCATTTGACCTGTCCTCCTGTCCCTCTGTTCTGTCACTTGGTCCTGTCCATGTGTCCTGTCTTCCTATTATTCTGTCCTGTCCATATGTCCTCTCCTCCTGACCATATGTCCTGTCGTCCTGTCCCTCAGTTCTGTGGTTCTGTCCTGTCCATATATCCTCTCCTCCTGTCCTTCTGTCCTTCTGTCCTCTCCATATGTCCTTTCCTCTTGTCCCTCTGTTCTGCCATGCTGTCCTTCTGTCTGTTCCTTATGTCCTGTCCATATGTCCTTCCATCCTGTCCATATGACTGGTCCTCCCGTCCCTCTGTTCTGTCCTTTACATAGGTCCTCTCCTCCTGTCCCTCTGTTCTGTCATTCTGTCCTGTCCATATTTTCTGTCCCTCTGTCCCTCTGTTCTGTCCTTTGCATAGGTCCTCTCCTCCTGTCCCTATGTTCCTATCCCCCTGCCTTTCCATCCTGTCCATATGACTGGTCCTCCTGTCACTCTGTTCTGATGTTCTGTCCTCCTGTCCATATGTGCTTCTGTCCTGTCCTTGTAACCTGTTCTCCTGTCCCTCTGTCCTGTCAAGTTTCCTGTCCTTCCATCCTGTTCATACACTCCTGTCCCTCAGTTCTATTGCTCTGTAGACATGTGCAGTTTGTTTCGTTCTGAATAAATATGCAATAAATATGCAGACATTTTTTTTGTTATTCGGAGATTCAGGATCTAATTAACCTCCCAGCATGTCTTTGGAGTGTGGGAGGAAACCGGAGTACCCGGAGGAAACTCACACAGGCACAGGGAGAACATGCAAACTCCAGGCAGGTAGTGTTGTGGTCACGATTTGAACCAGCGACCCTTACTGCTAGATGAGAGTGCTACCCACTACATATAGGACAGAGATGCTGCTGTGAATAGTTGCGTAGGACGTTTTAGAGGCCACTGTGAGGGAGGCGTCATGACGTGATAGCGTGTGCGCCTCTCATCAGAAGCCCGCGCTCGGACTTGCTCCCGCTCCACCACTGCTCGCTGCTCCATGCTGAAGACGCTGGCTCGCCCTATACCCCACAGCCCGTGTGCTGTGGGGGGGGGGGTCACCGACGAGGAGTGGAGCTGGCTCGCCCGCCACACAGTCCACTGTTACCACTGAGGGGCCTCTCCCCCCGCTCGCCTCCGGCTCCCCGTCCGCCTCCCTGGAGCAGGTCAAAGCATCCACGTTCCCACTCGGGGTGGCTGGATAACATCTCGCAGCCCTAGCCATAGCCGGACCTGATGCCCACATAGGCGCCACGGAACGCAGAACCAGACCCTGAAGCAGAGGAAGAAACAAAGGGGCAGCTCCCGTAGAAGCATGCAGAGGAAGGACTGAATTCTGACCCCGCACCCCACGCCAGGAGCGGTGAGTGGCCCTCGGGCCAGCTATAATTTGTTCCCCCGTTGTATTCCCATACCGGAGAGAAGCTGCCCAGTGGATATGAACACGCACATATGTTTTCAGTATACATGACGAATATTTTCGCTTTGCAAACCTCCTTGACAGTCAAACCTTGAACATTGTGGACATATGACAAATTCAGCAGATTCAGTAAAGCTAATACCTTGTATTCTGGCAAAGGCTGCAGGGATGCTTTAGGGGTCTCCCTACCTGCCCTTCTAATCAGCCAACATATTATAAGCTCCCGTGGATGGGAACGGCTCAAGGTGAGACGTACAACAAGGCATAACAAAGATATCTCTGCCCAAAAAGAAAAAAAAAGGGAGGTAGTGGGTCAATATAACATTTAACCCAATATTTAACCCAATGAGGGTCACTATCTAATTTCTACACCAACCTCTTTTTACCGGGGTCAGGAAGAGACTAGCGCCCCAGGAGGTGAATTTACCATACACATCCTGTACCCTACAGTTAACGGACTGGGATCCCCTCCTACAACAAGAGAGACCGGAGAAGTAGCCCTATGTGAAGACAGTTCGGGAGATACAGAGGTCCGAGGGTTGGGTCGCCGGAAGAGACAGCCCCACTGGGCTTCCAGGACACTACCTCAGCTCTGTAAATCCCTGAAAACCCCAAATCGCCAGGACTCATTACGGCCGGGACCTCTGAGAGTAACATACCCCTGACAGACGCCAGAGAGGGGCACCCCTTGGGGTAACCAAGCAGGTGTTCCCACAGTGCCCTAGAGTGGACCCCCATGGGACCCTCAACCTAAAGCCAAGAGAACGTGTAGTGAATACTGGGTTGATGCCCTATTGGGGAGTGTGCCTCGTCTTCCCCTTCGCCTGGATCCTCTTACATCCCTCTGTCTTTTTTTTTTTGTTTTTGTTTTTGAGCCCCCCCAGTCCCTCCTGGTACTTTTTGGCACTTGTTTTTGTCCTCCTATTCACCTCTCCGCCCCTTTGAAAGAAGGAGCAAGAGACAAGGTTAAGAGACACTTCAAGCCGTCTGATCGAACTTTTTTTTATAAAATACAGTACAAACTTATTTGTGTGGGGTAAAGGTGGGGGTGAATGTATTGTATTTGATTTGATGTTGACACATCCTAATAGGAGGACTGGGACACCCAGGAGTGGGAAAGGGTTAGGATAGTAGTCATAGCAGGGAATTATATAATATATACCCCGTCTCCCTCCAGGTAAAATAAATTAATTAAGAAAGGGGCGGTAGCACGGGGAATAGAAGGGAGAGTAAAGGACCCCGTAATTGACAGCTGGAGTACCCTAAACAGAAATAAGGACTGTAATAAATATGAGGGGTAAAGCAAGTAAGATTGTTAAACCCATCCCGCCAACTCAAAGCCCGGGAGGTATCCAGAGATACATGGCCACTAATACTAGCACAGTTGAGGAAGGACAGGGGGGACCTAGATTGAGTCAAGGAGGAGTACCCCTACGATCAGGTTTAAACAGGCAGAGAGGCCCGGAGGATAGTAAAGGAGGGAAAGTAAATGGGGTAAAGACAACGGGACCAAAGGAAGACGACAAAATCCCACAAAATATCTCTCTAGGACACGAGGAGACACAGAACAGTAGGATGGAAAGGGGAGCGGAGGGAGGAGATACTGAGATAGGAAGAACCATGCAGCCCACAACCCAAGAGGGGATGCCACAAATAAGAGAGATGCTCTCAGAGATGTTCTCAAATTGGGAAACATCCCTGAAAGGGGAAATTGCAGCCCTAAAGGGAGATATCGGATTAGTCCTGGGGAGAGTAGAAGAGGTGGAGGACAGGTTAGGGGTCTATGACCAAAAGCTAGCAGAAATATCAGAGCAGATGAATACCTTACAGAGATCTAATAGGTCGTTGCTATATAAATTAGAAGACCAAGAGAATCGAAGTAGAAGGAAGAATTTACGCATAAAAGGTCTCCCTGAGTTATATGGCAACACGGAGTTGAGAAGTATAGCACAGCAACTATTCAACCCCGTTTTAGATAGAGAAGCTACAGACACCCTGAAAATAGACAGAATACATAGGTTGGTTCGGACCCCGAGAGGTAGGCCAGACTCCCCGAGGGACGTAATAATAAGGTTCCACTATGCTGAAGAGAAGGCCCTGATTATGAGCAGAATTAGAACACTCAAGGGGGTAACCTTCGGGGGAGCAGAGCTCCAGATCTATGCAGACCTTGCGCCCGAGACGTTGAGAAGAAGGTGGCGACTAAAGCCCCTGACCTCAACGTTGAGGACAGCAGAGATCCCCTATCAGTGGGGATTCCCAGCATGTTTAGTTGGGAAAAGGGATGGACGATCTGCGGTCCTGCGTTTCCCGGAGGATGTGGGAGGGTTCTGTGAACGCCTAGGTATTGACCCACCCCCAACCCTTCTGGAGTGGGGAGAGGAGGAGGGTATCTGGCCCCCCCAATACGAACGATCTGTGAGGGGTGACGGGAGGGGGAGAGCCGGGGGGAGGGAGGGGGGAAGCTGATGGACCTTCAGTGTCCAGTGGTAATTAAGCAATAAAATGGATATCCAAAGATGAAATATGGAGGGCGGGGGATAGTGGGGGAAGTGGGGTAGGGGGGGCGTGGGGGTGACGGGGAGGGGCTACATAGCTATGGAAATGAGCCTCAGGGAGAATATGGAATGCAGGCGACATCGTGAAGGAGCCAGCCTGGTCCATACATCAAACGATTTTGGGGGGTTCTGCCCAACCCATCAGGGTGTATCGTTTCAGAAGGGGGGAGGGAGGGGAGGGGGGAGGGAGATGAGGGGGTTGTGGGTGGTTCTTTTGTTTTTTGTTTTTTCTCCCGGGGGTCTCGCTCACTCCCTTCCAACACAGTACGAAAATCGACCCTGGCTCCACGAGACGCTCCTAATAGACTGCCTCTTTAAAAACGCACTATGGAGATGATAAATTTAATTACATACAACGTAAGAGGACTAAACACAAAAAAAAAAAGGCATAGAGTAAATGACGAACTCCTCTCGCTAGAAGCGGGTATTGCATGCCTGCAGGAGACGCACATAACGCACATCTCTGGAATCAGATTAAACTCGTTCCATTACCCAATATGGTATTATGCAGACTCTCCATCGCCTTACTCGAGAGGTATAGCAATCGGCCTTAGCAGGCTAATAAAATTTAAGCTAGAGGAGCGTCTTGTCGACCCAGAGGGAAGATATTTATTCATAAAAGGTATGTTATATAACATGAAATGTACAATTGTGAATGTCTATGCACCAAACAAAAACCCTGATGAATTTCTTAGGAGTGTATTAAGTAAACTGGAGGGGTTCAAAGAGGGCAAACTCATTTTAGCAGGAGATTTCAATTGGAGCATAGACCCAAAATTAGATACTTCACTGGGTAGGTCCCGAGTTACAGAACAAAGGAAGAAAAAATTTACTAAAGCATTGGCAGATTGGCAGTTACAAGATACATGGAGAATCTTGCATTTAAAAGACAGAGATTATACCTGTTTTTCCCGGGTCCATAACTCCTTCTCCAGGATAGATTACATTTTTATAGAACATCAGCTGGTCTCGACACTCAGGAATGCAGAAATAAAAACAATGACATTATCAGATCATTCCCCAGTGAAAGTTCAACTGGAGATAAAAGGGGACTGTGGACCTGGGATAAACTGGAAACTCAATGTCACACTATTGCAAGACCAAGAGTCGGTCATTAAGATAGAACAGGAACTAGAAACTTTCTTTACCCTAAACGAGTCACCAGAGGTCTCGGCCTCAATAATTTGGGAAACCCATAAAGCAGTGATAAGGGGTAGTCTAATAGGAATTGGAGCAGGGAAAAAAAAAGCAAGGGAAAAAAGGAAAAGGGAGCTATATAATGATATACACGAGCTAGAACAGAAAACAAGACCCAAAGGGATACTGGAAAAACAAGAACTGATAGCCAAAAAAAGAGAGCTAGAAGAATATGTAGAGCAAGAGAGGACAGCTGCACTACACATTATAAAGAGGGAAAGATACCAGTGGGGGAACAGAGCAGGGAAATGGTTGGCCAATAGGGTGAAGGAAAAAAAGAATAGGACGTTTATAGAGAGGATCAGGGGCGTAAATGGCGAGACTCTGATATCATCCCCGGAAATAGCGAGTGCATTCCATAAATACTACAGTACCTTATATAATATTGAACAGAAAGAGAATGAAGGAAAGCGGCGGGAAGAAATAAGGGAATACTTACGGAATATGGATTTCCCAAAGGGTAAAATAGATGAAATGGAGGCATTGGGAGCACCAATATCGGTAGAAGAAGTTGAAAGAGCTATTGCAAGCACGGCCCCAGGAGGAAGCCCTGGCCCAGATGGATTCCCTATTATATATTATAAAAAGTTCTCCAAGCAGCTAGTACCCAGATTATGCAAATATTTCAATGCAATAGGGAAAAGCGAGAAATTTAGAGATGAGACACTACTGGCACACATTACTTTGATCTTGAAAGAGGGGAAAGACCCTACGGCAGTTGAAAGTTATAGGCCAATCTCCTTATTAAACTCGGATATAAAGATATTTGCAAAAATAATTGCCGAGAGATTGAAGTCATATCTGCCAGAATGGATTCACAACGACCAAGCAGGGTTTGTGCAAGGGAGGGAAGGAAGAGACAATTCTCTGAAGTCAATAATGTTGATCCAAGAAGCCGTCAGGAGAGGTGCACCCACAGTCCTTATGTCAATCGACGCCGAAAAGGCCTTTGACCGGGTCAATTGGGTATTTCTACTCGAAACATTGAGTTACATGGGACTGAGCGATAGGATGATGAAGTGGGTTGAGGCACTATATCAGCATCCGACAGCGAGAATAAGAGTTAACGGCACCCTGTCTTCTCCCCTCGACCTGTTTAATGGGACAAGACAGGGCTGCCCACTCTCCCCACTTCTATTTATAATTACCCTGGAACCCTTATTGACGGCGATACGCAGAAATTTGGATATCCAGGGAATCCCAGTCGGGGATAGGGAGTACAAGGTATCGGCATTTGCGGATGACTTGTTGCTCTATATCTCCAACCCCAGATTATCAATCCCAAAGGTCATGAAAGAATTAAAACAATATGGTAAACTATCGAACTTCAAAGTGAACATGTCTAAATCCGAGATATTAAATTTAACAGTACCAATACAAGAACAGAGTGCCATCCAATCTAAATTTCAATTTAAATGGTGTAAAAATGAACTTAGCTATCTGGGAATAAAATTAACGCCTCAAGTGGAGAACCTCTATAACCATAATTATATCCCGCTGCTGAATTAAATCAAAGAGCAGCTTAGAGGAATGCAATATAAAGCCCTCTCTTGGATTGGAAAGATAAAAGCGGTCAAAATGTTTATACTTCCCATATTTATCTATACCTGCCAAATGATCCCAATCTTTCTCCCTCAGCCATATCTGAGGAAAATAAAGTCAATGATAATAAAATTCATCTGGGCACGCAAACGGGCGCGTATCGCATTCGATACATTAGTAAGAGAAAAAGGAAGAGGGGGGCTAGCCGCCCCGGACTTTAAAAAGTACTACGAAGCCGCCGCAATTTCTAGAATAATAGACTGGAGCCACAATTATGAGGAGAAAAGTTGGGTGGAGTTAGAAAGAAAGTTGAGTAGAACAAGAATAGGAGAAATTATATGGATACCTGCACATTACCGACAATTAGACCCAAACACAACCACACTCACAAAACACTCACTAAAAATTTGGGACGGAATACACAAAAGACACAATTGGGACTATAACTCCCCATTAATTCCATTATTAGATACAAATTTTTTCCCCCCCAGGAAAGGAGGAGTATATATATTTTAGCAGATGGGCCAATAAAGAGAATCTAAGATTGATAGATGTGATGGAAGGGAATAGAATGAGCACTTACAATGAAATTATTAGGAAGTGGGGACACAGAGCACTAGATAAGTGGCGATACACTCAAATACTACACTTTACACAGACACTCCCAAAACCTCTACGTGGCAAGAAAGAACTTAGACCTTTAGAAAAATTAATAGAATCCCCCAATAGTCGTGAGAAAAGGATCTCAAAGACATATAACATTTTGTTGCGGGAGGCGGAACGCGAATACCCTGCGTACTTAGGGAGATGGGACAGTGAAATTGGTCCCCTAAACAGCGACGAACAGAAGAACAAGATTTTAGGACGCGTCTTTTCAGTAGCAAAAGATACACAATCAGTAGAAATGTCCTATAAACTTCTAGCCAGGTGGTATGTAACCCCCCCAAGGAGCGAACGCCCTCAGTGGAGATAATTCTCCAAACTGTTGGCGAGGGTGCGATACAGTGGGGTCCTTCTCACACATATGGTGGGACTGCCCGAAAATAAAAAAATATTGGGAGCAAATAATAGAAATAATTTTCAATATAACACGAGTTAGGGTGAAGAGTCTCCCCTGGGTATGTCTCTTCCACGACACAGAGAGGGGAGGGGGACAAAATGGGAGAAACCTTACCCTCTACTTGTTAAACGCAGCTAAAGCTTTAATCCCTTGCTTCTGGAAATCCCAGGAGACACCCTCAATGAAAGAGTGGGCAGAGAGGGTGGAGAGGACAAGAATAATAGAACAATCTATATATAACGTAGAGAATTTAGAAGAAAAATACCAGAGGACATGGCAACAATAGACTGAGTTCAGGGAAACAGAACAATACTTGAGGATAATGGAAGAAAATACTGTGGGGAAAGGGAGGGGGTGAGCGAGATGGGGTAGGGGTCAAATCCTTTTTTTTTTTTTTGGGCCTTTAGAGGGGGAGGGGGGGAGGGAGGTTTGGGGAAAAATGCATTCTGATTAGATGCAATTGTTTACCATTTGATTGTAAATGTGATGAACTATTTGGAAAAGAAAAAATATGAAAATAAAGAATATATAAAAAAGAGTGCTACCCACTACACCACTGTGCTATCCACTACACCACTGTGCTGCCCACTACACCACTGTGCTATCCACTACACCACTGTGCTGCCCACTATACCACTGTGATGCCCACTACACCACTGTGCTGCCCACTACACCACTGTGCTACCCACTACACCACTGTGCTTTCCACTACACCACTGTGCTATCCACTACACCGCTGTGCCACCCACTACACCACTGTGCCATCCACTACACCACTGTGCTACCCACTACACCACTGTGCTACCCACTACACCACTGTGCTACCCACTACACCAATGTTCTTCCCACTACACCACTGTGCTACCCACTACACCACTGTGCTATCCACTTCATCACTGTGCCGTCCACTACACCGCTGTGCTACCCACTACACCGCTGTGCCACCCACTACACCACTGTGCCATCCACTACACCACTGTGCTACCCACTACACCACTGTGCTACCCACTACACCACTGTGCTATCCACTTCATCACTGTGCCGTCCACTACACCGCTGTGCTATCCACTACACCGCTGTGCTACCCACCACACCACTGTGCTACCCACTACACCACTGTGCTACCCACTACACCACTGTGATACCCACAACACCACTGTGCCGCTCACTACACCACTGTGCTACCCACTACACCACTGTGCTACCCACTACACCACTGTGCCGCCCACTACACCACTGTGCCACCCACTACACCACTGTGCTGCCCACTACGCCACTGTGCCACCCACTACACCACTGTGCCATCCACTACACCACTGTGCCACCCACTACACCACTGTGCTATCCACTACACCACTGTGCCACCCACTACACCACTGTGCTGCCCACTACACCACTGTGCTACCCACTACACCACTGTGCTACCCACTACACCACTGTGCCATCCACTACACCACTGTGCCACCCACTACACCACTGTGCCACCCACTACACCACTGTGCCACCCACTACACCACTGTGCTACCCACTACACCACTGTGCTGCTGAAATCCAAGACTGTGTGTGTTATTAGAGGACCATTTGGAAATAATTGCTGTTTTTAGTAAAACCAAAGGTGATTTAAAGAGTCATTGTAATCATTTGATGAAGATTTTTCATTTGTTTGTTCACTTTGACACATTCGAATCGAAAAAAAAAAAAATCTAAAGTTTTCGATTCGACTGACTCAAAATGTATCAATTTGAACATTTTGAATCTAAAAAAAAATTGGTAAATTCGAAGAAAAATTTAAAAAGACATAAAACAAATTCTGAATACAAATTGAACGAATCAACAAAATTTAACAAAACTAAATAACTAGATTAACAAATCTAAATGAAACTGCACAAAACTATTCTATTGTTCTGTCCTGTCCTCTTATTCATATGTCCTGTCCATATATCATGTCTTCCCATCCTGTCCTCCTGTCCTTCTGTCCTTCTGTCCTGTTCATATCTCCTGTCCTCCTGTCCTTCTTTCTTGTCCATATATCCTGTCCTTCTGTCCTGTCCATATGTCCTGTCCATATGTCCTGTCCATATATCCTGTCCTTCTGTCCTGTCCATATGTCCTGTCCATATGTCCTGTCCATATATCCTGTCCTTGTGTCCTGTCCATATGTCCTGTCCATATATCCTGTCCTTGTGTCCTGTCCATATATCCTGTCATTGTGTCCTGTCAATATGTCCTGTCCTTCTGTCCTGTCCATATATCCTGTCCTCGTGTCCTGTCCATATGTCCTGTCCTTCTGTCCTGTCCATATATCCTGTCCTTGTGTCCTGTCCATATGTCCTGTCCTTCTGTCCTGTCCATATCGCGTCTCTTCCTGTTCTTCTGTCCTGTCCATATGTCCTGTTCTTCTGTCCTGTCCATATGTCCTGTCCTTCTGTCCTGTCCATATGTCCTGTCCTTCTGTCTTGTCCATATCTCCTCTCTTCCTGTTCTTCTGTCCTGTCCATATGTCCTGTCCTCCTGTCCTTCTGTCCTGTTCATATATCCTGTCCATATGCCCTGTCCATATGTCCTGTCCTCCTTGCGACGAAACGTCCCTACACTCCGATTGAGTGCTTTCGTCATATACCACTTCCTCCCAGTCTGAATATAGATATCAGATATTCCAACCGCTTCCAAGCATAAAACAAGAAGAGACTTGTTTATCTGCTGACATGGACTCTTTATTAGAACCAGAATACAGTCTTTTTTTACAGTAGAAGAGGAGCCCCCCCCCCCCCCCCTCCTGCTCATATTACTCTAACAATACACCTGTAACAAATTGAGCTAAAATTAACTAATTAACTAATCCCTTTAAGCAGCCGTTGTGACTCTGTGCCCATCAGCATTAGACTACAGGTCAGACTTGTTGTCACCGAGCTTCACACAGTAGATTATACATTATCATAAGTACAGCCACAAGACATTTTGTCACAATAGCAGGAGCTCCACTAGGAGTCGGCCCGTCTACTACATTGTTCAGCGGACAATGTGATCAGCTCTCTCAATTAACATCTTGAGTTCAGAATCAACAACCAAGAATAGTCTTTTTGGTATATACAGGGTTCCCAGAGTCTGTGTGTCTGAATCTAAAATAACACCACCTCAGGGGTCCCCAGGCATGCAGCTCACAAAGAGCACCATTACCCCAAATGCCAGGGACCATAATCGCAAGGCAAGAGGCTGGCATTCAGTCCCCTCCAAAAGCCTCTGTCCCTTTTGTCTATCACACTCCTATTCTCCCATCCTGTCCATATGTCCTGTCCTTCTGTCTTGTCCGTATCTCCTCTCTTCCTGTTCTTCTGTCCTGCCCATATGTCCTGTCCTCCCACCCTGTCCATATGTCCTGTCCTCCTGTCCTCCTGTCCTGTTCATATATCCTGTCCATATGCCCTGTCCATATGTCCTGTCCTCCTTGCGACGAAACGTCCCTACACTCCGATTGAGTGCTTTCGTCATATACCACTTCCTCCCAGTCTGAATATAGATATCAGATATTCCAACCGCTTCCAAGCATAAAACAAGAAGAGACTTGTTTATCTGCTGACATGGACTCTTTATTAGAACCAGAATACAGTCTTTTTTTACAGTAGAAGAGGAGCCCCCCCCCCCTCCTGCTCATATTACTCTAACAATACACCTGTAACAAATTGAGCTAAAATTAACTAATTAACTAATCCCTTTAAGCAGCCGATGGGACTCTGTGCCCATCAGCATTAGACTACAGGTCAGACTTGTTGTCACCGAGCTTCATACAGTAGATTATACATTATCATAAGTATAACCACAAGACATTTTGTCACAATAGCAGGAGCTCCACTAGGAGTCGGCCCGTCTACTACATTGTTCAGAGGACAATGTGATCAGCTCTCTCAATTAACATCTTGAGTTCAGAATCAACAACCAAGAATAGTCTTTTTGGTATATACAGGGTTCCCAGAGTCTGTGTGTCTGAATCTAAAGTAACACCACCTCAGGGGTCCCCAGGCATGCAGCTCACAAAGAGCACCGTTACCCCAAATGCCAGGGACCATAATCGCAAGGCAAGAGGCTGGCATTCAGTCCCCTCCAAAAGCCTCTGTCCCTTTTGTCTATCACACTCCTATTCTCCCATCCTGTCCATATGTCCTGTCCTTCTGTCTTGTCCGTATCTCCTCTCTTCCTGTCCTCCCACCCTGTCCATATGTCCTGTCCTCCTGTCCTCCTGTCCTGTTCATATCTCCTGTCCTCTTGTCCCTTTCTCCTGTTCTTCTGTCCTGTCCATTTGTCCTGTCCTTGTGTCTTGTCCATATCTCCTCTCTTCCTGTTCTTCTGTCCTGTCCATATGTCCTGTACTTCTGTCCACCTGTTCTGTTGTTCTGTCCTGTCCATATGCCCTGTCCTCCGGTCCCTCTGTTCTGTCTCTTTGTCCTGTCCATATGCAGGCAATCTCCATTGTCTCCATCTTATGGCCTACAAAATAAAAATAAAAACCTTGTTCCTGACTTTTGGCACTTCTAGGAGACACGGGTGACATCACCACCATATCTCACCACTGCCTCCTCCTGGGTTATCTGGCCACTTGAAATCCTACAAGAATGCACCCACACAACGGACCGGAGTACATTCTTATGGGATTTTCGGCCCCTGGCTATTCCAGCAGTGGTGATGTCACCCATACCTTCTGGATGCACCAGAAACTGGGACCAATGTCATTATGGGTAGTTGTTCTTGTCAGACCCAGTCTATTCTATTCAAAGGCGGTGATGGTGCAATGTTTGATAATAAGGAACGGCATTTCATCTGCTGTGCCTGAAATTTGAAGACTCTTTAATAGGACCTGTTACAGCCAAAGGAACGCAATGTATTGCAAAGCAGGCCAGACGCAGCCTCTGAATCGCCATATACTCTACTCCATTCTACTCCATTCAGGTCAATAGTAATCTGCTGGTCTATGTAATCTTCAGGGGGGGTGGCGGCACCACCCCCAAAGGCAGAAGGGACACTATCAGCAGTGGTGTCACTACGGGGGTGTGGGGAGTGGGGACCGCACTTCACACCAACCCTCTGACAGTCTCATATTTAAGCTCCTCTCCTGGTGACCAAGCTGCAGCTGCCAATACTCTGGTGATGGCACCCAGTGGTCACCTCTTCACCTGGACTCCGCCCCTTCTAGATGCCACCCCTGAGATCACCCCGCCCAACAGAGAGGTGATGGAGAGCGGAGGTGAGGTTACATCGCTCAGAACTTTCAATGCGACTGACAAGGAAGAAGAGGGACTGCCTGGGGTCCGCTCTGCTCTGCCTCCTGCTGGAGGTGAGTGGTGACCTCCATTGTCTAATCCCAGGCCTTGAGAATGGAGACTGGCCAGCTGGTGTCACCTCAGTCCTAGGGACACCTACCTACAGTCCCTGGACTGCTATATACTCTACTTCCCTATCAACTGCACTATGGACACCTACCCTTCTCTATACTACCTACTGCACTAAGGACACCTTCCCCTCTCTATACTAACTACTGCCCTATGGACACCTACCTTTCTACAGGTTACTTCCTGCTTTATTGGAAATCAACCTGCCATTAGCTTCTTATCTTTTGAACACCTACTACCCATCTCTGTAGTAGCTACTCTCTTTTGCATACCCTCCTTATTAAATATTATCTACTGTCCTTTGGACACCTACCCAACTGTATTAGATATTGCCTTATGGGCCGTGGGCTGTGGGAAGGTGAGCATCAAATGTTGTTTTCTTTTGGGGGGGTGAGAGAACCTCCTGTGTAGTATGGGGGTTAGAGGAGCCCCCTTACTCTCAACCCCCTGTGTCTCTCCCCCACTTCTCCCCCCTCTCTCTCACCCTCTCTCTTATTCCATTTCCTCACCCCCCACTCTCCCTCACCCCCTTCTTTCTCTCACCCCCCCCTCAACCCTCTCTCTCTCTCTTTCTCTCTCCCACACACCCCCTCTCTCTCGCCCCCTTCTCTCTCTCATCTCACTCTCTCTCTCTCTTTCTCTCTCTCTCACCCCCTTATTTCTCTCACCTCCTCTCACCCATCTCTCTCTCTCCCTCACACACCCCTCTCTCTCTCTCACCGCCTTCTCTATCTCAACCCCTCTCACCCTCTCTCTCTTTCTCTCTCTCACCCTCTCTCTCTCACCACCTCTCACCCCTCTCTTTCTCTCTCTCACCCACCTCTTTCTCTATCCCAGAGGTGGGGCTCTAATAGGAAGAGGTGGGGCCTAAAGAGGAAGGGTGGGGTTTATTCAATGGAGGGATGGATCTTAAACAGGAAGGGGTGTGGCAAATTTAGATGGGGGATGCCTGATTTTAGTCTTGCCTAGGGCAGCACAAAACTAAAATACACCACTGTATGAGTGGGTAGCGTAGGGAAAGGCCTGTTAGGGGACAGTACCAGCGGTAGGGAAAGGTTCCTGAGGAGCAGGGAAAGCGTAGGGTCACATCTCTTCTAGGCATCTTCCCGATTGGGCAGGAAATGGCCAGGTCACATTCTGCCTCTGTCTACAGACGCTATCACTCTGGGTGGAGCCCACTCTGTTTACATTGCTGTAACCGTAAGTGCCCCTGGTTGGGCAGTCTGCCCATCGAGATTCTTGTGAACTGTTGGTGCATTGCTCCAATACAAGTTTATTATTACACCTGACTGTGTGACTTATTACAGCCGGACCGCGCTGCAACCCATTTATTAGCATGAAGCAACAACCCCCGAGGAAGGGGGAGTCCTTGTTCTCCCCAAAACACATTTTTCTTAATAACTTGTTGCTACTCTCAATAAACAGTGAAAAATTCACTTTCCAACACACATTTACTGGATACCGGGTGCTCCTTTCTACCTAACCTTCTTAAATTAAAAAAAAAATTATGTTTTTGGTTTGAGGTACACTTTTAGGTTCGCGTCGTTACAGTCTCGCTAAATCACATGTCGGGTCCAAATTGTAGGTTATTGGTGGACCTTTACCATTACCGAGGATGCTCATTCTTGACTTCTTTTTAATGCAGGCAATTGAATTACCCAGGAAATGTGGAACTCCACCAGCTTCCACCCTGATTATTTCCTCCTGATAGGAATTTCCGGCCTGGAGGACTCACATCTCCTGATCTCCATCCCATTCTCCATCATGTATGTTTTGGCACTTTTGGGAAACACTATGCTAATACTGATCATCTCAACCAATGAGATTCTTCACCAGCCAATGTATATCTTCCTGATGATGTTGGCATTCTGTGACACCCTCTTGAGCTCCACCACCGTCCCGAAGACCCTCAGCATTTTCTGGTTTGATTCTCATGAGATCTCCTTCAACGGATGCCTGACTGAGGTGTTCTTCATCCATTTCACTTTTGGCATTGAATCATCCATTCTGCTCCTTATGGCCTATGACCGTTACTGCGCCATCTGCCACCCTTTAACATATGCTGCCACCCTCACCAACTCCTTCATAGTCAAGGCAACCTCGATAGCTGTTTTAAGAGTTTTCAGCATGGCAGTACCATTCGTCTTTTTACTCAAAAGATTACCTTTCCAGCAAAGCAACGTGATAGAGCACACCTATTGTGAGCACATGTCGGTGGCCAAGCTGGCTTCTGCCGACATACTAGTCAATGTGGTGTACGGGCTGATGACAATTTTTACTTCACCCGGTGCAGACATGATCCTTATTGTACTGTCCTATGCTGCAATAATCTCAGCAGTTCTGAGGCTTCCATCCTCCGAGGATCGGTCCAAGGCCTTCAATACATGCGTCTCTCACATCTGTGTGATTATTCTCTTCTACATCCCGGCGTTTTTTTCTTTTATAGCTCACAGAGTCGGCCACAAATACATTTCTCTGCAGTTCCACATTATTTTTGCTAACCTCTATGTCCTCATTCCGCCGATGATGAACCCAATCATCTACGGAGTAAGAACGAAAGAAATACGGGAGAGGACACTTGTCATATTCTCCAGGCTGACCAGTAATAGACAATGAGTGGCGACCTTCCTCCAAGAGCGCCGGTGACAAACAAATGATTCTTATCTCAAGCTTGCTGTATACATTGAAGAGAGAACATTTCCAGTGTTCCTCAATCTTACATCTATAGCCCTACCAACCCAATCTTGGGGGGGTGCTTTCCTGGCAATGGTGAGTGAATTCCTGGCAATGGTGGGGCTGCATTCCTGGCAATGGTGGTGCTGCATTCCTGGCAATGGTGGGTGCTGCATTCCTAGCAATGGTGGGCACTGCATTCCTAGCTATGATGGGCGCTGCATTCCTGGCAATTGGGGGTCTGCAGATGGGCAATGACCCTTAAATTTAAAGTTTTTTTCCTGCAACTTCTCTCTTAAAATGAAGGTGCGTGTTATATGCCAATAAATACGGTATATCCAAATAATACACCTCTTCACCACACACAGCCACAAAGGCAAGAGAATTCTTGTTGGGCAGTGTATTAGTGCTCGAGCGAACACACTTAGACCGAATTTTAATGGTTCAAAGAATGTCAGGCAAAATAGTCGGCCGTCGCGCATGTTCACTTTATCAAATCTGGCCCTCTTTGAAAAAAGTTTGGACACCCCTGCCATAGGTGGATATACACAAATAGTAAATAATGTGATACTGGCTGAATGGCCAGAATAAACGTGCAAGGTATTATAATGTCCCAATTGAACCATAGTGTTATTGTGGATAAAGGTAACCCCACTCCAGGGACACCGCGGATGGGATATGTGAAATATCTGTGAAAAGTCAATAGGAACCAAATAGTGTAATCCTGTTTTATTGTCAAGATTAAAAAGTATATGTGCCAAATGGCTGCTTACATGGAGATGTGCCTTGGCCCGGCACTGGGGCTGCAAGCGTGACTGTTTGTCGGATGGTGCCTCACGGCTAGCCACCGCAGTTGGCGTGCGTTCCACCGTCCTACACGGAACAACCAAAGGGACCAGAAGTTGCGTGATAGAGTGTGACCAAGTACCGCCCCGACGTACGCTTCGTTATTACGTCATCAGGAAATGTCATTCAGCCAGTATCACAATATTTACTATTTGTGTATATTCACCTATGGCACATTGCACTTTATTTGTATTTACCAATGTTTATTGTGTGTATAAATTTACCAATTAACCAATTAATTTACTAGTTAATTTTGTTTCAATATTCTAGAGCGCCCTCTACACTTTACTATAATGGCTACGCTAAGCCTAAAACCATCTGGTAAGCACTCTCAGTAGTTGGGAGGTCAAAAAAGGTATAGGGAGTTAGCTGGGGTTTGAATGCAGCTTATATGACAGGGGCAGTCCTTGAGAGCTTTCTTCTGCCGGCTACACGTTGGGGCCCTTTAGGAAGCATTGGTGCACTTAACAACTGTTCTGATGAACTTGCATGCAGTTATGTTTTCCTATAAGGCTGGTATAGTCTTTGCAGGGATGTAATGAAGATGTGGGTGGTGGATGAAGACTCCAGCCTCTTTGTAGCAGTGGCACAGAAGTTACTAGGACACCCGATGCTGTGCTGATACCAGCGTTCTCAACCCCAAAGGATTCAGTTCCCTCCGGCCGCACTCCTCAGGGTCCAATATCTGGTGTACAGAAGTCCTCTCTCCTCCTCATCCGGGTGGTAAAAGTCCCAAATTTTCCCGGGCAGTGTGCTGTAAGTCCTGGATTGTCCAGGAGGAAATTACCTTTTGAAAAGGACTACACCTTAATGCCACGTACACACGACCGGTTTTGCCGTCAGAATTAAGTCCGAGGGTTTTTTCGATGGAATTCCGAAGGAATTCAGCTCAAGCTGTCTTGCATACACACGGTCACACCAAATTCCAACAGTCAATAACGCGGCGACACGTACGAAGGCACTATAAAAAGGAAGTTTAATGCTTCCGAGCATGCGTTGGAATTTTGTGCGTTGGAATTGCCACAGACGATCGGAATTTCCGATAGAAACTTATTCCGTCGAAAAAAAAGGAGAACATGCTCTCATGCCGCGTACACACGATCGGAAATTCGGCCAGCAAAAGAGCGATGAGAGCTTTTCGTCGGAAAATGCGACCGTGTGTAGGCTCCATCGGAATTTTGCTGGCCGAATTTCCTCCAGAAAAAGTTTGAGAGCATGTTCCCAATTTTTCAGACAAAATAAATTTCTATTGGAAATTTTATTTGATTAGTGATGCATTACAATAATACTTATGTATAAAATAAGAATGAATTATTAAATGTTAATTTTGTTAGTATCTTATTTATTTATTTTTATCTTATTTGTCTGACATATCCCTACTTTCTTTTTATTAGGGATACCTTTTATATGTTTATTGTATTCATATACATTAAATAAGAAGGAGTAGCGCTTAAAAAATATAAACAATAAAGTCCATCAATGATGAGCTGTGAAGACGATCGAATCAAGATCCGGATATAAATGGATAGAATTGCCACCACCAGCGCCCAATATTACTGACTCTTACCATCAGTGTGTAAGGTACACACAATAAATGTATAGGTTAATGGCCCCAACAATCCTCCTGCACCGATCAATCCCCTCCACAGAGATCCAGGCTAATCCTCTTCCCAGTAGGCAAAATAACCCAAAAGGCCGCTTCTATTCATTAAAATTTCAAGGCTAATCTCTAGACATGTGCAATTCGTTTCGTTTTTTTTAGTTTTTAGTTTTTTTTCGTTATTTTCGTTCGTTCGTTTTCGTACGAATGAACGAATCGTTCGAATCGTATTAATCAGAATAACGAATCGTTCGAATCGTACGAATCCGATTAACGAATCATTCGAATCGAACGAATCCGAAAAACAACAAAAATCCGAAAAAAACTAATTAGAAACAACGAATGTACTAATGAAGAAAATGCGAAAAACGAAAACGAATGAAAAAATTCGTACATTCGTAACATTTTTTTTTTTTGTTGAATTGGTAATTTTCCGTGTCCCTTACAATGGTGCTGCTAAACGTGCTTCGAATGGATTGAACACATTCGTAACTTTTTTTTGATTCGTAACTTTTTTTTTTTTTTTTCGATTTGTAATTTCCGTGTCTCTATTGAACAAAAAAATTCGTACATTCGTAACTTTTTTTTCGATTCTTAACTTTTTTTTTTTCGATTCGTAACTTTTTTTTTCGATTCGTAAATTATTAAAATGTAATAATAGCACACATTACATAAAATTATGAATTATGCTCCGATTACGAATCTACGAATGTTACGAATGTACGAATAAATACGAATGCGTCCGAAAATTAAACTAACGAAAAAACGAATCAACAAAAAAATAACTTACGAATGTACAAATCGTTACGAAGCCGAACACCGACGACTTACGAATGTACGAATCGTTATGAATCAACAGAGACGAAAAAAACTAAACTAAAAAAAAAAAACAATTTTTTTGTTGTGCACATGTCTACTAATCTCCAACATTCCCATTAATATATAAGAGAAGAAAACGCTCATTGCGCAGGCATCCAGATAATAAATGTATTAGATAAAAAAAGGTCACATGTTTCAAAATACTGACAGGCATATGGAAACGACCAGAGTTTCCAATCGACAAAATGGCCGGCGTGTCACGGATCCGCGTCCTACGTCCTTAGCTCCACTCAATGTTTCGTCATAAGAATACGTCATCAGGGAGCGTGGTTAGGGCGCGTAATACTCTTATTTATAGGGGACGTACCGGCTAAAATTAAGTGCGGAAATTAAGTGCGTTCCTCAGGCCTGAAATAACTTGCATTCCGGAAACAAGAAAAACACAGCCAAGCTCCGGTCACAGAAAAAACAAACTTATATTATATGAATACATAAAAAACATGATAAAAAAAAAACATCACTCAGAAGTGAATATTAAGCAAAAAGGACAATGTCAATTTTAAACTAAAAAAATTGAACGTGAAACAAACGGGCTTGGAAAACGGCGACATCTTGTGGCAAAAAACATCATTTATATATATATATATATAATTCTTTATTTCATGTAACAATGTATTTATTAGACTATGTTAAGAAAAACCAATAGAATTCTTGAATGAAAAGGACTACACATATTATACCTTTTATATGTGCCTACCTCAGTAGAAGTAATGTGCCCCATCAGCCCTCTGCCCCTCCCAATACGTGGTCCTAAAATGATTGCAATCATCTTCTACATTCGGGGTGAAGGTGGTTATTAATGAAATGTAATCATATCAGGAGTTACGGATCATCTATAGATTTTTGGCTCTGCGGTGAGGAATAGAAAGCCGGGAACGTGGCTGGCTGTTCACCGCTTACTGAAATATTTACAACATGTTTATATGATAATCGATATTTTATTGTCCAGGATGAAATTGGCTTTTGAAAGGGACTACACATAATATACCTTTTATATGTAAAAAAAACAATAAAAGTGCAGCGCTAATTTACAAAGACATCAAACAATATCAGCAGCTCCAAGGTGGGTTCAAAATGTACAACACCAAGAAAAGGAGAGTTCACGAATTGTCCTCATAAGGACTCCAAAAGTGGTGAGTGAAACAAGCCGGAAAGTTTCCTCCATGATCAGTGACCACATAGAGCCACTTACCTGGATGACCACTGCAAAAACAACGCTATAAAAAGTGCCATAAACATCCGTAATCGGGGGCCAAATTCCAGGTAGAATCAATCTTCTGCTTCAGCATAGACATGTGCAATTCGTTTCGTTCCAAACTCGTTTTTTAACAAATTTTCACAAATTCGTTAATTTGGAAATATCCGAATTAGCGGAAACACGTTTAACTAATTTTTGGGTTAGGGTTCAGGGTTTAGGGTTTGGTGTTAGGGGTTAGGTGTTAGGGATAGGGGTTAGGGTTAGGGTTAGGTGTTGGAGCTAGGGGTTTGGGGTTAGGGGTTAGGGTTAGGTGTTAGGGTTAGGGGTAGGTGTTAGGGGTTAGAGTTAGGGGGAGGGGTTAGGATTAGGGGTTAGAGTTAGGGGGAGGGGTTAGGATTAGGGGTTAGGGTTAGGGGTTAGGATTAGGGGTTAGGGGTAGGGGTTATGGGTTAGGGTTAGGGTTTGGGGTTAGGGGTTAGGGGTAGGGGTCGGTGTTGGGGTTAGGGGTTAGGGTTTGGGTGAGGTTTAGGGGTATAGGTTAGGGTTAGGGGTTAGGGTTAGGTGTTAGGGTTAGGAGTTAGGGTTAGGTGTTAGGGTTAGGGTTAGGGTTAGGGTTAGTGGTTAGGGGTAGGTGTTAGGGTTAGGGGTTAGGGTTTAGGTTAGGGGTTAGGGTTTGTGGTTAGGGGTTAGGATTAGGGGTTAGGGGTAGGGTTAGGGTTAGTGGGTTTGGGTAAGGGGTTAGGGGCTAGGGGTTAGGGTTAGGGGTTAGGGTTTGGGTTAGGGGTTAGGGTTAGGGGTTAGGAATTAGGGTTAGGGTTTGGGGTTAGGTGTTGGGGTTAGGGATTGGGTTAGGGTTAGGTGTTAAGGTTAGGTGTTAGGGTTAGGTGTTTGGGTTAGGTGTTAGGGTTAGGGGTTAGGGGTATTGGTTAGAGTTAGGAGTAGGGGTTAGGGTTAAGGTTAGGTGTTAGGGTTTGGGTTAGGTGTTAAGGTTAGAGGTGAGGGGTTTGGGTTAGGGTTAGCTTTATGGGTTAGGGGTTAGGGTTAAAGGTTAGGGGTAGGGGTTAGGGTTAAAGGTTAGGGGTTAGGGGTAGGGTTGAGCGAACTGTAAAGTTCGGGTTCGTACAGGACTTTTGGGTTTTTGGGTCCCGGACCAGAACCCAAACAATTTACTGTATGTTGGGGTTAGAGTTTGGTGTTTGGCGATGTAATAACGCCTTTTAAAAAGTTATTGTCAGTTTGTCACAAAGTGTAATTTCTGCAGTAAAAAAAGTATTTTAAAATCACTCGCGGCTATAATGAATTGACGGCTCCCGTAATACAGAGAACAGTCATTGATAAAAAAAAAAAAAGCGTGGGGTTCCCCCCAAATTCAATTACCAGGCCCTTATCCGAGCACGCAACCTGGCAGGCCGCAGGAAAAGAGGGGGGACGAGAGAGCGCCCGCCCCCTTCTGAACCGTACCAGGCCACATGCCCTAAACATTGGGAGGATGCTTTGGGGTCCCCCCCAAAGCACCTTGTCCCATGTTGATGAGGACAAGGGCCTCATCCCCACATTCACACAGGGGGGGGGGGGGAGGCCGGGATCTGGGGGTCCCCTTGTTAAAGGGGGCTTCCAGATTGCGATAAGCCCCCCGCCCGCAGGCCCCCACAACCACCGGCCAGGGTTGTGGGGATGAGGCCCTTGTCCTCATCAACATGGGGACAAGGTGCTTTGGGGGGGACCCCAAAGCACCCTCCCAATGTTGAGGGCATGTGGCCTGGTACGGTTTAGGGGGGGCACTCTCTCGTCCCCCCTCTAAAGGGTCTGGTATGGATTTTTATGGAAACTACGGCATTTTTTTTTAAAATTTGGCATGGAGTTCCCCTTAAAATCCATACCAGACCTGAAGGCCCTGGTAATTGAATTTCGGGGGAACCCCACGTTTTTGTTTTTTTTTTATCAATGACTTTCAATGACTGTTCTCTGTATTACGGGGAACCGACAATTCATTATAGCCACGAGTGATTTTAAATGACTTTTTTTTCCCTGCAGAAATGACACTTTGTGCAGGGACAGTTCTAAGCACGGGAAACATGCGCCCCTTCACAGGCATACTATACACACCCCCCAGGTACGAAAGTTAAAGGAATATTACACTTTTATTGTTTCACTTTAAGCATTATTAAAATCACTGCTCCTGAAATAACGGACGTTTTTAAAAGTTTTATTTTTTTGCATTGATACATGTCCCCTGGGGCAGGACCGGGTCCCCAAACACTCCCTGGGGCAGGACCCGGGTCCCCAAACACTTGTTATGACAATAACTTCCATATTAGCCTTTAAAATTAGCATTTTAGATTTCTACCATAGACTTTTACAGGGTGTTCCGCGGTTTTTCAAATTTGCCGCGAACACCCCAAATTGTTCGCTATTTGGCGAACGGGCGAACAGGCAATGTTCTCGACTCAAACTCGAAGCTCATCCCTAACTCACCTTGGGGCTGCTGAGATATTTGTAGACTTGAAGGATATTTGGACTTTTTCCAGCTTGAGAACAAAGTGTTCCTGGGGACTGGTGAGGATTATCGGGAAGGGACACAATTATTATTATTAGAAGAGTGTGAGGAGACGTTCTCTCCTCTGGGGGGCGTTCTCTCCTCTGGGGGGCGTTCTCTCCTCTGGGGGGCGTTCTCTCCTCTGGGGGGCGCTCCATCATGAGATGAGCAGAATCTGCTTTATATAAATATATCATAAAACACACCGAGACACACAACCTCTTCTTCACCTCCTAAGAGGTGATCCTGGACCTCCACCACAATGATATCAGCCAATCAGAACCTGCCTCAGCCCAACCACCTTTAGAGAAGTTTTTTTGGGGCCCATTCACAACCGCAACGAGGATTGTATTCTGATTTATTGGTAGTCCAAATCAGAAGAGCATCCTAAGGAGACAACACTTCCATAGATACCGGAGAGTGAGGGAACGTTGTCACCCGAGGACAGGAAGTGTGTCACTGGCAGGATCACCAGATGAAAATAAAGGGAAAAGATTCTGAAAAAAAAAAAGAAAACGAATGCAGACGCCACATCTAAGGACTGGTATGTTGCAATATATGATGTGTTTCTTCTTGGGATTGGACATACTTTAAGCACACAGACTGAATGCTAATTATCATACAAAGGGACAAGAGCCGTCCATTCCCATTACAGCTACTGAGGCCACAAGCTGAATGTCCTGTCCTTCTGTCCTGACCTTACATCCTCTCCTCCTGTCCTTCTGTCCTGACCTTACATCCTCTCCTCCTGTCCTTCTGTCCTGACCTTACATCCTCTCCTCCTGTCCTTCTGTCCTGACCTTACATCGTCTCCTCCTGTCCTTCTGTCCTGACCTTACATCCTCTCCTCCTGTCCTTCTGTCCTGACCTTACATCCTCTCCTCCTGTCCTTCTGTCCTGACCTTACATCCTCTCCTCCTGTCCTTCTGTCCTGACCTTACATCCTCTCCTCCTGTCCTTCTGTCCTGACCTTACATCCTCTCCTCCTGTCCTTCTGTCCTGACCTTACATCCTCTCCTCCTGTCCTTCTGTCCTGACCTTACATCCTCTCCTCCTGTCCTTCTGTCCTGACCTTACATCCTCTCCTCCTGTCCTTCTGTCCTGACCTTACATCCTCTCCTCCTGTCCTTCTGTCCTGACCTTACATCCTCTCCTCCTTTCCTGACCTTACATCGTCTCCTCCTGTCCTTCTGTCCTGACCTTACATCCTCTCCTCCTGTCCTTCTGTCCTGACCTTACATCCTCTCCTCCTGTCCTTCTGTCCTGACCTTACATCCTCTCCTCCTGTCCTGACCTTACATCGTCTCCTCCTGTCCTTCTGTCCTGACCTTACATCCTCTCCTCCTGTCCTGACCTTACATCCTCTCCTCCTGTCCTTCTGTCCTGACCTTACATCCTCTCCTCCTGTCCTTCTGTCCTGACCTTACCTCCTCTCCTCCTTTCCTTCTGTCCTGACCTTACATCCTCTCCTCCTGTCCTGACCTTACATCCTCTCCTCCTGTCCTTCTGTCCTGACCTTACATCCTCTCCTCCTGTCCTTCTGTCCTGACCTTACCTCCTCTCCTCCTTTCCTTCTGTCCTGACCTTACATCCTCGCCTCCTGTCCTTCTGTCCTGACCTTACATCCTCTCCTCCTGTCCTTCTGTCCTGGCCTTACATCCTCTCCTCCTGTCCTGACCTTACATCCTCTCCTCCTGTCTTTCTGTCCTGACCTTAAATCTCCTCCTGTCCTTCTGTCCTGACCTTACATCCTCTCCTCCTCTCCTCCTTTCCTTCTGTCCTGACCTTACATCCTCTCCTCCTATCCTTCTGTCCTGACCTTACATCCTCTCCTCCTATCCTTCTGTCCTGACCTTACACCCTCTCTTCCTATCCTTCTGTCCTGACCTTACATCCTCTCCTCCTGTCCTGACCTTACATCATCTCCTCCTTTCCTTCTGTCCTGACCTTACATCCTCTCCTCCTGTCCTTCTGTCCTGACCTTACATCCTCTCCTCCTGTCCTGACCTTACATCCACTCCTCATATCCTTCTGTCCTGACCTTACATCCTCTCCTCCTGTCCTTCTGTCCTGACCTTACATCCTCTCCTCCTGTCCTTCTGTCCTGACCTTACATCCTCTCCTCCTGTCCTTCTGTCCTGACCTTACATCCTCTCCTCCTGTCCTTCTGTCCTGACCTTACATCCTCTCCTCCTGTCCTTCTGTCCTGACCTTACATCTTCTCCTCCTGTCCTTCTGTCCTGACCTTACATCCTCTCCTCCTGTCCTTCTGTCCTGACCTTACATCCTCTCCTCCTGTCCTTCTGTCCTGACCTTACATCCTCTCCTCCTGTCCTGACCTTAAATCCTCTCCTCCTGTCCTTCTGTCCTGACCTTACATCCTCTCCTCCTGTCCTGACCTTACATCCTCTCCTCCTGTCCTTCTGTCCTGACCTTACATCCTCTCCTCCTGTCCTTCTGTCCTGACCTTACCTCCTCTCCTCCTTTCCTTCTGTCCTGACCTTACATCCTCTCCTCCTGTCCTTCTGTCCTGACCTTACATCCTCTCCTCCTGTCCTTCTGTCCTGGCCTTACATCCTCTCCTCCTGTCCTGACCTTACATCCTCTCCTCCTGTCTTTCTGTCCTGACCTTAAATCTCCTCCTGTCCTTCTGTCCTGACCTTACATCCTCTCCTCCTGTCCTTCTGTACTGACCTTACATCCTCTCCTCCTCTCCTCCTTTCCTTCTGTCCTGACCTTACATCCTCTCCTCCTATCCTTCTGTCCTGACCTTACATCCTCTCCTCCTATCCTTCTGTCCTGACCTTACACCCTCTCTTCCTGTCCTTCTGTCCTGACCTTACATCCTCTCCTCCTCTCCTCCTTTCCTTCTGTCCTGACCTTACATCCTCTCCTCCTATCCTTCTGTCCTGACCTTACATCCTCTCCTCCTGTCCTTCTGTCCTGACCTTACATCCTCTCCTCCTGTCCTTCTGTCCTGACCTTACATCCTCTCCTCCTGTCCTTCTGTCCTGACCTTACATCCCCTCCTCCTGTCCTTCTGTCCTGACCTTACATCCTCTCCTCCTATCCTTCTGTCCTGACCTTACATCCTCTCCTCCTATCCTTCTGTCCTGACCTTACATCCTCTCCTCCTGTCCTTCTGTCCTGACCTTACATCCACTCCTCCTGTCCTTCTGTCCTGACCTTACATCCTCTCCTCCTGTCCTTCTGTCCTGGCCTTACATCCTCTCCTCCTGTCCTGACCTTACATCCTCTCCTCCTGTCCTTCTGTCCTGGCCTTACATCCTCTCCTCCTGTCCTTCTGTCTTGACCTTACATCCTCTCCTCCTGTCCTTCTGTCCTGACCTTACATCCTCTCCTCTTGTCCTTCTGTCCTGACCTTACATCCTCTCCTCCTGTCCTTCTGTCCTGACCTTACATCCTCTACTCCTGTCCTTCTGTCCTGACCTTACATCCTCTCCTCCTGTCCTTCTGTCCTGACCTTACATCCTCTCCTCCTGTCCTGACCTTACATCCTCTCCTCCTGTCCTTCTGTCCTGGCCTTACATCCTGTCCTCCTGTCCTTCTGTCTTGACCTTACATCCTCTCCTCCTGTCCTTCTGTCCTGACCTTACATCCTCTCCTCCTGTCCTTCTGTCCTGACCTTACATCCTCTCCTCCTGTCCTGACCTTACATCCTCTCCTCCTGTCCTTCTGTCCTGACCTTACATCCTCTCCTCCTGTCCTTCTGTCCTGACCTTACATCCTCTACTCCTGTCCTCCTGTCCTGACCTTACATCCTCTACTCCTGTCCTCCTGTCCTGACCTTACATCCTCTCCTCCTGTCCTTCTGTCCTGACCTTACATCCTCTCCTCCTGTCCTTCTGTCCTGACCTTACATCCTCTCCTCCTGTCCTTCTGTCCTGACCTTACATCCTCTCCTCCTGTGCTTCTGTCCTGACCTTACATCCTCTCCTCCTGTCCTTCTGTCCTGACCTTACATCCTCTCCTCCTGTCCTTCTGTCCTGACCTTACATCCTCTCCTCCTGTCCTTCTGTCCTGGCCTTACATCCTCTCCTCCTGTCCTTCTGTCCTGACCTTACATCCTCTCCTCCTGTCCTTCTGTCCTGACCTTACATCCTCTCCTCCTGTCCTGACCTTACATCCTCTCCTCCTATCCTTCTGTCCTGACCTTACATCCTCTCCTCCTGTCCTTCTGTCCTGACCTTACATCCTCTCCTCCTGTCCTTCTGTCCTGACCTTACATCCTCTCCTCCTGTCCTTCTGTCCTGACCTTACATCCCCTCCTCCTGTCCTTCTGTCCTGACCTTACATCCTCTCCTCCTATCCTTCTGTCCTGACCTTACATCCTCTCCTCCTATCCTTCTGTCCTGACCTTACATCCTCTCCTCCTGTCCTTCTGTCCTGACCTTACATCCCCTCCTCCTGTCCTTCTGTCCTGACCTTACATCCTCTCCTCCTGTCCTGACCTTACATCCTCTCCTCCTGTCCTTCTGTCCTGGCCTTACATCCTGTCCTCCTGTCCTTCTGTCTTGACCTTACATCCTCTCCTCCTGTCCTTCTGTCCTGACCTTACATCCTCTCCTCTTGTCCTTCTGTCCTGACCTTACATCCTCTCCTCCTGTCCTTCTGTCCTGACCTTACATCCTCTCCTCCTGTCCTGACCTTACATCCTCTCCTCCTGTCTTTCTGTCCTGACCTTAAATCTCCTCCTGTCCTTCTGTCCTGACCTTACATCCTCTCCTCCTCTCCTCCTTTCCTTCTGTCCTGACCTTACATCCTCTCCTCCTATCCTTCTGTCCTGACCTTACATCCTCTCCTCCTGTCCTTCTGTCCTGACCTTACATCCTCTCCTCCTGTCCTGACCTTACATCCTCTCCTCCTGTCCTTCTGTCCTGACCTTACATCCTCTCCTCCTGTCCTTCTGTCCTGACCTTACATCCTCTACTCCTGTCCTCCTGTCCTGACCTTACATCCTCTACTCCTGTCCTCCTGTCCTGACCTTACATCCTCTCCTCCTGTCCTTCTGTCCTGACCTTACATCCTCTCCTCCTGTCCTGACCTTACATCCTCTCCTCCTGTCCTTCTGTCCTGGCCTTACATCCTGTCCTCCTGTCCTTCTGTCTTGACCTTACATCCTCTCCTCCTGTCCTGCTGTCCTTACCTTACATCCTCTCCTCCTGTCCTTCTGTCCTTACCTTACATCCTCTCCTCCTGTCCTGACCTTACATCCTCTCCTCCTGTCCTTCTGTCCTGACCTTACATCCTCTCCTCCTGTCCTTCTGTCCTGACCTTACATCCTCTACTCCTGTCCTCCTGTCCTGACCTTACATCCTCTACTCCTGTCCTCCTGTCCTGACCTTACATCCTCTCCTCCTGTCCTTCTGTCCTGACCTTACATCCTCTCCTCCTGTCCTTCTGTCCTGACCTTACATCCTCTCCTCCTGTCCTTCTGTCCTGACCTTACATCCTCTCCTCCTGTGCTTCTGTCCTGACCTTACATCCTCTCCTCCTGTCCTTCTGTCCTGACCTTACATCCTCTCCTCCTGTCCTTCTGTCCTATCTTTCTGTTCCTCTGTCCTTCTGAGTGTGATTTCCCTCACAAAACACTTTCTAAGTTCTCCAACATTCGGGAACATCTCTGAACATCTTTGTGAGCGGCACATCTGAGGGATATGAGGACACTAATGCCCCGTACACACCATCGGACTTTCCGACAACAAAACTGTGCAATTTTATTGGAAGGTTGTTGGCTCCAACTTGTCTTGCACACACACCGTCACACAAATGTTGGCCAACAATTACGAACCTGGGGAACGCGGTGACGTACAAGACGTACGGCGAGCCGATAAAAAGGAAGTTCAATAGCCATGGCGGCTCTTCTGCTTGATTCCGAGCATGCGTGGAACTTTGTGCGTCGGAATTGTCTACACACAATCGGAATTTCCGACAATTTGTTGTCGGAAAATTTGAGATCCAGATCTCAAATTTTGTGTGTCGGAAATTCCGACAACAAATGTCCGATGGAGCCCACACACGATCGGAATTTCCGACAACAAGCTCCCATCGAGCATTTGTTGTCGGAAATTCCGAGCGTGTGTACGGGGCATTAGAGTACGTTCCATCGACCGCAACATAACCTGAAGAAAAGGTGTGATAAGAGCTCCATCAATCATCTTCCATTGATATGGGGGAGATACAATCCACTGAGACGAGTGCCACCATTGGTCACTCCATAAAAACAAAACCGGACCATTTGACTGATCTTTACAGAGTCACTACAGTATATGATGGTGGATTTGAACCCAAACAGTATTACATATCCATCCGAGCTAAAAGAGAATAAACAAAAAGAAATATTCTGCTGTCATTAGGAGACCCCCCTATTGGATCTGTGGGGACATGTGACTGTGCACAACCAAAATTTTCGTTTATTTTAGTTTTTTTCGCTTCCGTTGATTCGTAACGATTCGTAAGTCGTTGGTGTTCGTATTCGTAACGATTCGTAAATTCGTAAGTCGTAGGTGTTCGTATTCGTAACGATTCGTA
This sequence comes from Lithobates sylvaticus, assembly GCA_028564925.1. Classification (NCBI taxonomy): domain Eukaryota; kingdom Metazoa; phylum Chordata; class Amphibia; order Anura; family Ranidae; genus Lithobates; species Lithobates sylvaticus. The sequence continues at coordinate 634,378,958 of CM053027.1, read as the reverse complement.
AATTCGTAAGTCGTTGGTGTTCGTATTCGTAACGATTTGTAATTTCGTAAGTCGTTGGTGTTCGTATTCGTAACGATTCATAAATTCGTAAGTCGTCGGTGTTCGTATTCGTAACGATTTGTAATTTCGTAAGTCGTCGGTGTTCGTATTTGTAACGATTCGTAAGTCGTCGGTGTTCGTATTCGTAACGATTCGTAAATTCGTAAGTTGTCGGTGTTCGTATTCGTAACGATTCGTACATTCGTAAGTCGTCGGTGTTCGTATTCGTAACGATTCGTAAGTCGTCGGTGTTCGTATTCGTAACGATTCGTAAATTCGTAAGTTGTCGGTGTTCGTATTCGTAACGATTCGTAAATTCGTAAGTCGTCGGTGTTCGTATTCGTAACGATTCGTAAGTCGTCGGTGTTCGTATTCGTAAAGTTTCGTAAATTCGTAAGTCGTCGGTGTTCGTATTCGTAACGATTCGTAAATTCGTAAGTCGTCGGTGTTCGTATTCGTAACGATTCGTAATTTCGTAAGTCGTCGGTGTTCGTATTCGTAACGATTCGTAATTTCGTAAGTCATCGGTGTTCTTATTCGTAACGATTCGGAATTTCGTAAGTCGTCGGTGTTCTTATTCGTAACGATTCGTAATTTCGTAAGTCGTCGGTGTTCTTATTCGTAACGATTCGTAATTTCGTAAGTCGTCGGTGTTCGTATTCGTAACGATTCGTAATTTCGTAAGTCGTCGGTGTTCGTATTCGTAACGATTCGTAATTTCGTAAGTCGTCGGTGTTCTTATTCGTAACGATTCGTAAATTTGTAAGTTGTCGGTGTTCTTATTCGTAACGATTCGTAATTTCGTAAGTCGTCGGTGTTCATATTCGTAACGATTCGTAATTTCGTAAGTCGTCGGTGTTCGTATTCGTAACGATTCGGAATTTCGTAAGTCGTCGGTGTTCGTATTCGTAACGATTCGGAATTTCGTAAGTCGTCGGTGTTCGTATTCGTAACGATTCGTAAATTCGGAAGTCGTCGGTGTTCGTATTCGTAACGATTCGTAAATTCATAAGTCGTCGGTGTTCGTATTCGTAACGATTCCTAATTTCGTAAGTCGTCGGTGTTCGTATTCGTAACGATTCGTAATTTTGTAAGTCGTCGGTGTTCGGATTCGAAACGATTCGTAAATTCGTAAGTCGTCGGTGTTCGTATTCGTAACGATTCGGAATTTCGTAAGTCGTCGGTGTTCGTATTCGTAACGATTCGTAATTTCGTAAGTCGTCGGTGTTCTTATTCGTAACGATTCGTAATTTCGTAAGTCGTCGGTGTTCGTATTCGTAACGATTCGTAATTTCGTAAGTCGTCGGTGTTCGTATTCGTAACGATTCGTAATTTCGTAAGTCGTCGGTGTTCGTATTCGTAACGATTCGGAATTTCGTAAGTCGTCGGTGTTCGTATTCGTAACGATTCGTAATTTCGTAAGTCGTCGGTGTTCGTATTCGTAACGATTCGTAAATTTGTAAGTTGTCGGTGTTCTTATTCGTAACGATTCGTAATTTCGTAAGTCGTCGGTGTTCATATTCGTAACGATTCGTAATTTCGTAAGTCGTCGGTGTTCGTATTCGTAACGATTCGGAATTTCGTAAGTCGTCGGTGTTCGTATTCGTAACGATTCGTAAATTCGGAAGTCGTCGGTGTTCGTATTCGTAACGATTCGTAAATTCATAAGTCGTCGGTGTTCGTATTCGTAACGATTCGTAATTTTGTAAGTCGTCGGTGTTCGGATTCGAAACGATTCGTAAATTCGTAAGTCGTCGGTGTTCAGATTCGTAACGATTCGTAAATTCGTAAGTCGTCGGGGTTCGTATTCATAACGATTCGTACATTCGTAAGTCGTCGGTGTTCGTATTCGTAACGATTCGTAAATTCGTAAGTCGTCGGGGTTCGTATTCGTAACGATTCGTACATTCGTAAGTCGTCGGTGTTCGTATTCGTAACGATTCGTAAATTCGTAAGTCGTCGGTGTTCGTATTCGTAACGATTCGTAAATTCGTAAGTCGTAGGTGTTCGTATTCGTAACGATTCGTAAATTCGTAAGTCGTCGGTGTTCGTATTCGTAACGATTCATAAATTCGTAAGTCGTCGGTGTTCGTATTCGTAACGATTCGTAAATTCGTAAGTCGTCGGTGTTCGTAACGATTCGTAAGTCGTCGGTGTTCGTATTCGTAACGATTCGTAAATTCGTAAGTCGTCGGTGTTCGTATTCGTAACGATTCGTAAATTCGTAAGTCGTCGGTGTTCTTATTCGTAACGATTCGTAATTTCGTAAGTCGTCGGTGTTCGTATTCGTAACGATTCATAAATTCGTAAGTCGTCGGTGTTCGTATTCGTAACGATTCGTAAATTCGTAAGTCGTCGGTGTTCGTATTCGTAACGATTCGTAAATTCGTAAGTCGTCGGTGTTCGTATTCGTAACGATTCGTAAATTCGTAAGTCGTCGGTGTTCGTATTCGTAACGATTCGTAAATTCGTAAGTCCTCGGTGTTCGTATTCGTAACGATTCATAAATTCGTAAGTCGTCGGTGTTCGTATTCGTAACGATTCGTAATTTCGTAAGTCGTCGGTGTTCGTATTCGTAACGATTCGTAAATTCGTAAGTCGTCGGTGTTCGTATTCGTAACGATTCGTACATTCGTAAGTCCTCGGTGTTCGTATTCGTAACGATTCGTAAATTCGTAAGTCGTCGGTGTTCGTATTCGTAACGATTCGTAATTTCTTAAGTCGTCGGTGTTCGTATTCGTAGCGATTCGTAAATTCGTAAGTCGTCGGTGTTCGTATTCGTAACGATTCGTAATTTCTTAAGTCGTCGGTGTTCGTATTCGTAACGATTCGTAAATTCGTAAGTCGTCGGTGTTCGTATTCGTAACGATTCGTACATTCGTAAGTCGTCGGTGTTCGTATTCGTAACGATTCGTAAATTCGTAAGTCGTCGGTGTTCGTATTCGTAACGATTCGTAAATTCGTAAGTCGTCGGTGTTCGTATTCGTAACGATTCGTAAATTCGTAAGTCGTCGGTGTTCGTATTCGTAACGATTCGTAAGTCGTCGGTGTTCGTATTCGTAACGATTCGTAAATTCGTAAGTCGTCGGTGTTCGTATTCGTAACGATTCGTACATTCGTAAGTCCTCGGTGTTCGTATTCGTAACGATTCGTAAATTCGTAAGTCGTCGGTGTTCGTATTCGTAACGATTCGTAAATTCGTAAGTCGTCGGTGTTCGTATTCGTAACGATTCGTAATTTCTCAAGTCGTCGGTGTTCGTATTCGTAACGATTCGTACATTCGTAAGTCGTCGGTGTTCGTATTCGTAACGATTCGTAATTTCGTAAGTCGTCGGTGTTCGTATTCGTAACGATTCGTAAATTCGTAAGTCGTCGGTGTTCGTATTCGTAACGATTCGTAAATTCGTAAGTCGTCGGTGTTCGTATTCGTAACGATTCGTAAGTCGTCGGTGTTCGTATTCGTAACGATTCGTAAATTCGTAAGTTGTCGGTGTTCGTATTCGTAACGATTCGTAATTTCGTAAGTTGTCGGTGTTCGTATTCGTAACGATTCGTAATTTCGTAAGTCGTCGGTGTTCGTATTCGTAACGATTCGTAATTTCGTAAGTCGTAGGTGTTCGTATTCGTAACGATTCGTAAATTCGTAAGTCGTCGGTGTTCGTATTCGTAACGATTCGTAAATTCGTAAGTCGTCGGTGTTCGTATCCGTAATGATTCGTAAATTCGTAAGTCGTCGGTGTTCGTATTCGTAACGATTCGTAATTTCGTAAGTCGTCGGTGTTCGTATTCATAAATTCGTAAGTCGTCGGTGTTCGTATTCGTAACGATTCGTAAATTCGTAAGTCGTCGGTGTTCGTATCCGTAACGATTCGTAAATTCGTAAGTCGTCGGTGTTCGTATTCGTAACGATTCGTAATTTCGTAAGTCGTCGGTGTTCGTATTCGTAACGATTCGTAAATTCGTAAGTCGTCGGTGTTCGTATTCGTAACGATTCGTAAATTCGTAAGTCGTCGGTGTTCGTATCCGTAACAATTCGTAAATTCGTAAGTTGTCGGTGTTCGTATTCGTAACGATTCGTAAGTTGTCGGTGTTCGTATTCGTAACGATTCGTAATTTCGTAAGTCGTCGGTGTTCGTATTCGTAACGATTCGTAATTTCGTAAGTCGTAGGTGTTCGTATTCGTAATGATTCGTAAATTCGTAAGTCGTCGGTGTTCGGATTCGTAACGATTCGTAAATTCGTACGTCGTCGCTGTTCGGATTCGTAACGATTCGTAATTTCGTAAGTCGTCGGTGTTCGTATTCGTAACGATTCGTAAATTCGTAAGTCGTCGGTGTTCGTATCCGTAATGATTCGTAAATTCGTAAGTCGTCGGTGTTCGTATTCGTAACGATTCGTAATTTCGTAAGTCGTCGGTGTTCGTATTCATAAATTCGTAAGTCGTCGGTGTTCGTATTCGTAACGATTCGTAATTTCGTAAGTCGTCGGTGTTCGTATTCGTAACGATTCGTAAATTCGTAAGTCGTCGGTGTTCGTATCCGTAACGATTCGTAAATTCGTAAGTCGTCGGTGTTCGTATTCGTAACGATTCGTAATTTCGTAAGTCGTAGGTGTTCGTATTCGTAATGATTCGTAAATTCGTGAGTCGTCGGTGTTCGTATTCGTAACGATTCGTAATTTCGTAAGTCGTAGGTGTTCGTATTCGTAATGATTCGTAAATTCGTGAGTCGTCGGTGTTCGTATTCGTAACGATTCGTAATTTCGTAAGTCGTCGGTGTTCGTATTCGTAACGATTCGTACATTCGTAAGTCGTCGGTGTTCGTAACGATTCGTAATTTCGTAAGTCGTCGGTGTTCGGATTCGTAACGATTCGTAAATTCGTAAGTCGTCGGTGTTCGTATTCGTAACGATTCGTAATTTCGTAAGTCGTCGGTGTTCGTAACGATTCGTAATTTCGTAAGTCGTCGGTGTTCGTATTCGTAACGATTCGTAATTTCGTAAGTCGTCGGTGTTCGTAACGATTCGTAATTTCGTAAGTCGTCGGTGTTCGTATTCATAAATTCGTAAGTCGTCGGTGTTCGTATTCGTAACGATTCGTAAATTCGTAAGTCGTCGGTGTTCGGATTCGTAACGATTCGTAAATTCGTAAGTCGTCGGTGTTCGTATTCGTAACGATTCGTAATTTCGTAAGTCGTCGGTGTTCGTATTCGTAACGATTCGTACATTCGTAAGTCGTCGGTGTTCGTAACGATTCGTAATTTCGTAAGTCGTCGGTGTTCGTATTCATAATTTCGTAAGTCGTCGGTGTTCATATTCGTAACGATTCGTACATTCGTAAGTCGTCGGTGTTCGTATTCATAAATTCGTAAGTCGTCGGTGTTCGTATTCGTAACGATTCGTAAATTCGTAAGTCGTCGGTGTTCGTATTCGTAACGATTCGTAAATTCGTAAGTCGTCGGTGTTCGGATTCGTAACGATTCGTAAATTCGTAAGTCGTCGGTGTTCGTATTCGTAACGATTCGTAATTTCGTAAGTCGTCGGTGTTCGTATTCGTAACGATTCGTAATTTCGTAAGTCGTCGGTGTTCGTATTCGTAACGATTCGTACATTCGTAAGTCGTCGGTGTTCGTATTCATAATTTCGTAAGTCATCGGTGTTCGTATTCGTAACGATTCGTACATTCGTAAGTCGTCGGTGTCCGTATTCATAACGATTCGTAAATTCGTAAGTCGTCGGTGTTCGTATTCATAACGATTCGTAAATTCGTAAGTCGTCGGTGTTCGTATTCATAACGATTCGTAAATTCGTAAGTCGTCGGTGTTCGTATTCATAACGATTCGTAAATTCGTAAGTCGTCGGTGTTCGTATTCGTAACGATTCGTACATTCGTAAGAGTTATTTTTTCGTTGATTCATTTTTTTGTTAGTTTCATTTTCGTTTATTCGAAATTCGGACGCATTCGTATTTTCGTAGATTTAGTTACATTCGTACTTTCGTAACATTGTTTTCGTAGATTCGTAATCGGAGCATAATTCATAATTTTATGTAATGTGTATGCTATTATTACATTTTAAGGGACACGGAAAATTACGAATCGAAAAAAAAAGTTACGAATGTACGAATTTTTTTCCTTCAATCCATTCGAAGCACGTTAAGCAGCGCCATTGTAAGAGACACGGAAAATTACGAATCGAAAAAAAAAAAAGTTACGAATGTACGAATTTTTCGTTCAATCCATTCGAAGCACGTTAAGCAGCGCCATTGTAAGAGACACTAAATATTACGAATCGAAAAAAAAAGTTACGAATGTACGAATTTTTTCCTTCAATCCATTCGAAGCACGTTAAGCAGCGCCATTGTAAGAAGACACGGAAAATTACGAATCGAAAAAAAAAAAAAAAGTTACGAATGTACGAGTTTTTTCGTTCAATCCTTTCGAAGCACGTTAAGCAGCGCCAATTGTAAGGGACACGGAAAATTACGAATTCAACAAAAAAAAAAAAGTTACGAATGTACGAGTTTTTTCGTTCATTTTGATTTTCGTTGTTCCTGTTTTCGTTTTTCGATTTTCTTCTTTCGTAGTTTCGTTGTTCCTAATTAGGTTGTTTCGGATTATCGTTGTTTTTCGTATTCGTTCGATTCGAACGATTCGTTAAAATTTTTAGCGAATCGTTCGTTCATTCGTACGATAGCGAATGAACGAATATAATGAATTTTAACGAAAAACTAAAAAAAAACGAAACGAATTGCACATGTCTACATGTGACCGAGTCTCGGCTTTCCAGTGTCCAGAGGGGAGAATGGAAACGATTTCCTCCTGATCTGCATTTCTACTCAGAGTACAAATAGTTTTATAATTTGCCTTCAATATCCAAATACTTTATTCAGTTCATAAACGTTGACATTGATTACTAGAAGATAGACTTGGCCTCCTGCTTCACCATCTCTGCCTTCCCAAGACACGGCAACCTCCATTCTGTCCATCCTATTGCCTACAAAAGAAAAAAGAATCTTGTTCCTTCTGGTCAAGGCCATCTATAATATCGATTGGACCCTGGACAAACGTTTTCTTGAACCTCCCCCCCCCACATGTAATTTCACTCTCACATTAAGGCTCATACACACGATCGGACTTTTTGACAACAAACATGCAAATGACCTGTTTTAAGTAGACATGTGCACAACAAAAAAATTTGTTTATTTTCGTTTCGTTTTTTTCGTTTCCGAAAAAAAATCGTTTTTTTTCGTTTCATTTTTTTCGTTTCCGTCGATTCGTAACGATTCGTACATTCGTAAGAGTTATTTTTTCGTTGATTCGTTTTTTCGTTTAAGTTTAATTTTCGGACGCATTCGTATTCATTCGTAGATTCGTAATCGGAGCATAATTCATAATTTGATGTAATGTGTATGCTATTATTACATTTTAATAATTTACGAATCGAAAAAAAAAGTTACAAATTGAAAAAAAAGTTATGAATGTACGAATTTTTTGGTTCAATAGAGACACGGAAAATTACAAATCGAAAAAAATAAAAAATAAATTACGAATCGAAAAAAAAAGTTACGAATCGAAAAAAAAGTTACGAATGTACGAATTTTTTGGTTCAATAGAGACACGGAAAATTACAAATCGAAAAAAAAATAAAAAATAAATTACGAATCGAAAAAAAAAGTTACGAATCGAAAAAAAAGTTACGAATGTACGAATTTTTTGGTTCAATAGAGACACGGAAAATTACAAATCGAAAAAAATATAAAAAATAAATTACGAATCGGAAAAAAAAAGTTACGAATGTACGGATTTTTTTTGTTCAATCCATTCGAAGCACGTTTAGCAGCGCCATTGTAAGGGACACGGAAAATAACCAATTCAACAAAAAAAAAAGTTACGAATGTACGAATTTTTTCGTTCGTTTTCGTTTTTCGGATTTTCTTCATTAGTACATTCGTTGTTTCTAATTAGTTTTTTTCGGATTTTCGTTGTTTTTCGGATTCGTTCGATTCGAATGATTCGTTAATCGGATTCATACGATTCGAATGATTCGTTCATTCGTACGAAAACGAACGAACGAAAATAACGAAAAAAAACGAAAAAAAACGAAAAAAAAAAACGAAACAAATTGCACATGTCTAGTTTTAAGGCAACATCCGACCGCGTGTACGCTCCATCGGACAAACTTTTTTTGGTTTTCATCGGACAAATCTTGGCTGTGCGAACGGACAAACTTTCCATCAACAAAAGTCCGATGGTGCAAAATCCTATCGTGTGTACACAAGTCCATAGGAACACGCATGCTCAGAACCAATGCAAAAAGATCACACAACAATACAGAAGTTGACCAAAGGGTGGCGGTAAAGAGTAGAAAAACCATGTGATTTGGTGAAAGTTGGCTGAAAAAGCCCTGCCGTGTGTATGCAATACAAGTTCACGGCCAACGCCCATCGGACAGAAATCCACGGAAAAGTTTGTTTGAAGCCCGATCGTGTGTATGAGGCTTTACACGTCTTCAGCGGGCCGATGATCTGTAGCATGTCGGACATGATGAGAGAGAGGGGTCAGTGTGATGCCGCGTACACACGAAGGGACTATCCCGCGGGATTGTCCGCTGGACTCAAGTCCACCGGACAATCCCCTCGTGTGTGGGCGCCGGCGGACTTTTTGGCGCCAAAAGTCCGGCGGACTAGGTTTTAAGTTTTGTTTTAAAAATTGTCCGCTGGACTTGGCAGTCCGGCGGACAATCCCGCCGTTAGTAGGCTAGTCCGCCGGACTTTTGAAATGAACGGACTTGCCGCTCATCAGAAAGTCCGTTCATTCCCGCGGACTTTTTCCAGCGGATTGTCCGCGTGTGTGGGCAAGTCACACGCTCGGAAGTCCGGGCGTGTGTGGGGAAGTCCCGCCGGACTAGGTCCGGCGGACAATCCGCCGGACTGGGTCCGGCGGACAAAGTCCAAACGTGTGTACGCGGCATGACTGTTCCCGGAAACCGACAAGCCTTCTCCCTGGACAAGGTTTACTTTACAAAGCCGGCCAATCACCGCACAGGCTGCAGACATAACACCCAACCAATCACCAGCACCCCCAACATTCAATTCTGCCCCCATCTCTCCTGAGTGATAGCCAAATCCACTTATTATCTATTTGTGGGGCAGCACGGGCTCAAGGGGCAGCACAGCTGCTCTGGGCCCCAACAACAACGACTGGGCCCAGGGAAGCTGCCCCTTTTGCCCTTCGTTAAAGACAGCCCTGCCTTCCGGCACTTCTAGGAGACACGGGTCCTACAGAAATACATCCATGCATTGGCCTGGAGTACATTCTTGTGGGATTTTCAGCCCCTGGCTATCCCCAGCCGCGGTGAGGCTCAGTGATGTCACCCGCACCTCCCCGATGCAACCAGAAGCTGAGGCCAAGGTCAGTATTTTTGTAGAGAGACATTTATGTCAAAATCAGCCTTTTCTATTCAAAGGCAGTAAAAGTTCAACGTTGGATAGGAAGAGGCTGCATTCGATCTGTTGGGTCTGAAATTCAAACACACGTTATTAGGACCTGTTACGTCCAAAGGAACGCAACGTATTGCAAAGCAGGTCAAACACACCGCCATTGAACCGCCATGTACTCTACTCCTGACCGGCATCTGTGGTGGGTTTGTCATGATGCGTGTCAAGTATGGGAAAGCAATACAGATCTACATGATTTCTAGCGGAGCTCAGGACAGGCAGGAGCACTAAGGCTGCCTCTGCATGCACAGCCGGCACTCAGACATCGATCCATCTGATCTCTCTGTTACAGAAATGTAGGCAGGTGCAGTTTATTTTCTCCACTGCAGATGGCGCTCAACTGGAGCTGGAGAAAAAGTCAGGAGGAACCCGGTTCCTCTATGGTTTCCTGGGTCACCGGGGAAGCGATGTGGTTGGATGCTGTTGCCCCATCCGACTCTGGCAGCCATCTTGGGTCAAGCAAAGCCTATTTAAGGCCCTGCCTCCCGGGTTTGGTGTGCTTTATGTGAACGGGTAGAGCAGGGTATGTTAACCCATCTGTTAGGCCCCTTTCACACTGGGGCATTTTTCAGGCATAAATAGTGCCTGTATACCGCCTGAAAAAATCCGGCCCCATTCACTCCAGTGTGAAAGCCGGCGGGCTTTCACACTGGAGCGGTGCGCTAGCAGGACGGTAAAAAAAGTCCTGCTAGCAGCATCTTTGGAGCGGTATAGGAGTGGTGTATTCACAGCTCCTATCCCGCTCCTTCCCATTGATTTGAATGGGACACCGCGGTAAAACCGCGGCAATACCGCCGCTAAGCGCCGCTACGGCGGCGCTCTGCGGGGGTCTTTAACCCTTTTTCGGCCGCTCGCGGGGGGGTAAAACCGCACCGCGAGCGGCCGAATACCGTGGCTAAAACGACGGTAAAGCAGTGCTAAATATAGCGCTGCTTTACCGTCACCGCGGCTCCCCGCCCCAGTGTGAAGGGGGCCTTAGGGACAGTACTAGTGCAAGGAATGGTTCCTGACGAGATGGGAAAGCATAGGGTTGTATCTCTTCAGAGCATCTTCCAGATTAAGTAGGAAATGGCCAGGCCACATTCTGCCCCTTTCTACAGACGGTGTCACTCTGGCTGTAGCCCACTCTGTTCACGTTGCTGTAACCGTAAGTGCACCTGGCTGGGCAGTCTTCCCACCGGGATCCTTGTGAACTGTTGCTGCATTGCTCCAATACAAGTTTATTATTACACCACTTATTATTACTAGACATGTGCACAACAGAAACATTTGTTTAGTTTAGTTTTGTATCTGTTCGTTTCCGTTGATTCGTAATGATTCGTAATTTCGTAAGACGTGGGTTTTCGTATTCGGACTAGTTCGTATTTTCGTAAGAGTTATTCTTTCGTTGATTCGTATTTCCGTGAGTCTAATTTTCGTTGACTTGAAATGATTCGTATTTCCGTGAGTCTAATTTTCGTTGATTTGAAATGATTCGTATTTCCGTGAGTCTAATTTTCGTTGACTTGAAATGATTCGTATTTCCGTGAGTCTAATTTTCGTTGATTTGAAATGATTCGTATTTCCGTGAGTCTAATTTTCATTGATTTGAAATGATTCGTATTTCCGTGAGTCTAATTTTCGTTGACTTGAAATGATTCGTATTTCCGTGAGTCTAATTTTCGTTGATTCGAAATTCGTATTTTCGTAGATTTAATTACATTCGTACTTTCGTGAGATTGACTTCCTCATTTATTCGTACTTTCGTAACATTGTTTTCGTAGATTCGTAATCGGAGCGTAATTCATAATTTTACATAATGTGTATGCTATTTATATGTTTAAGAAACAAAGAATTTCTCTCTCACAAGCCAGAACTTAACTCAAAAATCCACCAAAACACAGTGCCTCCAACCCAACCACACCCAACCGCACCCAACCGCACCCAGCCGCACCCAGCCACACCCAACCGCACCCAACCACACCCAACCGCACCCAGCCGCACCCAACCGCACCCACACCCACACCCAACCGCACCCAGCCGCACCCAGCCACACCCAACCGCACCCAACCGCACCCAACCACACCCAACCGCACCCAGCCGCACCCAGCCACACCCAACCGCACCCAACCGCACCCAACCACACCCTACCACACCCTATCTGGACTCTGGATGGAATATTTCAGAATCAGAACTAACAAATTAGTTCTTTCGAATTCTCGATCAGCAGAATTTTCGTTATTTCGTATTTTTGTTGTTTTGATGTCCGTTTTCCGAATATTCGTAATTTCGATTTTTCGTTCATTTTGATTTTCGTTAATTTGAATCTTTGTTCGGTATTTTCGTTGTTTCTGTTTTCGTTTTTTCATTCTTTTGTATTTTCGTTGTCTCTAATTAAATTATTTTGTATCTTCGTTGTTTTCCATATACGTTCTTTCCGATAGTTTGTTTTTCGTATTTTTAGTAAACCGTTCGTTCATTCGTAATGCTTACGAATTGATGAATATAACGAATTTTTATGAAAAACGAATTAGTAACTAAACGAATTGCACATGTCTAATTATTACACACTGTGTAAATTATTGCCGCTGCACCACGCTGCAACCCACCTACAGACACACCTTTTTCTGGATCCTTCCCCATTTATTAGCATTCAGATACAGCCCTGAGGAAGGGGGGTCTTTGTTCCCAAAACACGTTGGCTTAATTACTAGAAGAAATTGTAGGCTTAGCGTGGACTACACATGTGTAAAGGGGAATTTATATTATATGCCACATCCTATAATCGAGAAAAGAGAGAAAAAGGATCCCCTATGGGTTGGACTTTTGAGGCATAAAGATTTTTAACCCCAGATTGAGAACTAAGTAGTGTAAATTGAAAAACGTTTATTACAAAAAATTGATTTATAGAATATTGACATACATAAAAATATATATAATGTTCAAACATTACTAAATTTGCAAGGTACAAAGTATGAATGTATTTCATGAACATTATCTCACACCGACGCGTTTCGGAGATTGGTAGTTTCCTCCTTCTTCAGAGGTGAGAGTATAACATTCTGTGAATCAGAGTACCGTGTACAGGAGCATTTCAATTTGATCTAAAAACAACGGCTGGGAGGAGGAGCTTCTTCACCTTATATTCTCCTAGATGATAATGTTTGACAGGGAACGAATATCCGTCAAAAAGGGGGAGGAGGAGCCAGGCATCCAAAAAGGTAGAAGATGCCACAGATTGCTCCAATTGTTGGAATTATTGCATATATCGCGGTGAAACAATGTGGGAGGACACCAAGAAGGCACACTGGGGTCGGATAATGGTGTGAGAACCCTGTTGGTGTATCTTGGTTGGCTGCACCGCTGATCCTAAAATCTTTTTGCTGTACAGTTAGTGCTTCAACCAATGGCTCTTTTGGGAGTATCTGATCGCTCGTCTCCTCCTCAGCCCGACAGTGCAGGTTTTTTTTGACGGATATTCGTTCCCTGTCAAACATTATCATCTAGGAGAATATAAGGTGAAGAAGCTCCTCCTCCCAGCCGTTGTTTTTAGACCAAATTGAAATGCTCCTGTACACGGTACTCTGATTCACAGCATGTTATACTCTCACCTCTGAAGAAGGAGGAAACTACCAATCTCCGAAACGCGTCGGGTGTGAGATAATTTTCATGAAATACATTCATACTTTGTACCTTGCAAATTTAGTACTGTTTGAACATTCCAATTTTTTTTTACGTTTATATATATTTTTATGTATGTCAATATTCTATATATCAATTTTTTGTAATAAACGTTTTTCAATTTACACTACTTAGTTCTCAATCTGGGGTTAAAAATCTTTATGCCTTAAAAGTCCAACCCATAGGGGATCCTTTTTCTCTCTTTTCTTGGCTTAATTACTTGTTGCCATTCTCAATAAACAATTAAAAACAAATTTTCCAATTACTGGATGTAAGGTGCTCCTTTCTACCTAACCTTCTGAAAATTAAAAAAGGAATGTCTTTGGTTGGAGGTACACTTTTAGGTTTGTATGGTTACTGTCACACTAAATCACATGCTGGATCAAAATTGTAGATAATTAGTGAGATTTTACCATCACCGAGGATGCTCATTCTTGACTTCTTTTCAGTGCAGGAAATGTGGAACTCCACCAGCTTCCACCCTGATTATTTCCTCCTGATAGGACTTCCTGGCCTGGAGGACTCACATCTCCTGATCTCCATCCCCTTCTCCATCATGTATGTTTTGGCACTTCTGGGAAACTCTATACTAATACTGGTCATCTCAACCCATGAAATTCTTCACCAGCCAATGTATATCTTCCTGATGATGTTGGCATTCTGTGACACCCTCTTGAGCTCCACCACCGTCCCGAAGACCCTCAGCATTTTCTGGTTTGATTCTCATGAGATCTCCTTCAACGGATGCCTGACTGAGGTGTTCTTCATCCATTTCGCTTTTGGCATTGAATCATCCATTCTGCTCCTTATGGCCTATGACCGTTACTGCGCCATCTGCCACCCTTTAACATATGCTGCCACCCTCACCAACTCCTTCATAGTCAAGGCAGCCACGATAGCTGTTTTAAGAGTTTTCAGCATGGCAGTACCATTCGTCCTTCTACTCAGGAAATTACCTTTCCAGCAAAGCAACGTGATAGAGCACACCTACTGTGAGCACATGTCGGTGGCTAAGCTGGCTTCTGCCGACATACTAGTCAATGTGGTGTATGGGCTGGTCATAGCCGCTACTTCATCCGGTGCAGACATGATCCTTATTATAGTGTCCTATGGTGTAATAATCTCAGCAGTTCTGAGGCTCCCATCCTCCGAGGACCGGTTCAAGGCCTTCAATACATGCGTCTCTCACATCTGTGTGATTATTCTCTTCTACATCCCGGCGTTTTTTTCTTTTATAGCTCACAGAGTCGGCCACAAATACATTTCGTTGCAGTTCCACATTATTTTTGCTAACCTCTATGTCCTCGTTCCACCGATGATGAACCCAATCATCTACGGCGTAAGAACGAAAGAAATACGGGAGAGGACGCTTGTCATATTTTCCAGGCTGACCAGTAATAGACAATGAGTGGTGACCTTCCTCCAAGAGCGCCGGTGACAAACAAATGATTCTTATCTCAAGCTTGCTGTATACATTGGAGAGAGAAAATTTCCAGTGTTCCTCAATCTTACATCTGTAGCCCTACCAACCCAAGGAGCCGCTGGTTAAGATGGGACCTCTGTTTCTGGCCTTGACCTTCTCAAAGACCTCAGCCCCCCCCCCCCGACCACCAGGCTTTGTATACAAACACACAGCATCACCGAGGAATTCCTGACAGTAATACCAGAACCCAACTATACTGCAAAAATTAAGGAAAGCAAGCACAGAAAGAACAAATTGAATACAGTGTGTTGTCATAAAATAAATTTAGTAAAGGCAGGTAGACATAAAAGGCAAAATTAATAATAATAATAATAATACACTTAGTATTCAGAATATTTAGCAATAAGGACAAGGTAGAAGGTGACACTTGCTGCCCAGATCAAAATAAACAATAAACGACACTTGAAGTGCAGCAGTGAGTAGTAAGAGACTTGAACTATAAACCACCGGAGCTATACTGGACTAACAGTGGCTATTCTAGGCCTTAAACCATCTGGTAAGCACTCTCAGTAGTTGGGAGGTCAAAAAAGGGAATAGGGAGATAGCTGGGGTTTGCATGCAGATTATATGACAGGGGCAGTCCTTGAGATCTTTCTTCTGCCGGCGAAACGTTGGGGCCATTTAGCGTTGGTGCACTTAACGACTGTCATGATGAACCTGCATGCATTTAAGTTTTCCTATAAGGCTGGTATAGTTTTTGCACGGAAATAATGTGGATATGGGACAAGCACCGGGTAAAGGTGCATCAGATGTTTGCTTTGTTAGCAGCAGCTTGGCATTGCATGCCATTGCTGAGCCTATCATCTACTAGGACCCCCAGGTCCTTCTCCATCCTAGATCCCCCCAGAGGTTCTCCCCCCAGTCTATAGATTGCATTCAGATTTTTGACACCTAAATGCATTATTTTACATTTTTCTACATTGAACCTCATTTGCCATGTAGTTGCCCACCCTATTCAGTTGTTCAGATCTTCTTGCAAGGTTTCCACATCCTCCAGAGAAGTTATTGCCCTGCTTAGCTTAGTATCGTCCGCAAATACAGAGATTGTTTCCCCCATCCCCATCCTCCAGGTCGTTTATGTACAAATTAAATAGGATTGGTCCCAGCACAGAACCCTGGGGGACCCCACTACCAACCCCCGACCATTCCGAGTACTCCCCACCCCGACCATTCCAAGTACTCCCCACCCCCGACCATTCAGAGTACTCCCCATTTATCACCACCCTCTGAACTCGCCCTTGTAGCCAGTTTTCAATCCATGTACTCACCCTATGGTCCACAATTCATGTACTCACCCTATGGTCCATGCCGACAAACCTTATTTTGTACAGTAAACGTTTATGGGGAACTGTGTTTAATTATTTTGCAAAATCCAGATACACCACGTCTACGGGCCTTCCTTTATCTAGACACACCACGTCTACGGGCCTTCCTTTATCTAGACACACCACATCTATGGGCCTTCCTTTATCTAGATACACCACGTCTACGGGCCTTCCTTTATCTAGATACACCATGTCTACGGGCCTTCCTTTATCCAGATACACCACGTCTACGGGCCTTCCTTTATCTAGATACACCACGTCTATGGGCCTTGCTTTATCCAGATACACCACGTCTACGGGCCTTCCTTTATCTAGATACACCACGTCTACGGCCTTCCTTTATCCAGATACACCACGTCTACGGCCTTCCTTTATCTAGATACACCACGTCTACGGGCCTTCCTTTATATAGATACACCACGTCTACGGGCCTTCCTTTATCCAGATACACCACGTCTACGGGCCTTCCTTTATCTAGATGGCAACTCACCTCCTCATAGAAGGTTAATAGATTGGTTTGGCAAGGACGATTCTTCATGAATCCATGCTGATTACTGCTAATGATACCGTTCTCATTACTAAAATCTTGTATATAGTCCCTTATCATCCCCTCCAAGAGTTTACATACTATTGATGTTAGGCTAACTGGTCTGTAATTCCCAGGGATGTATTTTGGGCCCTTTTTAAATATTGGTGCTACATTGGCTTTTCTCTAATCAGCTGGTACCATTCCAGTTAGTAGACTGTCAGTAAAAATTAGGAACAATGGTCTGGCAATTACTTGACTGAGTTCCCTAAGTACCCTGGGGTGCAAGCCATCTGGTCCTGGTGATTTATTAATGTTAAGTTTCCCAAGTCTAATTCTAATTCTGTCCTCTGTTAACCAGGTGCTTCCTGTGATGTGTCAGAGGATAAACACTGCAGTTTTGGTTACTGAAGCCCCCCGATTCCCTCATGAAGTCTGAGGAGAAGAATAAATTCAATACCTTCACCATCTCCCCATCCTTTGTAACCAGATGTCCTTCCTCATTCTTTATGGGGCCAATATGTTCTGTCCTTTTTTTTACTGTTTACACACTTAAAGATTTTTTTTGCTCTCCTCCGCTATGTGTCTTTCATGTTCTATCTTAGCCACCCTAATTGCACCTTTAGATTTCTTGTTGCATTCTTTAGAAAGTCGGAATGCTGATGATGATCCCTCAACCTTGTATATTTTGAAGGCCTTCTTCTTTGCTTTTATATGCTTTTTTACATCGGAGCTAATCCAATACCTAAAATACCTTTTCCTGACATCTCAACTTTTGAGATAGAGAAAGGTGGGAGAGACAAGTGGGTAACCCAGCATGGCTGCGGGGGCAGGAGGGGGCCAGGAGAGAGCATAGGGGGGCCAGGAAAGATCTCAGGGGGGGCAGGAGAGCACACAAGGGGGGACCAGGGAAGAGCATGGAGGGGAACCAGAGAACAGCAGGGAACCGGAGAAGAACAAGGTGCTGGAGAGCAGAAGGGGGACTGGAGAAGAGCACAGGGGGAGGGACCGGAGAACAGCAGGGGCCTGGAGAAGATCACCGGACTGAAGAACAGCAGGGGCCCAGAGAAGAGCACAGGGTTGCCAGTAAAGATTGAAGGGGGGCACAAGGGGGACCAGAGAACAGCAGGGAACCAGAGAAGAGCAAGGGGCTGGAGAACAGCGAGGGACTTGAGAAGAGCACAGGGAGGAGAAACCGGAGAACAGCAGGGGCCTGGAGAAGATCACCAGACTGAAGAACATCAGGGGTCCAGAGAAGAGCACAGGGAGGGAGGACTGGAGAACAGCAAGGGCCCAGAGAAGATCAGGTGAACGAAGAACAGCAGGGGCCCAGGGAAGAGCACAGGGAGGGGGGACCGGAGAACAGCAGGGGCCTGGAGATGATCACTGGACTGAAGAACATCAGGGGCCCAGAGAAGAGCACAGGGAGGGAGGACTGGAGAACAGCAGGGGCCGAGAGAAGATCACAGGACCGAAGAACAGTAGGGGCCCGGGGAAGAGCACAGGGAGGGGGGACCGGAGAACAGCAGGGGCCTGGAGAAGATCACCAGACTGAAGAACAGCAAAGGCCTAGATAAGAGCACAGGGAGGGAGGACTGGAGAACAGTAGGGGCCCAGAGAAGATCAAGGGACTGAAGAACAGCAGGGACCCGGGAAAGAACACAGGGAGAGGTGACCGGTGAATAACAGGGGCCCAGAGAAGATCACAGAACTGAAGAACAGCAGGGGCGCGTGGAAGAGCACAGGGAGGGGGCTGGAGAACAGGAGGGGCCCGAAGAAGAACACAGGGACTGGAAAAGAGCAGAAGGGGTAAGGCGAGAGCAGAGAAGTTGCCGGAGAAGATCATAGGGAGGAACGATAGAGAATAGGGGCAGGAGAAGAAAGCTGGACAGGAAGGGTGGCATATAGAGAAACCAATGCCCTCCACGTTTCTCCTGCAGCTGCTGAATGCCTGAAGAAGGAAGAGCGGCTGCAGGAGGAATATGGAGGACATTGGTTCCTGTATATGTCACCCCTCCTGTCCAGGTGCAGAGGGGAGCAGCACGGGCCTCCTTGAGAATGGGGCTGGGTTGCAGTAGCAAACCTTGTGACCCCTGTAGTTACACCACTGATCCAGGATGAAATTGCCTTTTGAAAATGGCTACACATAATATACCTTTTATGTGTGCCATCCTTAGTAGTATTGTTCCCCATTAGCCCTCTGTACCTCCCAATATAGGGATACTTGGTCTTAAAATGATTGCAATTGTCTTCTACATTCAGGGTGAAGGTGGTTATTAATGAAATGTAATCATATCAGGAGTTATGGATGATGTATAGATTTTTCCTCTGCAGTAAATGAAAAACAGCCAGAAACGTGGATCGCTGTTCATCACTGCTTACTAAATTATTTACAACATGCCTATAATGACATGCTACAATATGACAACCAATATTTAATTGTCCAGGGTGACATTGTCTTATGAAATGACTACATACAGTATACTATTTATCTGTGCCCTCTGGGATATATGTGCCCAATATTTGGTCTTAAAGAAAATGTAAACCATCACCTTGTAAAACAAAGCAAAGAAAAGGGGTGGGGCTATACGTTTTTTTCAGGTGGGTGGAATACATTCCATAAGACGTCCTTTTGATGACGATACGCGTTGTGTGGACCCTCTTAGTGACGTCATTGTGTAATGTAAGTAACCTGGAAGTAATACCTGATTGCTGGCGAGTGGTTTTATGCAATACCCATTGCTTGTTTACTAATGTAAGCCTGTTTTTAGCTAAAAAATGTACTTTTTATACTGATTACACTATGAGGAGTATCTGTATGTTGCCACATGGATTTGAGCCATCAAAGATCTGGAGGAGTCCATTTGGAGCTCCGTCCAGATGTTTACCTTGGTGTTCCATGAGGAGAAGTGCCATGGTTGCAGATGATTACGATTTGACCGCTCTGAATAAAGGGGATCATTGTGTACAATTGTGTTGCTAGCTGTGATTGGTCACACGGATCACATGCTACAGACAGGGCCAATCTTAGCCCATTTGTACCATGTGATTAGCTGTGGCAATCACAGCTAATCACAACAAAGCAAACTGAAAGATTCAGTTTCATTCAGTAAAATGCTTGCTCATAGCAATGTAATTCACTGCTCTAAGTAGACATGATATGTAAAAAATCCTGATCTCTTCCCCAGAGTAGTACAATGTTACTATGGCAACACTATTGCTTTGGTCACCGTATGTAAACAAAAAATGTAAAAAAAAATTAATAATAATAATAATAAAAGAATAAATATTTTAAAACATTTAAAAAAAATTATTATTATTTTTTATTTGTATTTATCTTTTAACATACTGTAGCCATTGAGTGTCCCTGGTCACCGCCACACCAGTTATATGATGGCGCCGCACTGCACTGGTGACAATATGTAAAAAAAAAAAAAAAAATACTTTTTTTTTTCCAAAATATTTGGCCTTTTTTTCTTTGTTTATTTATCAAAAAAAAAAACTCCCAGTGGTGATTAAATGCTACCAAAAGAAAGCTCTATTTATGTGAAAAAAAAATTATTAAAATATCCTATGAGTACAGTGTTACATGACCACGTAATTGTCTGTATGCGTGTACAGCTTGTATAACAGTGTAAATTTGCTGTCCCCTCAAAATAACTCAACACACAGCCATTAATGTCTAAACCGCTGGCAACAAAAGTCAGTACACCCCTAAGTGAAAATCTCCAAATTGGGCCCAATTAGCCATTTTCCCTCCCCCGGTGTCATGTGACTCGTTTGTGTTACAAGGTCTCAGGTGTGAATGGGGAGCAGGTGTGTTAAATTTGGTGTTATCGCTCTCACTCTCTCATACTGGTCACTGGAGGTACAACATGGCACCTCATGGCAAAACTCTCTGAGGATCTGAAAAAAAGAATTGTTGCTCTACATAAAGATGGCCGAGGCTATAAGAAGATTGCCAAGACCCTGAAACTGATCTGCAGCACGGTGGCCAAGACCATCCAGCGGTATAACAGGACAGGTTCCACTCAGAACAGGCCTCGCCATGGTCCACCAAAGAAGTTGAGGTCACGTGCTCAGCGTCATATCCAGAGGTTGTCTTTGGGAAATAGACGTATGAGTGCTGCCAGCATTGCTGCAGAGGTTGTAGGGGTGGGGGGTCAGCCTGTCAGTGCTCAGACCATACGCCGCACACTGCATCAAATTGGTCTGCATGGCTGTTGTCCCAGAAGGAAGCCTCTTCTAAAGATGATGCACAAGAAAGACCACAAACAGTTTGCTGAAGACAAGCAGACTAAGGACATGGATTACTGGAACCACGTCCTGTGGTCTGATGAGACCAAGATAAACGTATTTGGTGTCAGATGGTGTCAGGCGTGTGTGGGGGCAACCAGGTGAGGAGGACAAAGACAAGTGTGTCTTGTCTACAGTCAAGCATGGTGGGGGGAGTGTCATGTGGTGGGAGTGTCATGGTGGTGGGAGTGTCATGTTGGTGGGAGGGTCATGGTGGTGGGAGTGTCATGGCGGTGGGAGTGTCATGGTGGTGGGAGTGTCATGGTGGTGGGAGTGTCATGTTGGTGGGAGGGTCATGGTGGTGGGAGTGTCATGGTGGGGGGAGGGTCATGGTCTGGGGCTGCATGAGTGCTGCCGGCACTGGGGGGCTACAGATTATTGAGGGAACCATGAATGCCAACATGTACTGTGACATACTGAAGCAGAGCTTCCCCTCCCTTCAGAGACTGGGCCGCAGGGCAGTATTCCAACATGATAACCACCCCAAACACACCTCCAAGACCACCACTGCCTTGCTAAAGAAGTTGAGGGTAAAGGTGATGGACTGGCCAAGCATGTCTCCAGACCTAAACCCTATTGATCATCTGTGGGACATCCTCAAACGGAAGGTGGAGGAGCGCAAGGTCTCTAACATCCACCAGCTCCGTGATGTCATCATGGAGGAGGGGAAGAGGACTCCAGTGACAACCTGTGAAGCTCTGGTGACCTCCATGCCCAAGAGGGTTAAGGCAGTTCTGGAAAATAATGGCGGCCACACAAAATATTGACACTTTGGGCCCAATTTGGAGATTTTCCGTTAGGGGTGTACTGACTTTTGTTGCCAGCGGTTTAGACATTACTGGCTGTGTGTTGAGTTATTTTGAGGGGACGGCAAATTTACACCGTTATACAAGCTGTACACTCACTACTTTACATTGTAGACAAGTATCATGTCTTCAGTGTTGTCACATGAAAAGATAGAAGAAAAGATTTACACAAATGTCACTGAGGGGTGTACTTACTTTTGTGAGATACTGTGTATATATATATATATATATATATATACTCTACATTTAGCGTAGACTATTCATTCAGTCAGTGTAGGCAGTATAGTTTATATAACACAGTGTATTAAAGTGGTAAAGGGGAACCCTGCACCAAATAAAAAAAAAAAAATTACGTTGCCCCCCCCCCCCCCCCCCCCCCCCCAAATTCACACAAGGCCCTTCAGGTCTGGTATGGATTTTAAGAGGAACCCCATGCCAATTAAAAAAAATGCACACCAGACCCTTATCCAAGCATGCAACCTGGCAGATCACAGGAAAAGGGGGGAACGAGAGAGCACCCCCCCTCCTGAACTGTACCAGGCCAAATGCCTTCAACATGGGGAGGGTGATTTGGGGTCCACAAGGGCCTCATCCCCACAACCCTTGCCTGGTGGTTGTGGGGGTTTGCGGGTGGGGGGCTTATCAGAAACTGGAACCCCCCTTTAACAAGGGGACCCCCAGATCCCGGCCTCCCCCCGTGTGAATGGGTATGGGGTACATGTCATGTGACGTCAGAGGAGGCGGGGTCACCCTTTTACGTCACTGGGTGGCCCTGCTTTTGGCTATATAACAGCTGTCAAAGCAAAAAGACGGCAGTCAGCGGGACGCCTCCCATGGAAGTGGAATTTTTCATCTTTTTTTCTCAGGACCGTCAACGCCGTGATTGATGACGGATTTACATTGTAGAACAATTTATTACATTTTTTTCTAAAGGAATTCACAAAAACTGTCTGCTGTCGTTTTTACTTTTTTGAAACTTTTTTGGTGAATGGGTATGGGGTACAATGTACCCCATACCCATTTATATAGGGAGGTGGGATCTGGGGGCTTCCAGATTCTGATAAGCCCCCCGCCCACAGACCGCCACAACCACGGGGCAAGGGTTGTGGGGACGAGGCCCTTGGGAACCCCAAATCACCCTCCCATGTTGAGGGCATGTGGCCTGGTATGGTTCAGGAGGGGGGGGCGTGCTCTCATCCCTCCCTCTTTTCCTGCAGCCTGCCAGGTTGGGTGCTCGGATAAGGGTCTGGTATGGATTTTGAGGGGGACCCCACACCATTTTTTATTTTTTTTTGGCTTGGAGTTCTCCTTAAAATCCATACCAGACCTGAAGGGCCTGGTACTGAGTGTAGGGGGGGGGAGGGGACCCATGCTGGGGGGGAGGGGACCCATGCTGTTTTTTTTCAATGATTTTTATCTCTATTGCCGGGATCCAACAATACATTACAACTGCAATCAGTTTTAAATGACATTTTTTTCCTTTAGAAATGTCATTTTCCTGTGGTATTGTTCTAAACACGGGAAAGATGCGCCACTTTACAGGAAGCCTAAGGGGACCCCCCAGGCATGAAATTTAAAGGAATATTTCACGTTTATTGTTCCACTTTAAGCATTATTAAAATCACTGCTCCTCAAACAACGTCCGTTTTTAAAACTTGTATTTGCATTGATACATGTCCCCTGGGGCAGGTCCCGGGTCCCCAAACACTTTTTTTATGGCAATACCATGCATATAAGCCTTTAACATGAGCACTTTTGATTTTTCATATTCGTGCCCCATAGACTGTATCGGTGTTCATGTCAGGGCTGGGCTCAGTCCTTCCTTCTCTGAGCTGGCCGCTCAGCTATCGGCTAATTTCCAGCTCCTATTTCTCTCCACAGTTACTCACCTGTTGATGATCCTGCTCGTCAGTCCTGCCTACTTAAGCCGTCCAGTCCAGAGGAGCTCGAATTTACGAATCCGTAGTACGAATTTTTTTGAATACGAATTCCGTAAGGAATACGAAATTCCGTTTACGAATTTCGTCGCCAAATTATTCGAATCAGACTACAAAATATCGAATTTCAACTAATTCGAAAGAAATTATTATAGCGGATATAACGAATGATTCGTAAAACAAAGTGTCATTTTTGCAGGAAAAAAAGCTATTTAAAATCACTCGCGGCTATTGCCGGCCAATGAATTGTCGGCTCCGTAACACAGAGAACAGTCATTCATTGATAAAAAAAAAAAGCGTGGGGGTCCCCCCAAATTCAATAACCAGGCCCTTCAGGTCTGCTATGGATATTAAGGGGAAACCCACTTCAAATTAAAAAAAAAAATGACGTGGGGTCCCCCCTAAATATCCATACCAGACCCTTCAGGTCTGGGATGGATTTTAAGGGGAACCCAGGCCAAAAAAAAATGGTGTGGGGTCCCCCTCAAAATCCATACCAGACCCTTTATCCGAGCACGCAACCTGGCAGGCCGCAGGAAAAGAGTGGGGGCGAGAGCGCCCCCCCCTCCTGAACCGTACCAGGCCACATGCCCTCAACATTGGGAGGGTGCTTTGGGATCCCCCCAAAGCACCTTGTCCCCATGTTGATGAGGACAAGGGCCTCATCCCCACAACCCTGGCCATTGGTTGTGGGGGTCTGCAGGTGGGGGGCTTATCGGAATCTGGAAGCCCCCTTTAACAAGGGGACCCCCAGATCCCGGCCCCCCCTGTGTGAAATGGTAAGGGGGTACAAAAGTACCCCTACCATTTCACCAAAAAAGGTGACAAAAATGGTAAAAATGACAGGAGACAGTCTTTGACAATTCCTTTATTAAAATCTTCTTTCTTCTGGTCTTCTTCCTTCTTCCTTTCTTCATCCTTCGGTTTCTTCATCTTCTTCTTCCATCTTCTTCCATCTTCTTCTATCTTCTTCTTCCTCCGATCCGCTTCTTCTTGCTCTGGTCTTCTCGTCCTTCTCGTCTGGCATCTTCTTCCATGGCGTCTCTTCTCGGGCTGCTCCTCGCAATGGGAGGCTCCCGCTGTGTGAGGCTTCGCTGCGTCTGACAGGTATTTTATAACCTCATGACGTCACTGTGCGTCAGAGGGGGGCGGGGTCACCAGGTGGCCCCACCCTCCATTATAAAAGACCAGTCAGACGCAGCGAAGCCTCACACAGCGGGAGCCTCCCATTGCGAGGAGCGGCCCGAGAAGAGACGCCAACGCCATGGAAGAAGATGCCGGACGAGAAGGACGAGAAGACCACAGCAAGAAGAAGCGGATCGGAGGAAGAAGAAGGAGGAAGAAGATGATGGAAGAAGAAGATGGAAGAAGATGCCGGAAGGAGAAGATGAAGAAACCGAAGGATGAAGAAAGGAAGACCAGAAGAAAGAATATTTTAATAAAGGAATTGTCAAAGACCGTCTCCTGTCATTTTTACAATTTTTGACACTTTTTTGGTGAAATGGTAGGGGTACTTTTGTTTTGTCACAGACCCCCAAAGCACCCTCCCAATGTTGAGGGCATGTGGCCTGGTACGGTTCAGGCGGGGGGGCCGCTCTTGTCCCCCCTCTTTTCCTGCGGCCTGCCAGGTTAAAGGGTCTGGTATGGATTTTGAGGGGGACCCCACGCCATTTTTTTATTTTTTTTGGCCGGGGTTCCCCTTAAAATCCATCCCAGACCTGAAGGGTCTGGTATGGATATTTAGGGGGACCCCACGTCATTTTTTTTTTTTAATTTGAAGTGGGGTTCTCCTTAATATCCATAGCAGACCTGAAGGGCCTGGTTATTGAATTTGGGGGGACCCCCAAGCTTTTTTTTTTTATCAATGAATGACTGTTCTCTGTGTTACGGAGCCGACAATTCATTATCCGTCAATAGCCGCGATAAATTTAAATAGCTTTTTTTCCTGCAAAAATGACACTTTGTGCAGGGACAGTTCTCGATATTACATATACTGAATCTCAAATTCATTCGAATCATTCAAAGCATTCGTTATATCCGCTATAATAATTTCTTTCGTATTAGTTGAAATTTGATATTTGTAGTTGGATTCGAATTGTTCTCTGTGTTACGGGAACCGGCAATTCATTAGCCGCGTTAACGATTCGTAACTTTATTAACGATTCGTAACGATTCCAATTTTTTAAACGATTCGTAACGATTCTAATTTTTTTTTAACGATTCATACGAAATTCGTATTTCGTACGAATTCGAACGGAATTTCGTACACAAATTCCTTTTTTTTTTATATATGAAACGGAACAAAACAAAACAAATTTTTTGACAGTTCCCATGTCTATCTCCGATCCCATTCCAGCTCTATCCACCACCCCAATCCAATCCCGGCTCCATCCTTCCCCCCAATCCCATCCCAGCTCCATCCATTGTGGTAGGTTAAGGGGGGAGAGCCGCACTGATGCACTAGCCTGTTAGTGGTGGGGGGTGACACCATGTATTACCGCACCAGGTGACACCAACCATAGTGACGCCACTGGTGTTCTGTAGTTGGCCCAGTCCAGTGCAAGGCCCAGTGCACTCTAGTTTTGATGAACATTATATTAAAAAAAAAAAAAGAAAAAAAGCCACCCCCATAGTGGTGCCCAGCTACCCATAACTCCTTTTTTCTCAAAAGCTGGCAAATTGGCTTTAAAAAGGTCAAGTAGAAGATTAGAACATGTGATAGACTTCAGTTGGGTTCAGGTACAACGTTTGGGGTTGGTGGATCTTTTTTATGGTTCGGATAACGTCCAGAGAACTGAACTTTGCTCCATTACTAATAATAAGACACGAACGTTCTATTTGGAATCTATTTATAATAAAACATGGATATGGTCTCCATTTCTGGCTCCACCAACATCACGGTCTTATTGGCCAGACAATTTTTCTCTGTTCCATCTCCAAAAAACAGAAGAGAAAAAAACTTGAAGGATATTTGGACTTTTTCAACAGGCAACAAAGTGTTACCGGGGCTCGGACTGGTGAGGATTCTCGGGAGGGGACACAATTATTATTAGATATGTTTTGAGGAGGACGTTCTCTCCCCGGTGAGTTATTTCACCGTGAGACCAACAGAATCTGCTTTATATAGAAGATGTATTTTTACTTCTGAATTCACACCGACCTCTTCTCAGCCTCGTCCCTCACACCGACCGCTCTGCCTCGTCCCTCACACCGACCGCTCTGCCTCGTCCCTCACACCGACCTCTCGGCCTCGTCCCTCACACCGACCTCTCCTCAGCCTCGTCCCTCACACCGACCTCTCGGCCTCGTCCCTCACACCGACCTCTCCTCAGCCTCGTCCCTCACACCGACCTCTCCTCAGCCTCGTCCCTCACACCGACCTCTCCTCTGCCTCGTCCCTCACACCAACCTCTCCTCTGCCTCGTCCCTCACACCGACCTCTCTGCCTCGTCCCTCACACCGACCTCTCCTCTGCCTCGTCCCTCACACCGACCTCTCGGCCTCGTCCCTCACACCGACCTCTCCTCAGCCTCGTCCCTCACACCGACCTCTCCTCTGCCTCGTCCCTCACACGACCTCTCCTCTGCCTCGTCCCTCACACCGACCTCTCTGCCTCGTCCCTCACACCGACCTCTCCTCTGCCTCGTCCCTCACACCGACCTCTCGGCCTCGTCCCTCACACCGACCTCTCCTCAGCCTCGTCCCTCACACCGACCTCTCCTCTGCCTCGTCCCTCACACCGACCTCTCGGCCTCGTCCCTCACACCGACCTCTCCTCAGCCTCGTCCCTCACACCGACCTCTCTGCCTCGTCCCTCACACCGACCTCTCCTCTGCCTCGTCCCTCACACCGACCTCTCGGCCTCGTCCCTCACACCGACCTCTCCTCAGCCTCGTCCCTCACACCGACCTCTCGGCCTCGTCCCTCACACGACCTCTCCTCTGCCTCGTCCCTCACACCGACCTCTCCTCTGCCTCGTCCCTCACACCGACCTCTCCTCTGCCTCGTCCCTCACACCGACCTCTCCTCTGCCTTGTTCCTCACACCGACCTCTCCTCTGCCTCGTCCATCACACCGACCTCTCCTCTGCCTCGTCCCTCACACCGACCTCTCGGCCTCGTCCCTCACACCGACCTCTCTTCTGCCTCGTCCATCACACCGACCTCTCTTCTGCCTCGTCCATCACACCGACCTCTCGGCCTCGTCCCTCACACCGGCTCCTGGTAAGAGACAACCTGGACCCCTCCATCAACCAATCAGAACTTGATCACATTGTAGCCAGATTTCTGTCTGCTACATGCATATTAAGTAATAGTATTTGGAGTTTAGGGCCCATTCACACAGACACTATATTACCAAAAGTATTGGGACACTTGCCTTTACACACACATGAACTTTTTTATATTTTTTTTCACCATAGGAGGAAACAAAGTCGCATGGCAAAGTAAACATTCTGAGTCTTACCCTGAGTAGGGCACAGGCCTGATAAACATTTATAAGGGGATTACAAACTGTGAGAGGCTGGTCCTTTGCGGATGTATGTTCCTCTCTCCAAACCCGTAGGTCTCGCCCTCCTCGGCTCCGAAACTGGAGGAGGGAAGGGGAGAAGTAGGTGGAAGGAGGGTTCTGGTGCTTCCCCACCCCCCTCGAAGGTAGATAGAGGCATCAGAGGGCTGAAAGAGAGTGAGACAATGATGTATACAAGGGGATATTCCGATATTGGAGACTATAGATGGAGTAGTGGAGGAAATGGAACACATAGGCAGATAACACAACAATGTATTGTAGTAAAACAGGTCTGGGGATAGGAGTGATTGCATGGGGGGGGGGGGGGGGGGGGTAACGATTGACCCCTAAAAACCAATAGTCACAAGGTGGGAGGGGGGAGTGCAAGGGGGACCTAGGATGAGCACACAACTAAAAGTCATTGTGGTATGTGGGGGGGGAGGCACTCATGGTGGTAGATGCAGAGGAGTGAGGAAGGGATTGGGTGTGCCCCCCCAATTCAAGGCGTCAGCTGGTTTGATCCATAGTGTGACTTTAGGGGGAGTAAAGTCCATCGGGTAGTTGGGGGGCTCCACTGGTTTCAGAAGGAGAGGGCAGGTGACCTGGGTGGTCTGTAGCGGGTAATGTTGTGGCGATGAAGGGCATCCATTGAAGTTCCAGTCGGGGGTTGGCAGGCCGCGTCCGGATAATCAAACTTTTCTTTGTCCAGCGGAGAAGTGAGGTCGATTTTGACGTCCTGTAATGTAGGTAGGTTGGAGGAGGACCATTTCCTGAGTATAGCGCGTCTGGCTGACATGAAGCACATTGACAGCCAAGCTTTGGTGCGTTGAGGAGCCATTGGTTGGGTTTTGTTCAGGTTTCCGAAGATCAGGGGAAATGTCTTTTGTAGGGGCACACCCCGTAACGTTGGAGGCCAATTGTTCTATGTGTGTGGAGAAAGAGATGATGAGAGGACAGAGCCATAGTCTGTGCAGCAGTGCTGGTCTTTCCAGTCCACACAAAGGGCATTGATGCTTGGGTGTTTGCTGGGTTGAGGATAGGAAAGGGATGAAGGAAGGATGCATTATTGTCAACTGTTGCTTGTGCCAGAATTCGTTGGTGATGAATGAACAGATAGATTTGTATCCAAGTATGATGTGCTGTACATCCTTCGGGGAATCGAGGTCAGAGTTCCAGGATGAGATGGATGATGCCTGGATGGATAAACATTGATCAGAGATAGAGAGATACAAAGTAACATTGTTTATAAACATTGATCAGAGATAGAGAGATACAAAGTAACATTGTTTATAAACATTGATCATATGGGAGATAGAGAGATACAAAGTAACATTGTTTATAAACATTGATCAGACAGGGATAGAGATATACAAAGTAACATTGTTTATAAACATTGATCAGACAGGAGATAGAGAGATACAAAGTAACATTGTTTATAAACATTGATCAGTCGGGAGATAGAGAGATACAAAGTAACATTGTTTATAAACATTGATCAGACAGGAGATAGAGAGATACAAAGTAACATTGTTTATAAACATTGATCAGACGGGAGATATAGAGATACAAAGTAACATTGTTTATAAACATTGATCAGACAGGAGATAGAGAGATACAAAGTAACATTGTTTATAAACATTGATCAGACAGGAGATAGAGAGATACAAAGTAACATTGTTTATAAACATTGATCAGACAGGAGATAGAGAGATACAAAGTAAACATTGTTTATAAACATTGATCAGACGAGAGATAGAAATATACAAAGTAACATTGTTTGTAAACATTGATCCGACGGGAGATAGAGAGATACAAAGTAACATTGTTTATAAACATTGATCAGACAGGAGATAGAGAGATACAAAGTAACATTGTTTATAAACATTAACCACTTGCTCTCCAGAAGGTTTTCCACTCTTCATGACTAGACCATATTTTTCTATTCAGCACTTTAACTGGTAATTGCTCGGTCATGTAATATTGTACCCAAAATTTATATCATTTTTTTCACAAAAAAATATTTTTTTGTGGTGCAATTCATTCACCTTTCGGTTTTTCATTTTTGCTATAAAAATAAAAAAGAATGAAAATTTTGACAAAAAAAATATATATTTTCTACTTTCATATCCAATAAAATATTTTTTTTCATAAATTTAGGGCAATATGTATTTTGCTACATGTCAAAAAAAATCCCGATAAGTGTATATTAATTGGTTTGTGTGGAAGTTATATTGTCTACAATGTATGGGATGTACAGTCATTGAAAATCGTCCAATCCCGACGTCCTGAAGACCAATCTCATTTCTTGGGGCCCTAAAATGCCAAGACAGTACAAATATGTTAAAAAAAAAATAATATTTTTTATAAAAAAAAATTTAAAACATTTTTAATATTTTTTTTTCTTTTTTACCATTTTTTTAACTTTTTTTTTTTTACATTTTTTTTGTTTACATCCTGTCATTGGAATAGTTAATTGTCACCATGGTGACACTGCACTACTCTGGGAAGGCGGGGGTGGGGTGTGATCAGGAATTTTTTCACACTTTGATTTGGCCTGAGGACCTTCCTCCTCCTCCTGAGCTCCGCTGGTCAGCAAGACCCAGAGCCCCGGCTCCACCCACTTTATAACCCGGCTCCACCCACTTTATAAAGGGACCCTCAGGAACCCTCCAGAGAATGGAGGAGCCGCCCTAAAAGGGACCTGAGCTAAACCTCATTGGTCTACATTACGGTCTGATAAAGATGGTAATGGGGGATCCCACAGAAAACAAATGAGTGATGTTCTCCCTAAAAATACAAAGCCAGATAGTAAGGCTTTCTGAGGGTCTGGTATGGATGTCATGGGGGGGGGGGGCATGCTAGAAAAAGCCCCCCAAAAAAAAAAAAAAAAACATAGGTTTCCCCAAATTATACGCAGACTCTTGGAGTCCGATATGCAATTAAAGGGGGAACCCAATGCAAAAAAACTAGAAAAAAAAGTGTGGAGTCCCTCGCAAAATCCACAACAGACCCCCATCCGAGCATGAAGCACGGCAGGCCGGGAGCGGGCAGGGGTAAGTGTCCATCCATCCCCTGATCCTAAATCATACCCGGCCAACAAAGAGGGGGGACCTTATCAAGGAGGATCCCCCTGTAAAAGCCCCTGTCGATGAGGACAAAGGCCACTTCATCACAACCCTGGCCTGGTGGTTTTGAGGGTCTGTGGGCAGGGGGTGTGGGGGACGCAGGGTGCTATGACTAGTGGTGGGGGTGAATGCACCCGGGTTCAGTTCAGGATGGGTTTGGTGAATATCACTAAAGCTCACAGTGTCAGTCCAGGAGAGGAGCCGGCAGGGGCGGACTGACCATTCGGCCACTCGGGAACTTCCCGAGGGCCCTGTGCCACTAGGGGGCCCCATCAGGGTTGCCAGCCTCAGTAAAGCCAGGGATAGTATGTAAAAATCTGTGTTTTTTTTACCTCTGTTTCTGAAATGCCCCTTACCAACATCCTTCTGGTCTAAAAATCCCGAGATTATAGCTGCCCCGCCTCTCCAGTACCTTCTCAGCCAATAGAAATATGTCTGTGTATACTGTGTGTACATGTATGTGTATACTGTGTGTGCATGTATGTGTATACTGTGTGTGCATGTATGTGTATACTGTGTGTACATGTCTGTGTATACTGTGTGTACATGTCTGTGTATACTGTGTGTGCATGTATGTGTATACTGTGTGTACATGTCTGTGTATACTGTGTGTACATGTCTGTGTATACTGTGTGTACATGTCTGTGTATACTGTGTGTACATGTCTGTGTATACTGTGTGTACATGTATGTGTATACTGTGTGTACATGTCTGTGTATACTGTGTGTGCATGTCTGTGTATACTGTGTGTACATGTATGTGTATACTGTGTGTGCATGTATGTGTATACTGTGTGTGCATGTCTGTGTATACTGTGTGTACATGTATGTGTATACTGTGTGTACATGTATGTGTATACTGTGTGTACATGTCTGTGTATGCTGTGTGTGTGTATACTGTGTGTGCATGTCTGTGTATACTGTGTGTACATGTATGTGTATACTGTGTGTACATGTCTGTGTATACTGTGTGTGCATGTCTGTGTATACTGTGTGTACATGTATGTGTATACTGTGTGTGCATGTATGTGTATACTGTGTGTGCATGTCTGTGTATACTGTGTGATCGTATACTGTGTGTACATGTCTGTGTATACTGTGTGTACATGTATGTGTATACTGTGTGTACATGTATGTGTATACTGTGTGTGCATGTATGTGTATACTGTGTGTGCATGTCTGTGTATACTGTGTGTACATGTATGTGTATACTGTGTGTACATGTCTGTGTATACTGTGTGTACATGTCTGTGTATACTGTGTGTACATGTCTGTGTATACTGTGTGTACATGTATGTGTATACTGTGTGGCCCCATAAGCTCGGATTGCCTGGGGCCCCATAATCTCCTATTGCCCGGGGGCCCCATGAGTTGTCAGTCCGCCCCTGGGAGAAGGGGTGGACTGTGCAAGACTGAAGGGAAGGCCAGAGTGGGGGGGATGTAAAATATGCTCAAAAGTTCTAACCCTTCCCCCACTAAACTCTTTTTTTTTGCCTCTGTTGATAGACCTCCTATCACCTTCTACCTTGGCAGGAAATGAAGGAATATCTACCAACAGAAGGCCACCACCAAATATAAGGAGAGGAACTAGACATGTACCAAACCCTTCTACACTCCAAACAAATACATAATAAATAATACAAATAATAAATATTTAGTAGTTTTTCTCTTCAATAACTAAATTTTGTAAAATGATTTCAACTTTTGATGCTTTTCTCACTCAAGCAGATCGGCAACTTACGAAATAAAATAGAAAAATGCCAAATTCCACCGGTTTCCACCCTGATTATTTCCTCCTGATGGGAATTCCCGGCCTGGAGGACTCGCATCTCCTGATCTCCATCCCCTTCTCCATCATGTATGTTCTGTCACTTCTGGGAAACTCCGCCTTGGTCTTGGTCATCTCGGCCAATGAGAGCCTCCACCAGCCCATGTATATCTTCCTGGTGATGTTGGCAACCAGCGATGTCCTCCTGAGCTCCACCACCGTACCCAAGACCCTCAGCATCTTCTGGTTTGGTAACCACCAGATCTCTTTCATTGGATGCCTCACCGAAGTGTTCTTCGTCCATTTCTTTTTTTGTACTGAATCCGCCATTTTGCTCTCCATGGCCTACGACCGTTACTGCGCCATCTGTCACCCTTTGTCTTACGCTACCACTCTCACCAGCTCCTTCATACAGAAGGCGGCCATGGTGGCCCTTTTCAGAAGCATCTTCGTAATTACGCCATTTGCTTTTCTTCTCAACAGACTACCGTTCCAGCGAAGCAACGTCATAGGGCACACCTACTGTGAGCACATGTCCGTGGCGAGGTTGGCGACTTCCAACATAATGGTGAATGTGGTGTATGGACTGGTTGTAGCCACCTGCTCCACCGGTGTGGACTTGGTCCTCATTATAATCTCCTATGCTGCGATTATCTCAGCGGTTCTGAGGCTCTCATCCTCCGAGGCTCGTTCCAAAGCCTTCAATACCTGCGTGTGCCACACCTGTGTCATCGTTCTCTTCTACATTCCCGCATTCTTTAGCTTCATAGCTCACAGAGTCGGCCACAGACACATCTCTCAGGGGTTCCACATCGTCTTCGCCAACCTCTATGTCCTCGTCCCACCGATGATGAACCCGATCATCTATGGCATAAAAACCAGAGAGATTCGCCAGAGGGCCTCGGCCATGCTTTGTAGAGGGACAATCAATGTCTTTGGGGGGAAATGTTTTTAAGTTTTTTATAGGCCCAATGCTTTATTGTGTTTATGCTTTCCGTGAGAGGTAAGAAATGGAAAAAGTAAGAAAGGGTTCCCCTTGGAAGGGTGGGGTTTTTAGGCAGCAAGGGTATGTTTTTACACAGAGATTATATCAAAAAGTAGATGTTGACTGAGAGACCCAGTCCATCAGAATCGGTTTATAGTATTTATTCATGTCAAAAAGAAAATTGTTTATGACAAGAGGGGTATAAAACACAAGCCCATACAGAATATAAAAAATATAATACAATACACACATAAGAAAAACCAACAAGTGGCATATGACACCTCAACTGATATGACAGGGGGGGGGGGGGTCAGTATGATATGACAAAAACTGACGCGTTTCGACCTGTAGTTTGTATAGGTCTTCTTCAGAGTATTTTTGTCTGTTGGAATAAAAGACAACGTAACAACAACTATTCAGTTAAATATTGAATGTGTCGCACTTGTGTCCACACGTGTAGAAAAACATAATCCTACACCTTAAATAAGTATAATTACCGGTATGTGTGTAGTACGTGAGGTAATCTTCTGCATGGGGATTCGTAAAACTCCCATCCGTCTTTCCGGGTGGCTTCCAGGTGTGGCTCCCGCAGGCAAATCAAGGCAGAAACAGCATCAGCATCACCACCGTTTTCATATGTGGGCGGGGCTTACGTATGCGTTCACTTCTGCGTACGAGCTCACGGGGACAGGGGCGCTTTAAAAAATGTTTTGTTTTTTTTATTATTGTTAATTTTACTATTTTTTTAGTTTCACACTTTAAAAAAAAAAATTATTACTTTTATTCCTATTACAAGGAATGTAAACATCCCTTGTAATAGGAATATGGCACGATATTCTCACCTCTAGGCTGGGAAGCCTAAAAAAAAACGATCACGGCTTCCCAGCTGAGGCGGCACCGTTATTTGAATGCAGAGGCCGGGCGTGACATCATAACATCGCGCCCGGCCTCCGAACGATCATAGAGACCCCGGCGACCATCTGGTCCGCTGGAAATCTCTATGGTCATCATCCGGGGGGCCGGCGGATCCTGTGTCCGACTCACCGATGGAAGCGGTGAGTCGGAAGAAGCACC
Organism: Lithobates sylvaticus; assembly: GCA_028564925.1. NCBI lineage: Eukaryota > Metazoa > Chordata > Amphibia > Anura > Ranidae > Lithobates > Lithobates sylvaticus. Next base: position 634,343,934 of record CM053027.1, on the reverse strand, counting down.
GGAGAAGTCCCGGTGTTTACACAGACCTCTCCCCGTTCTTCAGCTCTGTGACCCGATCGCGGGACACCAGCGGCGATCGGGTCCGCTGGTCCCGCGGCCGTGGTCACGGAGCTCCCGACCGGGTCGCGCGCACGACCCGTGGCTAGGCTTTTAAAGGGCCACGTACCTGTACGTGGTTTTGCCTAGCCGTGCCATTCTGCCGACGTATATCGGCGTGAGGCGGTCGGGAAGCGGTTAACTTTATTGCTATCACAAGGTCGCTTGCAACCCTATTATGCAATAACATAGTGCAGGTGACAGGTTCTCTTTAAGGAGACAACAGAGGTCTATTAGACCCCTAATGTCGAAGCTTCACTCTGAGTACAGTCTATGGTTGGCTTCTTCCCTGACCATTCTGAACCCAGAGGTGCTCAGATGTGCTTCCAGGTTCATAATACCCAGAGGAGATCAGTAATCAGATATGTACTGATCTCCCACCGCTCTCCCTCCTGACACCAACCATGAAGGTCCCAGGAACTCGGGAGGGACAGGTAAAGTCGAGACACGTGGTGGGGGAGGAGGACCAAGGGTGGAGGCTGGTTCCCAGAGCACATAAAAAACGGATAGGACGGCTTTAAATTCACCTAAATTATTTCTACCAGATAGTTGGCAAACCAGGGGAGAAAGTGGGAACAAAATATGTTTATATGCCATGGATGCCACAGCTGGAATTGTTCTCTTTTTCATGAAAGTGTTCCGAGTGACTAATTAGCTGCTGGATCACTTTCAGAAGCAGCAGGGGGAGTCCCCCCTCCAGAAGGTGTGGCTTTTAGCAGTGAGCCCAGGAAACGATCTGACAATTTGCACGGCTGGCCATGGAGGTTGCCAGAGACCAGATCGTCTCTGATCCCCTCTATGGCCTTGGAGGACCGGAGCAACGTCAACCGAAGCAACGTCATGGCGTCACTTCCTGTCTAGGGCGGAAGTAAACTATTTTTTTTTCTAAAGCAAAAGATCTTTATTTTTATTTATTTATATTTTGCTTTCAAAGGTAGAGGAGAGATTTGGGGTCACAGAGACCTCATATCTCTCCATAAAAAGGACCTGTCATCCCATTTTAATCTCTAGGGTCTCTGCTAAAATAATTTGAAATTATATTCTACCAAAAACAATCCTGATTTTGTAAACAAAAAATGTCAGAAAAGGCCTGGTCTTCAAATTAATATAAAATAAATAAAACAAATAAAATTAGAAATAATATAATATAATATATATGCAATATGTCAGAAGGACCATCTAAACATTTTGTCAAAGACTCAACAAGCACAGGTAGAAGGCAGCTCCGGGACACAGCCTTTACACATTTACATTCATATATATATATATATCTGTCTCTGTACACCACCTCTGTGTTTATTTTAAAGCCCTGAAGAAGTGTTCCCCTGAAACGCGTTAGGTCAATGAACTTGTTTCTATTTTCAATAAATTCCTTTCTAACTCACCTTTCAATTTGCATATTATTGGACACTGGCCGCTCCTTTCTCCACCTACCTTCCCAAGTCTACAGAAGGAGTAAGGAAAGCTTAGGGTGTGTGTTTATGCTTTCCCTTTTGAGGTGGACCTGCTGGGCTGCATTTCTGCTCTCCTTGACATTCAAAGTCTTCAGCTGGGGGCCTAGGCACTTCTGAATCACTGCTCCAGCAGTTGCAAGTGCCCGGGTCGGGTGAGCTTCCCCTCCGGGCTTGTTTCCAAGTTTTGCAATACATTGTTTTCTGAAGACCGGGGCCTGCGTGCTTTCTGCCACCGAATGGCGCTGCACCTACCCAACAAGTACTTCTCATCTTTTTTTTTTTTTAACAAAACAGAATGTTCCTTTATTGAAACAAAGGCATGGTACAAAAATTCCAAAAATGCAAAATGAAATGAAATACACAAAGAAATATGATATACATGATGAACAAATGCGGAACATAACAGGGTAAAAAATATGAAAGTCCGACAACAATTTTACCCGTGTACCAAAAACCAGTAAAAGATCACAGTGAGAGGGCACAGTAGCCTGTGCAGCTACCAAAAAATGTGATCGTTTTCGTTTCATTCGTTTTTTTTAGCTTTTTTCGGGAAATCTGAAATTTGAAAATTTGAAAATTCGGAAATTTTGGAAATCTGAAAATTCGGAATTTGGAAAATTGGAAATTCATTGAATTCGGAAATTCGTTGAATTCGGAAATTCGAAAATTCGGAATTCGAAAATTCGGAATTCGAAAATTCGAAAATTCGAAATCTGAAAATTCGGAATTCGGAAATTCGGAAAATTGGAAATTCGAGAATTCGGAATTCGGAAATCTGAAAATTTGGATTTTTGAATTTCAGAATTTTTAAATTTCCAAATTTTCAAATTTCCAAACTTTCAAATTTCCAAATTTCAAATTTCCGAATTTCCACATTTCCGAATTTCCACATTTCCGAATTTTTACATTTCCAAATTTCAAATTTACGCATTTTCAAATTTTGAATTTTCGAATTTACGAATTTTCGAATTTACGAATTTTCGAATTTAGAATTTTCGAATTTAGAATTTACGAATTTTCGAATTTAGAATTTACGAATTTAGAATTTACGAATTTACAAATTTTTGAATTCGAAAATTCAAAAATCAGTAAAATTCGAAATAATAACTAACTATTAAATTATAGGTATTAGAATTTCCTTTCAAAGTTTTCCTTTCAAAGTTTGTGAACGTAGCGAATACAAATTTATCTGAAGTTAGGAATTATCCGAAATAACGAATGCTGCATCTAAACAAATAGAATGGAACAAATTAATAATAAATAATAATAATAAAAAAGTTTTATTATTATTATTGTTATTTATTATTATTAGATTGTTACGTTCCATTCTTTTAGATACGTCATTCGTTATCACAGACCCCCACAGCACCCACCCAATGTTGAGGGCATGTGGCCTGGTACGGTTGAGGAGGGAGGCGCTCTCGTCCCCCCCTCTTTTCCTGAGGCCTGCCAGGTTGAGTGCTCGGATAAGGGTCTGGTATGGATTTTGAGGGGGACCCCACGCCCATTTTTTTTTGGCGGGGTTCCCCTTAATATCCATAGCAGACCTGAAGGGCCTGGTAATTGAATTTGGGGGGACCCCCACGCTATTTTTTTTTTTTATTAATTACTTTTTTTTTATGAATGACTTTCAATGAATGACTGTTCTCTGTGTTACGGGAGCCGACAATTTATTATAGCCGCGAGTGATTTTAAATAGCTTTTTTTCCTGCAAAAATGGCACTTTGTGCAGGGACAGTTCTAAGCACGGGAAACATGCGCCCCTTCACAGGCATACTATACACACCCCCCAGGAACGAAATTTAAAGGAATATTACACTTTTATTGTTTCATATTAAGCATTATTAAAATCACTGCTCCCGAAAAAACGGCCGCTTTAAAAAAAAAAAATTGCATTGATACATGTCCCCTGGGGCAGGACCCGGGTCCCCAAACACTTTTTATGACAATAACTTGCATATTAGCCTTTAAAATGAGCACTTTTGATTTCGAACGTTCGCATCCATTGTAATTAAAAAAAATTGAAAAATTCGAAAATTCTGAAATTTCGGAAATCCGAAAATTCGGAACTCGGAAAATTGGAAATTCGAGAATTCGGAAATTCGAAAATTCGGAATTCGGAAATTCGAAAATTCGGAATTCGGAAAATTCGAAATTCGAGAATTCGGAATTCGGAAATCTGAAAATTTGGATTTTCGAATTTCTGAATTTTTAATTTCCAAATTTTCAAATTTCCGAATTTCCACATTTCCGAATTTTCACATTTCCAAGTTTCAAATTTACAAATTTTCGAAAATTCAAAAATCAGTAAAATTCGAAATAATAACTAACTATTAAATTATAGGTATTAGAATTTCCTTTCAAAGTTTGTGAACACAAATTTATCTGAAGTTAGGAATTATCCGAAATAACGAATGCCGCATCTAAACAAATGGAATGGAACAAATTAATAATAAATAATAATAATAAAAAAGTTTTATTATTATTATTGTTATTTATTATTATTAGATCGTTACGTTCCATTCTTTTAGATACGTCATTCCCCTAAAAAAAATCAAACTGGACCCTTTACGTCTGGTATTGATTTTGAGGAGGACTCCACAAGAAATGGCATAGGGTGAACATAAAAAAAAAGCTTAGAGTCGATCGTCACCAATCACATCATCCTGCGATGCCGATCGTCACCAATCACATCATCCTGCGATGCCGATCATCACCAATCACATCATCCGTCGATGCCGATCATCACCAATCACATCATCCAGCGATGCCGATCATCACCAATCACATCATCCAGCGATGCCGATCATCACCAATCACATCATCCAGCGATGCCGATCATCACCAATCACATCATCCAGCGATGCCGATCATCACCAATCACATCATCCAGCGATGCCGATCATCACCAATCACATCATCCAGCGATGCCGATCATCAGTAATCACGATGAACAACATCCACCAACTCAGCAAAATGAATAAGAAAAGCCCTCCGACCCATCCACCTGTCCAATCCTGATATTCACTCACTGTGATTGACAGCTCCTGGGCCCCACCACCAGGGACGTCTTTAACGTGGGGCAAAAGGGGCAGCTGCCCCAGGGCCCAGTCATTGTTGTGGGCCCAACGCAGCTTCCCCTTCAGCCCGCGCTTCCCGCAAATATTTGATAAATGGATTTGGCTATCACTCAGGAGATGAGGGCGGAATTGAATGTTGGGGGCACTGGTGATTGGTTGGGTGTTATGTCTGTGGCATGTGTGGTGATTGGCCAGCTCAGTGAAGGAAAACCTTGTCCGTGGAGAGCTCAGGCACACCGACCCCTCTCCATCACCATGTCCGATAAGCTGCAGACCTCCGGCCAGCTGAAGAACTTCTTTGCCGGAGGGTTCAGCGGGGTGTGCCGGGTGATCACCTGACATCCTGTGGACACTATCAAGGTGAGACCGCTGGGGGGGGGTTCTAGGGTAGTTAGGGGTCCTGTGTAATGATGGGGTAGTTAGGGGGAGGGGTTTTGTGTAATGATGTGGGAGGATCCTGTGTAATAATAGGGGGTAGTATGGGGGAGGGATCGTTAGTAAGGATGGGGGTAGTATGGGGGATGGGGTCTTGTGTAATGATGGGGGCATTATGGGGGAGGGGGTCTTGTGTAATGATGGGGGTGGTATGGGGAAAGGGCCCTGTGTAATGATGGGGTAGTTAGGGGGAGGGGTTTTGTGTAATGATGTGGGAGGATCCTGTGTAATAATAGGGGGTAGTATGGGAGAGGGATCATGTGTAAGGCTGGGGATAGTATGGGGAGAGGGGTCTTGTGTAATGATGGGGGTATTATGGGGGAGGTGGTCTTGTGTAATGATGGGGGTGGTATAGGGAAAGGGTCCTGTGTAATGATGGGGGTATTATGGGGGTTGGGTCTTGTGTAATGATGGGGGTGGTATAGGGAAAGGGTCCTGTGTAATGATGGGGTAGTTAGGGGGAGGGGTTTTGTGTAATGATGTGGGAGGATCCTGTGTAATAATAGGGGGTAGTATGGGAGAGGGATCCTGTGTAAGGCTGGGGGTAGTATGGGGGATGGGGTATTGTGTAATGATGGGGGCATTATGGGGGAGGGGGTCTTGTGTAATGATGGGGGCATTATGGGGGAGGGGGTCTTGTGTAATGATGGGGGCATTTTGGGGGAGGGGGACTTGTGTAATGATGGGGGTGGTATGGGGAAAGGGTCCTGTGTAATGATGGGGTAGTTAGAGGGAGGGGTTTTGTGTAATGATGTGGGAGGATCCTGTGCAATAATAGGGGGTAGTATGGGGGAGGGATCCTGTGTAAGGATGGGGGTAGTATGGGGAGAGGGGTCTTGTGTAATGATGGGGGCATTATGGGGGAGGGGGTCTTGTGTAATGATGGGGGTGGTATGGGGAAAGGGTCCTGTGTAATGATGGGGTAGTTAGAGGGAGGGGTTTTGTGTAATGATGTGGGAGGATCCTGTGCAATAATAGGGGGTAGTATGGGGGAGGGATCCTGTGTAAGGATGGGGGTAGTATGGGGAGAGGGGTCTTGTGTAATGATGGGGGCATTATGGGGGAGGGGGTCTTGTGTAATGATGGGGGTGGTATGGGGAAAGGGTCCTGTGTAATGATGGGGTAGTTAGGGGGAGGGGTTTTGTGTAATGATGTGGGAGGATCCTGTGCAATAATAGGGGGTAGTATGGGGGAGGGATCCTGTGTAAGGATGGGGGTAGTATGGGGAGAGGGGTCTTGTGTAATGATGGGGGCATTATGGGGGAGGGGGTCTTGTGTAATGATGGGGGTGGTATAGGGAAAGGGTCCTGTGTAATGATGGGGTAGTTAGGGGGAGGGGTTTTGTGTAATGATGTGGGAGGATCCTGTGCAATAATATGGGGTAGTATGGGGGAGGGATCCTGAGTAAGGATGGGGGTAGTATAGCGGAGGGGTTATGTGTAATCATGGGGGTGGTATGTGGAAGGGGTCCTGCGTATTGATGGGAGGGCCCAAAAAGAAGGGTTGCTCAGGGTCCAATTAATAGTAAAGACGGCCCTGCCCACCACCACTGAATGTAAACAAAGGGGTGGGGTCTCCAGGATGATGTAATTGCCCAAATATGGGCATGACCACAGGGGGTTTTTTCTCTTGGCTGGTCAGTGGGCATCGTTCATCATGATTGACAAGGATCTGCATTGCTGGATGACGGGATTGATGATGGATTTACATAGCAGGACATATTTTTGTTTTTTCTTAGAGGACTTGTTAAAAAGTGTCAGTAATTTACTTATTTCATTTTTTGTGAATAGGAACACCTTACTAATTCACACGGGGGGGGGGCAGAATTTCGAGCTCCCCCACCTTCAGACCTTCACAACCACTGGTCCAGGGTTGTGGGGAAGAAGCCCTCTTGTCCTCACCAACATGGGAGGTGCTTTTCCAGGGGTGCCCCCCCCTGGTAAGGTACCCCCTCACTGTTCAGGGTATGTGGCCTGATATAGTTCAGGGGGGCAGGGTGCAATCATACCCCCCTTTTCCTTGCTTGCCAGCCAGCATGCTCAGATAAGGGTCCGGTATGTATTTTTTTTTGGGGGGGGGGAACCTCATGCTGTTTTTTCTATACCAGTTCATAAATTAAAATAAGGGTCTGGTATAGATGAATGGAATACATCGTACGAGTACAAAGCACTTGGGAGCTGTTGACAATTTAAACGGCATGCTTTCCAAATGTCACGTGACCGTGTTTTACCCTACCAGTGGGCTGAAATAGGCAAAAATGACACCGGATTCTCAAGGGTGATAACTGAAGGGCTCCGGAGTGTTTTGAACAGAGAAAATTGTCTTTTAGGTTTAATTTGTTTTTTTTTTTAACTCCTGGAATGGAGTTTTGAGTCCGGAGGCTTCCAAGAGCTTTGGTAAGGGAGAAGCCTCTAACCCGGTCTCCATGTTTTACTGGCTGTGTGGACATCTGGGCACAGCCTTTATAATCCCGGGTCTGGCCGTAGTTCAGAGCTCCACCCAGGAGACAGGAGGCCCCCCCTGCCCAGGTGAGGGCAAGATTGTAGAATGACCTGATGAGTACAGCAGGGAGCTGAGAGAGGTACAGAGGTGTAGGTGGGCACAACGTGTAATGGTCCAGCAAGAGGTCTGAGTGTAAGGCCTGGCACTGCAGGAGCAAGCCAGGAGGCTAGTGCCATTTTTGGTTGTATGTGGAGTAATGGTGTGAGCCCCTGGGGGGGGGGGTGGGAAAACCATTTTTTTTTTGAAACTTAGAATTTTCTTGTAAATAAAGGGGGGCCAACAAGCCCCAAAACAGGACTACCTGGCTGGAGAGAATTAATAGGGAAGCATTATACCTGATCTGAACTCCATGCATATGAACAGGGTCGGTAATAAGGCAGTACAGCTGGCCCTCCTGTACCGGGTCCAGGCCCCATCAATTCAAAAGAGGGGCCCGGGCACCTGCTGAGCAGGAGAGCTGGCTGTATGGAGCAGGAGAGCTGCCATATAACCAGGGCTTCTGATAAGGCAGAACAGCTGGCCCTCCTGTACCGGGTCCAGGCCCCATCAATTCAAAAGAGGGGCCCGAGCACCTGCTGAGCAGGAGAGCTGGCTGTATGGAGCAGGAGAGCTGCCATATGACCAGGGCTTCTGATAAGGCAGAACAGCTGGCCCTCCCGTACCGGGTCCAGGCCCCATCAATTCAAAAGAGGGGCCCGGGCACCTGCTGAGCAGGAGAGCTGGCTGTATGGAGCAGGAGAGCTGCCATATGACCAGGGCTTCTGATAAGGCAGAACAGCTGGCCCTCCCGTACCGGGTCCAGGCCCCATCAATTCAAAAGGGGGGCCCGGGCACCTGCTGAGCAGGAGAGCTGGCTGTATGGAGCAGGAGAGCTGCCATATGACCAGGGCTTCTGATAAGGCAGAACAGCTGGCCCTCCCGTACCGGGTCCGGGCCCCATCAATTCAAAAGAGGGGCCCGGACACCTGCTGAGCAGGAGAGCTGGCTGTATGGAGCAGGAGAGCTGCCATATAACCAGGGCTTCTGATAAGGCAGAACAGCTGTCCCTCCTGTACCGGGTCCAGGCCCCATCAATTCAAAAGAGGGGCCCGGGCACCTGCTGAGCAGGAGAGCTGGCTGTATGGAGCAGGAGAGCTGCCATATGACCAGGGCTTCTGATAAGGCAGAACAGCTGGCCCTCCCGTACCGGGTCCAGGCCCCATCAATTCAAAAGAGGGGCCCGGGCACCTGCTGAGCAGGAGAGCTGGCTGTATGGAGCAGGAGAGCTGCCATATGACCAGGGCTTCTGATAAGGCAGAACAGCTGGCCCTCCCGTACCGGGTCCGGGCCCCATCAATTCAAAAGAGGGGCCCGGACACCTGCTGAGCAGGAGAGCTGGCTGTATGGAGCAGGAGAGCTGCCATATGACCAGGGCTTCTGATAAGGCAGAACAGCTGGCCCTCCCGTACCGGGTCCAGGCCCCATCAATGCAAAAGGGGGGCTGCTGGCTGTATTGCCTAATTTGCTGACACTGATCCTCTTGTGGCTCCCCCTTTAGCGCTGCCGGCTTCTCCTCCTCTCCTTCCCTCCAGTTTCACTGAAGGGGATCAGTTTCAAGTATCTGCACCCTCACCCCTCCCGTCCACCGCTCTAACGATCCCCACCCTCCTGTTGTCTGCCCCCCCTGTACACTTTCTCTAGCAGCTTCCTTCCTTTCCTCTCCCTGCTGAGGGCACACAGGTGGGTCATTTTGGGATGGAGGACAGGGGGAGGCGGTAACTACCGTATTTATCGGCGTATAACATGCACCCCAAGTTTAGGAGGGAAGTTTAAGGAAAAAAACTTACATTTAAATGTCCATCTGCAGTCTTATCAGTGTCCATCTGCAGCCTTATCAGTGTCCATCTGCAGCCTTATCAGTGTCCATCTGCAGCCTTATCAGTGTCCATCTGCAGCCTTATCAGTGTCCATCTGCAGCCTTATCAGTGTCCATCTGCAGCCTTATCAGTGTCCATCTGCAGCCTTATCAGTGTCCATCTGCAGCCTTATCAGTGTCCATCTGCAGCCTTATCAGTGTCCATCTGCAGCCTTATCAGTGTCTATCTGCAGCCTTATCAGTGTCCATCTGCAGCCTTATCAGTGTCCATCTGCAGCCTTATCAGTGTCTATCTGCAGCCTTATCAGTGTCCATCTGCAGCCTTATCAGTGTCTATCTGCAGCCTTATCAGTGTCCATCTGCAGCCTTATCAGTGTCCATCTGCAGCCTTATCAGTGTCCATCTGCAGCCTTGTCCATCATTGTAGCCTTTCCAGTCTCTTCAGCTTTTCCCTATTTTAAATTTGGCGCTGATTTGTAAGCGGAGAGGAGCGAGCGGAGCCGAGATACAGAAAGCCGAGAGTACTTCGGCTCCTCTCGGCTCCTCTCGCGGGACTGCGAGCAGAGCCGAAAATAGCCGAAGTACTCTCGGCTTTCTGTATGTCAGCGGCACTCGCTCCTCTCCTAATCAGTGGAGGTGGGCGGGACTGCGAGAAAAGCCAAGAATAGCCAAAGTACTCTCGGCTTTCTGTATCTCGGCTCCGCTCGCTGCAGAACAATCAGCGGGGGATCGGCGTATAACACACACCCACAATTTTCCTCTGATTTTCTTCTGATTTTCCTCTGATTTTAAGGGGAAAAAATAGGGTATGTCATATTTATCAGCCCCTTCCTTTCCTGAAAGAACACAGTGAGTGATTGGTAACAAGTAAACTTCAGATTATGAATACACAGGAAGTCTCTAAACGCTTTGTGTTCATTCGTCTGTACATCTGAGGCTCATTCCAAAAGTCAAACATCACCATCAGTGCCGGGGCAAAGTCATCTACAGCCCGGGGCAAACATGGCAAACCGCACCCCCCCCCCAACATGTATTTGTATTATTTGTCAGCAAAAATCCCCCCCTCCTCCCAGTACAAATCTTCCCCCCTGCTGAAATCCCCCCTCCCAGTACAAATCTTCCCCCCTGCTGAAATCCCCCCTCCCAGTACAAATCTTCCCCCTGCTGAAATCCCCCCTCCCAGTACAAATCTGTCCCTCCCTGCTGAAATCCCCCCTCCCAGTACAAATCTCCCCCCCCCCATCTCCCCCAGTGCAAATCCTCACCAAAAATCCCTACTAGCACAAATTTACCCCCCACCCACCCCCAAAAAAAGTTACCCTTCTTGCACAACACCCCCCCCCCCCCAATTTCCACCACCTAGCAAAAATCCTCTTCCCTATCCCCCCTTCCCAATGCAAATCCCTCTAAATCACAACTCCTAGCTACCCCCCCTCAAATTTCCCCTCTGAAGACAGTTGTTATCTCCTGCCGCCCCCCAAATCCCCCTTCCAGCACCCCTCCTCCCCAACCTCCTTGCGGCACCCCCCCAACCTCACATGGCACCCAGGGCAACTGCCCCTCTTGCCCACCCCTTGTCCTACCCTGATCACCAAAGACCCCCCTCCCCCAAACCTCCCCCAACCTCAAATGGCACCACAGTGCCCAGGGCAGCTTCCCCTCTTGACCACCCCTTGTCCTGGGCCTGATCACCAAAGCCCCCCCTCCTCTCCAACCTCCTTGCGGCACCCCCCCCCCCAACCTCACATGGCACCCAGGGCAACTGCCCCTCTTGCCCACCCCTTGTCCTACCCTGATCACCAAAGCCCCCCCTCCTCTCCAACCTCCTTGCGGCACCTCCCCCAACCTCAAATGGCACCACAGTGCACAGGGAAGCTGCCCCTCTTGCCCACCCCTTGTCCTGGGCCTGATCACCAAAGCCGCCCACCCCCTTCAACACGGCAGTTAAAAAAAGACAATTCTAAAAAATAAGTTAAAAAAAAATGAAGGGCTCGTTCACTCTGAAGAGCTGTCAGCATTTGAATTACTCATCAGAGAACATTTGACAGATGGTCCCTTGATTTCTACATATGACAGTGAGTGTTGGTGTAGTGCGATCTCAGGTGATCAAAGCCGTCCTCAGGACATGTTGCCATTTGACCATTAAATAAAATTGCTCCTTCTTACCGGAATTTTTTTTTTTTTTTCAATTTTTATTTTATCCAATGGTAGTTGCCCCCCCCCCACCCCCCCACCCCCCCACATCCTTTGTTTTGGCCAATATTTGGCTTCCAACTTTCATGGGGATCGTATTTGGCAACTGAACTTTTGGTGACCTCGTCCAAAACTAAATCCAGATCAGTTCGTCTCATCAATCTGTAGAATGGACTTCAATGAGATGGAACTTATTCTAAACCCAACAACAAAGTGTTACTGTGATGTCACACCTGAGATTTATCGGGAAGGGACACAATTATTATTATTATAAGAGAAGTGTGAGGAGATGTTCTCTCCCCTGGAGGAAGTTCTCTCCCCCGGGGGGCGCTCCATCAGGAGATGAGCAGAATCTGCTTTATATAAATGATGCTCTTTACTCCATGCCAACACCCGTCCTCTCCTCTGCCTCGTCCCTCACACCGGCTCCTGGTAGTGAGACTGGAGATAGAGAGATACAAAGTAACATTGTTTATAAACATTGATCAGACGGGAGATAGAGAGATACAAAGTAACATTGTTTATAAACATTGATCAGACGGGAGATAGAGAGATACAAAGTAACATTGTTTATAAACATTGATCAGACGGGAGATAGAGAGATACAAAGTAACATTGTTTATAAACATTGATCAGACGGGATATAGAGAGATACAAAGTAACATTGTTTATAAACATTGATCAGACGGGAGATAGAGAGATACAAAGTAACATTGTTTATAAACATTGATCAGACAGGAGATAGAGAGATACAAAGTAACATTGTTTATAAACATTGATCAGACAGGAGATAGAGAGATACAAAGTAACATTGTTTATAAACATTGATCAGATGGGAGATAGAGATACAAAGTAACATTGTTTATAAACATTGATCAGACGGGAGATAGAGAGATACAAAGTAACATTGTTTATAAACATTGATCAGACGGGAGATAGAGAGATACAAAGTAACATTGTTTATAAACATTGATGAGACGGGAGATAGAGAGATACATGCTGAGATCTCTGTGTGTGGATGGTCCGGATTGTAATGTGCGCTAATTATCACCCGTGAGCCCAGCTGGTGGGGGGTGTTCCGGAGCTGGACTGGAAGGTGCCCTCAAGGTGCCCCACAAAGGTGGTCGGCAGTGCTGCCCTATGACTGGAATTAGTCAACAAAAGCAGAGGCTCAATGGACCACCAACCCCAGTAAGAAGAAGCCATATAACAGGTGAAAAGATTATAACCACCCCCCTACTGTGATGCAACAAATGTACCAGCCCTCCTGGACACAAGTGCCACCAGAGACCCCCACAAAAAAGACCCGCCCATAGACCCCAGTTGCCCTGAGTGAGACACAAACCCTGCCACAAAACTCCCCATCATAAAGGAACCCCCAAACAACACCCTCCCCCTCTCCTTCCAGACACTAAGACCCATGCCACACAATTTCGCTAATGCCCAAACGTTTACTTGCCTGGCTCAGGGGTGGGTAGTGGGGTCCCCCAGGGTTCTGTGCTGGGACCATTACTATTTAATTTGTTCATAAATGACCCGGAGGATGGGGATGGGGGAAACAGTTCAATCTCTGTATTTGTGGACAATACTAAGCTAAGCAGGGCAATAACTTATATAAATACCGGACTGGTGACCCCACAATAGGGAGAAAACTTTTCAGCAGAAGGGAGTTTAACAAGACTCGTGACCACACACTACAATTAGAAGAAAAGAGGTTTAACCTTAAACTACGTAGAGGGTGTGGAAGTGATGTCAGAAAGGTTGTACCAGAAATATCGCTTGTCGACTGTACCACGAGAGAAACGTTGACAGGAAATGGAGGCTAAAGGGCGGGCTTAAAAACAGTCAGACTCCTCCTACCTGCGGTCAGCCTTCCCATTTATTTCCTGGAAATATCATTCCTCTCACCTGACTGTTTTGGCTCCTCCACGGCATGAGATAACACTTCTACAGACTCTGGTCAGACTCGTCTCTCGAGGTCACTCCAAACTACGGCCCTCCAGCTGTTGCGGAACTACATGTCTCATGAGGCATTGTAAAACTCTGACATTCACAGACGAGACCAGGCATGATGGGAAATGTAGTTCCTGAACAACTGGAGGGTCGTAGTTTGGAGACCCCTGGTCTAGGACAGTCAATTAATGCCCTAATCAAAGTTGACTGCCCCCCCCCCCCCTATAGTCTGTGAAGGAGCTGTCTTCTGCTTGGCCGGTCCTTGATTCCATGGAGGTTGGGAACCACTGGACTCGAGGACGGATCGAGCCCTGCTACACTCCCTATAAATACAAAAAATAAATATTTAATTTAATTGTTTCTCTTAAATAACTAAATTTTGTACAATTATTTCAGCTTTTGATGCTTTTCTCACTCAAGCAGATTGGCAACTTGGAAAATAAAATTGAAAAATGTCAAATTCCACCGATTTCCACCCTGATTATTTCCTGCTGATGGGAATTCCCGGCCTGGAGGACTCGCATCTCCTGATCTCCATCCCCTTCTCCATCATGTATGTTCTGTCACTTCTGGGAAACTCCGCCTTGGTTTTGGTCATCTCAGCCAATGAGAGCCTCCACCAGCCCATGTATATCTTCCTCGTGATGTTGGCAACCAGCGATGTCCTCCTGGGCTCCACCACCGTACCCAAGACCCTCAGCATCTTCTGGTTCGGTAATCATCAGATCTCTTTCATTGGATGCCTCACCGAAGTGTTCTTCATCCATTTCATTTATTGTACAGAATCCGCCATTTTGCTCTCCATGGCCTACGACCGTTACTGCGCCATCTGTCACCCTTTGATGTACACTACCACTCTCACCAGCTCCTTCATACAGAAGACGGCCATGGTGGCCCTTTTGAGAAGTTTCTGCATAGTTACACCATTCGTTTTTCTTCTCAAAAGACTACCGTTCCAGCGAAGCAACGTCATAGGGCACACCTACTGCGAGCACATGTCCGTGGCGAGGTTGGCGACTTCGAACATAATGGTGAATGTGGTGTATGGACTGGTTGTAGCCACCTGCTCCATTGGTGTGGACTTGGTCCTCATTATAATTTCCTATGTTTCTATTATCATGGCGGTTCTGAGACTCTCATCCTCCGAGGCTCGTTCCAAAGCCTTCAATACCTGCGTGTGCCACACCTGTGTCATCGTTCTCTTCTACATTCCCGCATTCTTTAGCTTCATAGCTCACAGAGTCGGCCACAGACACATCTCTCAAGGGTTCCACATCGTCTTCGCCAACCTCTATGTCCTCGTCCCACCGATGATGAACCCGATCATCTATGGCATAAAAACCAGAGAGATTCGCCAGAGGGCCTCGGCCATGCTTTGTAGAGGGACACCCAATGTCTTTGGGGGGAAATGTTTTTAAGTTTTTATAGGCCCAATGCTTTATTGTGTGTGTGTGTTTATTAGACATGTGCAATGCCAAAAAATTTGTTAATTTTTGTTTTCGTTTCATTCGTTTTTTTTTTTTTTTTTTTTTCGGGTCATTCGTTCTGATCGCAATTAGTAAATTCGTTCATTCGTACATTCGTTTATTCGTACATTCGAACAATTGCTCATTAGAAAATTAGAAAATTTGTATATTCGTACATTCTTACATTCGTAAATTAGAAAATTAGAAAATTTGAAAATACGAAAATCTGAAAACCCAAAAAATAGAAAATCTGAAATAGTGACTAGACATGTGCAATTCGTTTCATTCCGAATTCGCTTTTTTAACGAATTTCGACAAATTCTTTAATTCGGAAATATCCGAATTAACGAAAGCCCGTTTAACAAATTTTTCCGAATATTCGTAAATTCGTACATTTGTAAATTGGTACATTCGTAAATTTGCACATTCGTAAATTTGTACATTCATTAATTCGTTAATTCGGAAATTCGGAAATCTGAAATAATAATTACCTAATAACTTAACTATTAAATTATAGGTATTGTAATTTCCTTTCAAATTTGTCTGTTAGTGAATGTAACAAATACAAATTTATCCCAAGTGACGAATTATCTGAAATAACAAATCCTGCATCTAAACGAATGGAACGTAATGAATTAATAATAATAAATAACAATAACAATAATTAAAATGTTTTATTATTATTATTATTAATTTGTTCCCTTCCATTTGTTTAGATGCGGCATTCGTTATTTCGGATAAGTCGTAACTTTGGATAAATTTGTATTTGTTACGTTCACTAACAGACAAATTTAAAAGGAAATTACAAAACCTATAATTTAATAGTTATTTACTTTTTCTGATTTTCTGATTTTCTAATTTTCTGATTTTCTAATTTCCAAATTTATGAATTTTCTAATTTACGAATGTACAAATTTACAAATGTACGAATGTATGAATTTACAAATGTATGAATTTACTAATTGCGATCATAACGAATGACCCGAAAAAAAAAAAAAACGAAAAAACGAAAAACGAAAATGAACAAATTTTTTGGCAGTGCACATGTCTAATAGTGACTAACTATTAAATTATAGGTATTGTATTTCCTTTCAAATTTGGCTGTTAGTGAACACGAATTTATCTGAAGTTACGAATTATCCAAAATAACGAACGCTGCATCTAAACAAAATGGAACGGAACAAATTAATAACAAATAATAATAATAAAAGTTTATATTATTATTATTGTTGTTATTTATTATTATTAATGCATTACGTTCAATTTGTTTGGATACGGCATTCGTTATTTTGGATAATTTGTAACTTAAGATAAATTTGTATTTGTTACGTTCACTAACAGCCAAATTTAAAAAGGAAATTACAATACCTATAATTTAATAGTTAGTAATAGTTATTATTAGTTAATTATAAATACAGATTTCCGAATTTATGAATGTACAAATTTGCGAATGTGTGATTATACAAATTTACGAATGTGCAAATGTACGAATTTACAAATGTACAAATGTACTAATGTGCAAATGTACGAATTTACAAATTTTCAAATATTTTCGAATATTCTGAAAAATGTGTTGAACGGATTTTCGTTAATTCGGAAATTTCCGAATTAACGAATTTGTCGAAATTCGTTAAAAAAACGAATTTGGAACGAAAACGAATTGCACATGTCTAGTGTTTATGCTTTTAGTGAGAGGTAAGAAATGGAAAAAGTGACCACTTCTCAATCATGAACAATTGATGAAGATTTTATACCCTTCAGGAGAGTTTATTTTTGTGAGATTTTGATGGGATTCATCTGAGGAGACACGTGGTCTATTTTTTGAAGGTTCATGATGTACTCCCGGTGGGGGGGGGGGGGGGGACTTGTCAATGACATAGCTCACAGAGTTGGCCACAAACACATCTCTCAACAGTTCCACATAATCTTTCGCCAACCTCTATGCTCTATGTCCTCGTCCCACCGATGATGAACCCGATCATCTATGGCATAAAAACCAAAGAGATTCGCCAGAGGGCCTCGGCCATGCTTTGTAGAGCGACGTCCATTGTCTTTGGGGGAAAATGTTCTTAAGCTTTTATAGGTCACATGATTTATTGTGGGTGTTTTATGTTGTCGGTGAGAGGATCATTGAATAAAAGTGCAGAGCTAATGTGCAATGTTAAAATTAAACTGAAATAAGTGAAAACAATGCTTATGAAAAAAGTAGAAGGCACACAGTACACGAAACAACCGTGCAAGAAAACGTTTTACAAATAAGTGGACGTGATATCCACAAAAAAAGAAAATCAAACATATAAATGAATCAGAATTCGTAGATGAAATGGTCGTGACATCATTGTGACTTGTAAAAGGAATTGTAGCGGCCATAACCCTCGATGGGGCGGCCTTGACTTTTGGGCTTACCGGTTACCTCCGCTTGGCTTGTTCCTCCAGGTCTAGGGGTCCCCAGGGTTAGTACCCAACGACTTTGGACGCTGACACCATAAAAGTCCTTTAGAAAGGTTTTTATTTGCAGGGGTAACATCCAACAGACACAGTGGGAACAGAGGGCAAGGGTGAAGAAACTCAGGCACCTTGAACTGTGGACTATTTGAAAGTCTATAAAGCAAACCCAGAGAGTAGCCACTCACAGCTGGGCGCTTCATTGCTGAACGTATCTCTAGCCAGAGATTACGGCAGTCAGCACTTGAATTTGGAACTTGCAAAGTCTCTGACCTTGAAGAAAAGTTGCATTTAAAGTGAACAGGAACATTTCCTCAGTACCTGGAACGTTCTCTGTCTCCTTAGCAGTACTGGGAAACGTGGATACTTTAGTGTCCTTGACAACCCAGCAACCAGGCACTTTTTGGGATGCCAGCTTGTTGACCCTCCTCCGAAGAGTCCTCCCCCGGTCGCTTTCACGAGCTGCGATGCCCCTCCAAGTTGAGAGTGCAACTGGACGCCTTGAATCCTCCCAGTTACTGCACCTCGGACCAGCCAGTTCCGAGACTCGGGAACAGATGGATCCTTGCCCCAGACCAAGCGGGTCTGTGGGGCTAGTCAAGCGGACCATGTTGCGGGGTGGCCTTTGCTCCGTGACCGGGACCCCTCACGGTGCTACCCCGGTCCAGATCCAGGAACAGGCAGCTCCGGCCAAACGAACCCCGAACACGTGACTCCAGCATCTTAAGTGCCCCTCCCCAGACTCCTCAGTGGGGCCAGACGCACCCACTGATTGGCTTTGGGGAATGTTGATACCCAAAACGTCCAACCAGGCCTGGTTCTGGGCCTGTCATGTGCACCTAACAGTACACATGACCAGGCAGAACCCCAACACAGCCCAGACAAACTTATGCCAAAGTTAAACCTACACAATTAACCCCCAGAACCCCTTTAATGTTCTGAGAGAAAAATACTAAATTTACACATAGCGGACACCTTGCAAAAGTGTCGCCGCTACAGAATATATCGAGAAGTTGTGAAATCCACCACCAATTATGTGAAGGCTTACCGGGTGCCAAATGAGTTACACAAGCTTTATGGTGTCGGAATTTCCAACGGAAAAAGTTTGAGATCCTGCTCTCAAGACAACAAAATTACGGGTATCCATATAAACGATCTCTGGCTGGAAGTCAGATGTCCAAAGGGTCTTTCCAAAGGTACTCCAGATTGGTTATGTCAGAAACCATGAAATCAGACCAAGACAGAAGTACAGTTAAATCACACCTGTTTAATAATAATAATAATAAAAAGGTAAACAGAGTAAACGTAATAAAAATATAGCCAAAGTTCAGGAACCGGAACAGATATTCAGACAAGCCAAACATCAGGGAGCCGGAGATGAGCGTAGTAGAACAGCAAGCAGGATCTGGAACCAGGAGGGATGTCAGCCAAGCAAGTCTTTTAACAGGAATGCAGGAGATAGTCTCTGTAATGTTGACCAAGGCAAAGGCAGAGATCCTCTGGGCTGGACGGCTTAAGAGTCCATTCACACAGGGCAACACGACTTCCAGTGTGACTTTGGGAGGCAACTTGGACACGACTTGAGTATGAATCACAGCGCGACTTAAGGGCAACTTACAAGGCAACTTGAAGTTGCCTCCAGGAAGGGGACTTTGTCAGTGGCCAATCTGACTTGCAGCCAGAGATCGTTTATATGGATACTCGTAATTCTTGATGTGTTACACCATAAAGCTTGTTTGACTCATTAGGCATCCGCCTGTCTAAGTCCAAGCCTTCTGGTAAGTCCAAGCCTTCCGGTAAGTCCAAGCCTTCTGGTAAGTCCAAGCCTTCCGTTAAGTCCAAGCCTTGCAGTAGACATGTGCAATTCGTTTTTTTTTTTTTTTTGTTTTTCGTTTATTTTCGTTATTTCCGTTCGTTCGTTTTCGTACGAATGAACGAATTGTTCGAATCGTACGAATCCGAATAACGAATCGTTCGAATCGTACGAATCCGATTAACGAATCATTCGAATCGAACGAATCTGAAAAACAACGAAAATCCAAAAAAAACTAATTAGAAACAACAAATGTACTAATGAAGAAAATCCGAAAAACGAAAACGAACGAAAAAATTCGTACATTCGTAACTTTTTTTTTTGTTGAATTGGTAATTTTCCGTGTCCCTTACAATGGTGCTGCTTAAACGTGCTTCGAATGGATTGAACAAAAAAATTCGTACATTCGTAACTTTTTTTTCGATTCGTAACTTTTTTTTTTTGATTCGTTACTTTTTTTTCGATTCGTTACTTTTTTTTCATTTCGTAACTTTTTTTTTTTTTTTTTCGATTCGTAATTTTCCTTGTCTCTTACAATGGCGTTGCTTAACGTGCTTCGAATGGATTGAACAAAAAAATTCTTACATTCGTAACTTTTTTTTCGATTCGTACTTTTTTTTTTTCGATCCGTAAATTATTAAAATGTAATAATAGCATACACATTACATAAAATTATGAATTATGCTCTGAATCTACGAATGTTACGAATGTTACGAATGTACGAATAAATACGAATGCGTCCGAAAAT
This sequence comes from Lithobates sylvaticus, assembly GCA_028564925.1. Taxonomy (NCBI): domain Eukaryota; kingdom Metazoa; phylum Chordata; class Amphibia; order Anura; family Ranidae; genus Lithobates; species Lithobates sylvaticus. The sequence continues at coordinate 634,323,894 of CM053027.1, read as the reverse complement.
GTAACTAACGAAAAAACGAATCAACGAAAAAATAACTCTTACGAATTCACGAATCGTTACAAAAAAAGAAAACCGACGACTTACGAATGTACGAATCGTTACGAATCCGAACACCGACGACTTATGAATGTACGAATCATTACGAATCAACGGAAACGATTAAAACTAAACGAAAATAAACAAATTTTTTTCGGAACCAAAAGAAAAATAAACGAAAATAAACAAATTTTTTTGTTGTGCACATGTCTACCTTGCAGTAAGTCCAAGCCTTCCGGTAAGTCCAAGCCTTCCGGTAAGTCCAAGCCTTCCGGTAAGTCCAAGCCTTCTGGTAAGTCCAAGCCTTCCGGTAAGTCCAAGCCTTCCGGTAAGTCCAAGCCTTCCGGTAAGTCCAAGCCTTCCGGTAAGTCCAAGCCTTCCGGTAAGTCCAAGCCTTCTGGTAAGTCCAAGCCTTCCGGTAAGTCCAAGCCTTCCGGTAAGTCCAGGCCTTCCGGTAAGTCCAAGCCTTTCTGGTAAGTCCAGGCCTTCCGGTAAGTCCAAGCCTTCCGGTAAGTCCAAGCCTTCTGGTAAGTCCAAGCCTTCCGGTAAGTCCAAGCCTTCCGGTAAGCCTTCACATAATTGGTGGTGGATTTCACAACTTCTCCATATATTCCTTTTACAAGTCACAGTGATGTCATGACCATTTCATCTATGGATTTTGATTAATTTATATGTTTGATATTCTTTTTTGTGGATATCACGTCTTGTACTTTTAAGGGTTTTTTTTCATAAGCTTTGTTTTCACTTATTTCAGTTGCATTTTAACATTGCACATTAGCGCTGAACTTTTATTTCATTTTTCACGCTTTTGCAATTGTCCTTTTGCTGTACTGGCTGCTGTTTATTATTTAAAGAGACAGCTCGGTATATTTTACCACTCAATCATTAACTGGAGGTGTGATCAAAGTGGTGGGATCTGGTGGGGGATCTGGAGTTGAGATCAGAGTGGAGGGATCTGGTAAGGGATCTGGGGGTGTGATCAGAGTGGAGGGATCTGGGGGTGTGATCAAAGTGGAGGAATCTGGGGATCTGGAGTTGGGATCAGAGTGGAGGGATGGGGGGATGGGTGTGATCAGAGTGGAGGTATCTGGTGGGGTATCTGGAGTTGGGATCAGAGTGGAGGGATGGGGGGATGGGTGTGATCAGAGTGGAGGTATCTGGTGGGGTATCTGGAGTTGGGATCAGAGTGGAGGGATGGGGGATCTGGAGGTGTGATCAGAGTGGAGGGATCTGGGGCATCTGGAGTTGAGATCAGAGTGGAGAGATGGGAGTGCAATCAGAGTGAAAGGATGGGGGATCTGGGGGTGTGATCAGAGTGGAGGGATCTGGAGTTGGGATCAGAGTGGAGGGATCTGGGGGTGTGATCAGAGTGGAGGGATCTGGGGATCTGAAGTTGGGATCAGAGTGGAGGGATGGGGGGATGGGTGTGATCAGAGTGGAGGTATCTGGTGGGGTATCTGGAGTTGGGATCAGAGTGGAGGGATGGGGGATCTGGAGGTGTGATCAGAGTGGAGGGATCTGGGGCATCTGGAGTTGAGATCAGAGTGGAGAGATGGGAGTGCAATCAGAGTGAAAGGATGGGGGATCTGGGGGTGTGATCAGAGTGGAGGGATCTGGAGTTGGGATGAGAGTGGAGGGATCTGGGGGTGTGATCAGAGTGGAGGGATCTGGGGATCTGAAGTTGGGATCAGAGTGGAGGGATGGGGGGATGGGTGTGATCAGAGTGGAGGTATCTGGTGGGGTATCTGGAGTTGGGATCAGAGTGGAGGGATGGGGGGATCTGGGGGTGTGATCAGAGTGGAGGGATCTGGGGATCTGAAGTTGGGATCAGAGTGGAGGGGTGGGGGATGGGTGTGATCAGAGTGGAGGTATCTGGTGGGGTATCTGGAGTTGGGATCAGAGTGGAGGGATGGGGGTGCAATCAGAGTGAAGGGATGGGGGATCTGGGGGTTTGATCAGAGTGGAGGGATCTGGGGATCTGGAGTTGGGATCAGAGTGGAGGGATCTGGGGCTGTGATCAGAATGGAGGGATCTGGGGATCTGGAGTTGAGATCAGAGTGAAGGGATGAGGGGTGCAAACAGAGTGAAGGGGTGGGGATCTGGGGGTGTGATCAGAGTGGAGGGATCTGGGGATCTGGAGTTGGGATCAGAGTGGAGGGATGGGGGGGATGGGTGTGATCAGAGTGGAGGTATCTGGTGGGGTATCTGGAGTTGGGATCAGAGTGGAGGGATGGGGGATCTGGGGGTGTGATCAGAATGGAGGGATCTGGGGGGATCTGGAGTTGGGATCAGAGTGGAGGGATGGGGGGTGCACGCAGAGTGGAGGGATGGGGGATCTGGGGGTGTGATCAGAGTGGAGGGATCTGGGGGTGTAATCAGAGTGGAGGGATCTGGGAGGATCTGGAGTTGGGATCAGAGTTGAGGGATGGGGGGATCTGGTGTGTGATCAGAGTGGAGGGATCTGGTAAGAGATCTGGGGGTGTGATCAGAGTGGAGGGATCTGGTAAGGGATATGGGGGTGTGATCTGAGTGGAGGATCTGGTAAGAGATCTGGGGGTGTGATCAGAGTGGAGGGATGGGGGGATCTGGGTTTGTGATCAGAGTGGAGGGATCTGGAAAGGGATATGGAGGTGTGATCAGAGTGGAGGGATGGGGGGTATATGGGGTGTGATTTGAGTGGAGGGATTGGGGGTGTGATTAGAGTGGAGGGATCTGGTAAGGGATCTGGGGGTGTGATCAGAGTGGAGGGATGGGGGGTATATGGGGGTGTGATCTGAGTGGAGGGATCTGGTAAGAGATCTGGAGTTGTGAGCAGAGTGGAGGGATCTGGTAAGGGATCTGGGGTGGTATCAGAGTGAAGGGAATCTGGGGGTGTGATCAGAGTGGATGGATCTGGTGGGGTATCTGGAGTTGGGATCAGAGTGAAGGGGTGGGGGGATGGGTGTAATCAGAGTGGAGGGATGGGGGATCTCGGGTGTGATCAGAGTGGAGGGATCTGGAGTTGGGATCAGAGTGGAGGGATGGGGGGATCTGTGGGGTGTGATCAGAGTGGAGGGATCTGGTAAGAGATCTGGGGGTGTGATCAGAGTGGAAGGAATCTGAGGGTGTGATTAGAGTGGAGGGTTGGGGGGTATATGGGGGTGTGATCTGAGTGGAGGATCTGGTAAGAGATCTGGAGGTGTGATCAGAATGGAGGGGTGGGGGGGGGGCTATATGGGTGTGTGATTGGAGTGGAGGGATCTGGTGGGGTATCTGGAGGTGTGATCAGAGTGGAGGGATCTGGTGGGGGATCTGGAATCAGAGTGGAGGGATCTGGTGGGGGATCTGGTGTTGGTATCAGAGTGGGGGATCTGGTAAGAAATCTGGAGGTGTGATCTAAGTGGAGGGATCAGGGGGGATCTGGGGGTGTGATCAGAGTGGAGGGATGGGGGGTATATGGGAGTTGGGATCAGAGTGGAGAGATCTGGTGGGGGATCTGTAAGTGTGATCCAAGTGGAGGGATCAGGGGGGATCTGGGGGGGTGTTTAGACTGGAGGGGACTGGGGGGATCTTGAGGTGTGATCAGGGTCAAGGAAATCTGGGGAGGTGACCAGAGTGGAGGGTTGGGGGGCATCTGGGGGTGTGATCATATTGTAGGGATGGGGGGTATATGGGGGTGTGATCAGAGTGGAGGGATCTGGTAAGAGATCTGGGTGTGGGATCCGAGTGAAGGGATCTGGTAAGGGATCTGGGGGTGTGATCAGAGTGGAGGTATCTGGTAAGAGATCTGGGGGTGTGATCAGAGTGGAGGGATCTGGGGAATCTGGAGGTGTGATCAGAGTGGAGGGATCTGGGGGGTGTGATCAGAGTGGAGGGATGGGGGGGATCTGGGGGTGGGATCAGAGTGGAGGGATCTGGGGATCTGGAGTTGGGATCAGAGTAGAGGGATCTGGGGGTGTGATCAGAGTGGAGGGATCTGGGGATCTGGAGTTGGGTTTAGAGTAGAGGGATCTGGGGGTGTGATCAGAGTGGAGGGATCTGGGGATCTGGAGTTGAGATCAGAGTGAAGGGATGAGGGGTGCAATCAGTGTGAAGAGATGGGGGATCTGGGGGTGTGATCAGAGTGGAGGGATCTGGGGATCTGGAGTTGGGATCAGAGTGGAGGGATGGGGGGATGGGTGTGATCAGAGTGGAGGTATCTGGTGGGGTATCTGGAGTTAGGATCAGAGTGGAGGGATGGGGGGTGCAAGCAGAGTGGAGGGATGGGGGATCTGGGGGTGTGATCAGAGTGGAGGGATCTGGGGGAGTAATCAGAGTGGAGGGATCTGGGAGGATCTGGAGTTGGGATCAGAGTGGAGGGATGGGGGGATCTGGTGTGTGATCAGAGTGGAGGGATCTGGTAAGAGATCTGGGGGTGTGATCAGAGTGGAGGGATCTGGTAAGAGATCAGGGGGTGTGATCAGAGTGGAGGGATCAGGGGGGGGATCTGGGGGTGTGATCAGAGTGGATGGATCTGGTAAGGGATCTGGGGGGTGTGATCTGAGTGGAGGGATCTGGTAAGGGATCTGGGGGTGTGATCAGAGTGGAGGGATGGAGGGGGGGGATCTGGGGGTGTGATCAGAGTGGAGGGATCTGGTAAGAGATCTGGGGGTGTGATCAGAGTGGAGGGATCTGGTAAGGGATCTGGGGGTCTGATCTGAGTGGAGGATCTGGTAAGAGATCTGGGTTTGTGATCAGAGTGGAGGGATCTAGAAAGGGATCTGGAGGTGTGATCAGAGTGGAGGGATGGGGGGGGGGTATATGGGGGTGTGATTAGAGTGGAGGGATCTGGTAAGAGATCTGGGGGTGTGATCAGAGTGGAGGGATGGGGGGTATATGGGGGTGTGATTTGAGTGGAGGAATTGGGGTGTGATCAGAGTGGAGGGATCTGGTAAAAGATCTGGGGGTGTGATCAGAGTGTAGGGATGGGGGGTATATGGGGGTGTGATCAAAGTGGAGGGATCTGGTAAGGGATATGGGGGTGTGATCAGAGTGGAGGGATGGGGGGTATATGGGGGTGTGATCTGAGTGGAGGATCTGGTAAGAGATCTGGAGGTGTGAGCAGAGTGGAAGGAATCTGGAGTTGGGATCAGAGTGGAGGGATCTGGTAAGGGATCTGGGGTGGTATCAGAGTGAAGGGAATCTGGGGGTGTGATCAGAGTGGATGGATCTGGTGGGGTATCTGGAGTTGGGATCAGAGTGGAGGGGTGGGGGGATGGGTGTAATCAGAGTGGAGGGATGGGGGATCTCGGGTGTGATCAGAGTGGAGGGATGGGGGGGATCTGTGGGGTGTGATCAGAGTGGAGAGATCTGGTAAGAGATCTGGGGGTGTGATCAGAGTGGAAGGAATCTGAGGGTGTGATTAGAGTGGAGGGTTGGGGGGTATATGGGGTGTGATCTGAGTGGAGGATCTGGTAAGAGATCTGGAGGTGTGATCAGAATGGAGGGATGGGGGGGGGCTATATGGGGGTGTGATTGGAGTGGAGGGATCTGGTGGGGTATCTGGAGGTGTGATCAGAGTGGAGGGATCTGGTGGGGGATCTGGAATCAGAGTGGAGGGATCTGGTGGGGGATCTGGAGTTGGTATCAGAGTGGGGGATCTGGTAAGGAATCTGGAGGTGTGATCTAAGTGGAGGGATCAGGGGGGATCTGGGGGTGTGATCAGAGTGGAGGGATGGGGGGTATATGGGAGTTGGGATCAGAGTGGAGAGATCTGGTGGGGGATCTGTAAGTGTGATCCAAGTGGAGGGATCAGGGGGGATCTGGGGGTGTGTTTAGACTGGAGGGGACTGGGGGGATCTTGAGGTGTGATCAGAATGGAGGGATGGGGGGGGCTATATGGGGGGGTGATTGGAGTGATCCGTGTGATCAGGGTCAAGGGAATCTGGGGAGGTGACCAGAGTGGAGGGTTGGGGGTATATGGGGGTGTGATCATATTGTAGGGATGGGGGTATATGGGGGTGTGATCATAGTGGAGGATCTGGTGGGGGATCTGGGGGTGTGGTCAAAGTGGAGGGATCTAGGAGGGGGCTAAAAGTCCACAGGTTAGGGGGCACAAATCACTTGCCTTGACCCAGGTGTTGATAACCCACGCTAAGCCACTGGTTGCATGGTCTATTCTGGATCGCTCATGAGGCGCCCCCTGGGGGAACATGTCAGTGACTTTTACTGGAGGGAGGAGAAATTGAGATTTATTTTCATACAAGATGGGGAATAGAATGGAAAAAGTGTGAATGTTTTCCTGGAGTCCAACCCAACCATTATTGCTATCACTGCGCTACTTTACCTGGTAATTGCGCGGTCATGTGACATTTGTACCCAAAGGACATTTATATAATTTTATCACACAGAGATTTATTTTAGTGGTATTTGATCACCGCTACATTTAAAAAAAATAAATTATATACAAAAGAAAAAAAAAAGACTACAAATTTTGAAAATAAAACAATATTTTCTACTTTCTGTTATAAAACATCCAATACAATAAAATTTTGGACAAATGTATTTGTTCTCTGTGTTACGGGAGTCGGCAATTCATTAGCGAGTGATTTTAAATAGCTTTTTTTCCTGCAGAAATGACACTTTGTGCAGGGACAGTTCTAAGCACGGGAAACATGCGCCCCTTTACATGCATACTATACACACCCCCCAGGTACGAAATTTAAAGGAATATTACACTTTTATTGTTTCACTTTATGCATCATTAAAATCACTGCTCCTGAAAAAACGGCAGTTTTTGAACCTTTTTTTTGCATTGATACATGTCCCCTGGGCAGGACCCGGGTCCCCAAACACTTTTTATGACAATAACTTGTATATAAGTCTTTAAAATTAGATTTTGACGTTTGAGTCCCATAGACTTTAATAGGGTTCTAAAGTCCACACGAGCTTTAGGTCTGTTTGCAGGTTCTGGTGCGAACCGAACAGGGGGGGTGTTCGGCTCATCCCTAGCGGTGACGTGCAACACTACAACGAGCCGAGTTCAATGCTTCCTATGCATGCGTCGAATTGTTTACGAGCATGCGTAGGAATTTTGCGCGTCAGAATTGCTACAGACGATCGGAATTTCCAATAGAAACCTTTTCCGTCGGGAAAATTGAGAACATCAATTTTTTGCTGTCGGAAATTCGGCCAGCAAAGTTCCAATGGAGCCCACACACGGTCGCATTTTCCGATGAAAAGCTCTCATTGTCTTTTTCTGGCCGGAATTCCGATCGCGTGTAATCACTGTCATTAAGTTTGAGAGATTACATCTCCTCCATCTATCACCCTGAGATATTCTGAAAGCCGGAAGGAACCGGCTAGACTTTCATTACGGCAATTTTGTTATCCAGAGTCCTGATTTTCCGGCGATTGAAGACCTTGACAATCGTCTGTCGGATCTGTTTGGTCTTTATGCTGTAGATGACCGGGTTGATCACTGGAGGAACTAGAAGGTACACATCTGCCATCAGGATGGGTAGGAGGTGGGAAGTGTTCTTCCCAAACCTATGGACTACAGAGAGTCCGATGAGCGGGATATAGAATAAGAGGACGGCACAAACATGGCAAACACAAGTGCTGAAGGCCTTGAGGCGAGCTGAGTTGGCTTTAATGTCCAGAACGGCTTTAAGAATCAGTATATAGGAGATGACGATAAACATGGAGTCCACCCCCTTGGTCATGAGCACGGCCACTAGACCATAGATGCTGTTGACTGTGGTATCTGCTCCTGCCACCCTGATAACGTCTTGGTGGAGACAATACGAATGGGACAAGAGGTGACTCTTATTGAATGGAAACCGCCTGGTGAGGAACGGAATCGGGAAGACCACACAGAGACCCCGCAGAACAATCCCAAGTCCGATCTTGCCTATGAGTGGATTGGTTAAGATGGAGGAATACCTCAGAGGGTCCCATATGGCGATGAGTCTGTCTACTGCCATGACCACCAGGACTCCAGACTCCATGGCGGCAAACGTATGGAGGAAGTACATCTGAGTGAGGCAAGAGTGCAGGTTGATCTGGTAATAGTCGAACCAGAAGATACCAAGGACGGTGGGCAGGGTTGTGAGGGACACTCCAATGTCGGTCATAGCCAGCATGGCCAATAATATGTACATGGGCTGGTGTAGGCTCTCTTCTGTCCTAATAATGACCAGGATGGTGCAATTACCCCATAAGGCCACAACGTAGAGGAGACAGAGAGGAAAGGCAAGAAAGTTCTGATGATCTTCCAACTCTGGAATCCCACTCAGGATAAAGATCCTGGAGACATTAGAGGGAGCCGCCATTCACTCTACAGACATCTGAAATACAGAAACATAATTAGATGTCTTGGCCCTTTTTTTTCATACCTTCCTGCCCCATTAATAACTGCTCTGTTTAAAGCACCGCTTTATAAATTGATATACCTCCTTTAGACCATAGTCTATCCAGCCAGTATGACCTCCTGCTGAATAAGCGCCCTCCACAGGCAGCTTAACTCCCCGGTAAAACCCACCAGTTTAATCCAACGTGGTGTTACTTGTTAGAATGCAACACAAGGGATGTTCACCAGTCAAATCAAAGTGTACAGGTACAATGATCTTCTATGCCGTGTGCCCGCTATGAAGGCTGGGACCTTACAGAGGGAACATGAGGAAAAATGGAAGGGTCCAGCTAAGGACTAAACCAACTACCCCCGACATGCAAGGAATCTGGATTGTACCATTTTACAGACACTAAATTACAAGTTGTAGTTACATTGGTTACCACTAGATGTCAGAACAAAGATATCATACATTATATAAAGAGTCCACATTTAATTTCTGACTACCAATCACATTTTAATTATTATTTTATTTCCACAAAGTTGTCAATAAGTAAGATATTTCTCACACACATTATAGGCTTGCTTAACATTACACCCAAAAACACATTCTGCTACTCCTTCCTGAGTATGAAGATACTCACGTGTGAAACAACTTCACAGCCTAACTACATGGAGAGGCCAAAAATCCAAGGAGCGCCTTTGGGCTTTCTGAGGGCATAAATTACAGACTACTAATCACATCTTTAGAGGCCCTGGAGAACCAGGAGAGTGGAAACACCCATAAAATGACCACATTTTTGGAAAGTAAACACTCCAAGGTATTAGTTAAAAGACATGATGAGCATTTGGAAAAAAAAAATTGCAAGAGGTGTTTTGGGAAAATACGGAAAGAAAATTAATGTTTTGTTGTAATACTCGTGTATTTGTGTACACATACACACATTCTGCTGTGTATGGGGATACCAAATGTGTGAGACTTTTTCAGCATTTGGACTGATTGGACATTTTATCTTATCTATCACAAACATCAATTAGCACTGCATAGAAACCAGAAACCAATGTAGTGTAATGGTCAGCCCTATATGAGTGATCAGGGAATATAGCTTAGTGTAGCGTCACCTGTAGTGGTTCCAGTTCCTATAAGCCAAGTAAGCCTAACCTACAGATACATGGCTGACCAAGAATACCATGATCACTGGCCAGGAAGTACAGGAGTCTGAAGAAATGAAGAACAAAAGAGTTCCCAGGGTTCCAGGAGTGCAGTTTTCTGCAGGGGGTGGCTGAGACTGGTGTCTTGGAGGAATGTAGTCAGCGGGATGGATGGGTTGGTTCCTGTGGTAGGCAGAGACATGATCAATAAACAGGCAAAGGATCAGTCCACTCAGCAGGCCATAAAACTGGCCAGCAGTAGGACAGTTTTAACCGCTTTCCCGACCGCCGCACGCCGATGTACGTCGCCAGAATGGCACGGACAGGCATAAGGGCGTATATATAAGTCCCTTTTTAAATGCCTCCTAGCCATCGGGAGCATGCCGGTCGGGACCCCCGTGAGGCCGGTCGCGGGTCCCCGCGGACTCGATCGCCGCGGGGACACCCGCGATCGTCTTACGGGAAGGCTGAACGGGGAGATGCGGAAATAAACAGCATCTCCCCGTTCTGCCTAGCAACTAGTGACGCTGACCTCGGCTCCCTGTGATTGGAGCAGAGATCAGCATTCACTAGCTGACAGCCACACCCCCCCAAAGTAAGAAACACACCCCTAGGCATACTTAACCCCTACACTGCCACCTAGTGGTTTAACCCCTTCACTGCCAGTGTCATTTATACAGGAATCAATGCATTTAAATAGCATTGATTGCTGTTATAAATGACAATGGTCCCAAAAATGTGTCAAAAATGTCCCGATGTGTCCGCCATAATGTCGCAGTCACAAAAAAAATCGCTGATCGCCGCCATTACTAATAAAAAAAAAATTATTAATTAAAATGCTATAAAACTATCCCCTATCTTGTAAACGCTATAACTTCTGAGCAAACCGATCAATAATCGCTTATTGCGATTTTTTTTACCAAAAATATGTAGAATACGTATCGGCCTAAACTGAGGGAAAAAAATGTTTTTTTTATAATATTTTTGGGGGATATTTATTTTTATAGCAAAAAATATTGTGTTTTTTTTCAAAATTTACACTCTTTTTTGTTTATAGCGCAAAAAAAAACCGCAGGGGCGATCAAATACCCACCAAAAGAAAGCTCTATTTTTGGGAAAAAAAGGACGTAAATTTTGTTTGGGAGCCACGTCGCACGACCGCGCAATTGTCAGTTAAAGCGACGCAGTGCCGAAATCGCAAAAAGGGGCCTGGTCCTTTTGGCTGCAAATTGGTCCGGTCTGAAAGTGGTTAATGAGCAAGGCTAGGCCCAAATTCCCTAGAGACAAAGAGAGGGTGAAGCTTTACCACAGAAATTAGGAGACCACAGGTGACACAGCAGTGTGAACTTGGCCAGCAGAAGGAATGTTTTATTGAGGGAAATTGTGCAAAACGGAATAAGAAAAGGAAGGTTTTTTTACTTCAAGGATTGTGAGATGACTCAACTGTGTCAAACTGGCCAGCAGCAGGACAGATTTAATGAGTAAGGCTAGACCCAAATTCACTAGAGATACTGCAGTGGATACAGCATTGCAAAACTCATCAGCACAGGACAGTTATAAATAACTCTAAACCTCAAAATACTGCACCCCTGAAATGAAAGCTGCTTTCCTGTTGGCGAATGCTAATGGTGCAAATGTTCAATGACCTGCAACCAGGTGACGTCACCCGACCAGAATCATTAACTGGTCAGGAATCCTTTAGGCTGGGAAAGCGTGACATCACTGACCAAACTTGCCCCTCATTGGCATTTTTATCATCAAACCCTCACCTAGAATAAGGGTCTGGTATAGATAAAGAGAACCCCCGGCCATTTGGTTACTAACAGAACGAAGAGGCCGGGAATCTGTCATTTATGCACAATTTATACTGAATTGGCTTCATGGCTTCATGTATACATCTTACAGATGGGTCATGGAAGCCCCCAGACATGTTATGTATTGCATTTTTAATGTTTCATTTTAATAATTACTGAAATCACTGCTCCCCCACGAACTGAATTTTTTAAATGTTACTTTGCTTAGGTACCTGTCCCCCAAGGCAGTGCCCATCCCCCCATGCCATTATTTGGATAATCGCTTGTCTATTAGCCTAGAAAATGGCAGAATTGACTTCAATGGGGTTCGGATTTGACAACTAAACTTTGGTTTCTGTTGCCAAACCTGCCCTGAAATGAACCCAGGTACATCCAGTTCCTCCTTATCTGGGAGATGATGAACTCAATACCCCCCAGCTTTCTCTTTACACCTCACCTCCCCCCATCAGTCTCCTCACTCATCACTATTTTACGGACAGTCACATCAGTCTGGATGTCACACCACTTCCTCAAACTCAATCTATCCGAAACCGAGCTCATAATATTCCCCCCCCCCCCCCCCCATGTGCCCTTTCCCCTGACTTCTCCACCCAAATCAATGGCTCAACTATCGACCCGTCCCCAAATGTCAGTGTGCTGGGTGTAATCCTGGAATCTGAACTATCCATTCGGCCCCACATCCATTTAGTGTCCAAAATATTGACACCTCAACCTCTGCAACATCTCCAAAATACGCCCCTTCCTAACCAATGACACCACAAAGCTCCTAATTCCCTCATTAGTTATCTCTTGACTCATCCACTGCAACTCCCTCCTCATTGGCTTACCTTTTACACAGGCTCCTCCCCCTTCAGTCTGTCATGAATGCTGCTGCCAGACTCATCTGTCTTATTAAACGCTCAGTGTCTGATACCCCTCCACTGACCCACAATCAGTGTCCTCCACCCCTCTCTGCCGATCCCTTCACTGGTCTCCATTCAGTGTCTTCCACCCCTCTCTGCCAATCCCTCCACTGGCCTCAAATTAGTGTACTCCACCCCTCACTGCCAATCTCTCCACTGGCTTCCTCTCAGTGTCCGCCACTCCTCTCTGCCAATCCCTCCACTGGCCTCCATTCAGTGTCCTCCATCCTTCCCTGCCAATCCCTCCACTGGCCTCCATTCACTGTTCTCCACCCCTCTCTGCCGATCCCTCCACTGGTCTCCATTTAGTGTCCTCCACCCGTCTCTGCCAATCCCTCCACTGGTCTCTATTCATTGTCCTCCACCCTCTCTGCCAATGCCTCCACTGGTCTCCATTCATTGTCCTCCACCCCTCTCTGCCAATCCCTCCACTGGTCTCCATTCAGTGTCCTCCACCTCTCTCTGACAATCCCTCCACTGGTCACTATTCAGTGTCCTCCACCCCTCTCTGCCAATCCCTCCACTGGTCTCCATTCAGTGTCCTCCACCCCTCTCTACCAATCCCTCCACTGACCTCCATTCAGTGTCCTCCACCCCTCTCTGCCAATCCCTCCACTGACCTCCATTCAGTGTCCACCACCCCTCTCTACCAATCCCTCCACTGACCTCCATTCAGTGTTCTCCACCCCTCTCTGCCAATCCCTCCACTGTCTCCATTCAGTGTCCTCCACCCCTCTCTGCCAATCCCACCACTGACCTCCATTCAGTGTCCTCCACCCCTCTCTGCCAATCCCTCCACTAGCCTCCAATTAGTGTCCTCCACCCTCTCTCTGCCAATCCCTCCACTGGCCTCCAATTAGTGTCCTCCACCCCTCTCTGCCAATCCCTCCACTGGCCTCAAATTAGTGTACTCCACCCCTCTCTGCCAATCCTTCCACTGGCTTCCATTTAGTGTCTGCCACCCCTCTCTGCCAATCCCTCCACTGGCCTCCATTCACTGTCCTACACCTCTCTCTGCCGATCCCTCCACTGGTCTCCATTCACTGTCCTACACCCCTCTCTGCCAATCCCTCCAGTGGTCTCCATTCATTGTCCTCCACCCCTCTCTGCCAATCCCTCCACTGGTCTCCATTCAGTGCCCTCCACCTCTCTCTGCCAATCCCTCCACTGGTCACCATTCAGTGTCCTCCACCCCTCTCTACCAATCCCTCCACTGACCTCCATTCAGTGTCCTCCACCCCTCTCTCTGCCAATCCCTCCACTGGCCTCCAATTAGTGTCCTCCACCCCTCTCTCTGCCAATCCCTCCTCTTGCCTCTAATTAGTGTCTTCCACCCCTCTCTGCCAATCTCTCCAATGGCTTCCATTCAGTGCTCTCCACCCCTCTCTGCCAATCCCTCCTTTGGCTTACGTTCAATGTCTGTCACCCCTCTCTGCCAATCCCTCCGCTGGTCTCCATTCAGTGTCCTCCCCTATAACTGAGGTCCCCCATTCCCCATAGCTGAGGTCCACCCAGGGGTGGACTGACAACATCAAGAGCCTCCGGACCAAATTAAGCAAGGTCCCCCTATCAGGTCCCCCGCCCCTGGCCCTGCTCCTTCATTTTGCATTAAGTACAACTTCTGCCTTTTTAAAAAAAAAAAAAAAAACACTGTTTAACAGAGTCCAATGGGACCTGGGGGAGGTCTTTCTCTGACAGTGTGCATTGGACAGTCTGTTAGAAAGTGTCCCCTCCAGGCCCCATTAGAGACTACAACAGAGTCTAATGGGACCTGGAGGGGGGTCTCTTTCTAACAGTGTGCATTAGAAAGAGAGACCCCCCCCCCCCCCCTCCAGGACCCATTGGTGACTTCAAAAGAGTCTAATGGGACCTGAAGGGGTGGTCTCTCTAAAAGAGGCCCTTTCATTGTCCATTGTAGAATCTGTCGTCCCCCCGTCTGGTCCAATTATAGACCGAAAAGGAGTATAAGACCTGGAGGGGGGCCTCTTTCTAACATAGTGTACAGGGAACATCTTTATTTACTCTGGTCCTCACGGGACCCCCTCCTTGTGACATGACTCTCACCCCTGTCCTGTCCCAACCTGACAGAGGGGGCTGGGCTAACAGAGAGAGGTGGGAACTGACAGAGAGGGATGGGGGGCTAACAGAGGGGGGGTGGGCTGACTGAGGGGGGGGGGGGGGCTAACAGAATCTCCTGATCTGGGGGGCAGTCTAATGATTGCAGTGCCCAAGGCAAATCAGAGTGCCAAGATCACAGGACAGGATTCCTCTTGCAGCAGATCAGACTGCCTGCTGCTGACATAAATCAAATGACAGAACTATAGAGTGGAGTCTCCCTCCCCCTCCCCCTCCCCAGGCTCAGCAATCAGCAGCAGCTTCCTTATAAAATGAACAGCCATCAACCATCCTAATTCCTCCTCGGAGCACAGCCTGCCTAACAGAAATCCCCCTCCTCCCCCCTCTCCTGTCAGATGACGAGCACCGCAGACTCAGCCAGCTCTCTGCCTACAGCAGCTCTGCTCCCTCCCCCGCGGTCTAGCAAGGAAACAGCCAGCAGCTCAGCAGTCATCATACCTTCCTTGCTTCTGGGCTCTCACTCTCTGCTCCACTTCTCCTTCTTTCTTGCGCCAGATGCAGAGGCACCAAAAGGTCGCACCTCTGCACAGCATTCTGAATCAATCCGCCCCCCTCTCAGCCGGGACTAACTAAACATCAGCGGCTTATGCGGCTGTATCCCTCCTCTTCAAAAAAAGAGTCCCCCCCAGCCAAGTAGCAGACGGGATTCACAGCAGGTACAATATTATTAAAAAAAATAGTGTACATTTTATGCCAATACCTCAGTGGAATTTTCGGGGGTGCTTGAAGATTTTTTCCCTGACTAGGGGCCCTCGGTTGGTGTCCGAGTGACCTAATGGTCAGTCCGCCCCAGGGTCCACCATTCCCCCATAACTGAAGTTCTTCATCTCCCATAACTGAGATCATTCATCCCCCATAACTGAGCTCCTCCATCCCCCATAACTGAGCTCCTGCATCCCCATAACTGAGGTCTTCCATCCCCCATAACTGAGATCCTCCATCCCCATAACTGAGATCCTCCATCCCCATAACTGAGGTCCTCCATCCCCCATAACTGAGATCCTTCAGCCCCATAACTGAGGTCTTCCATCCCCCATAACTGAAGTCTTCCATCCCCATAACTGAGATCCTCCATCCCCATAACTGAGATCCTCCATCCCCATAACTGAGGTCTTCCATCCCCGATAACTGAGATCCTCCAGCCCCATAACTGAGGACTTCCATCTCCCATGTTGCGCTAGAATCTATTTGTCATCTAAAATAATGCTAAATAATGGACAATGCTAATAGATTGTTATTTGGCTCCCTCTGGTGGTATTCAATGTAAATAGATTTGTTTGTTTTCTACCTAAAAGCTAAGCAGGAAGTGACCTAACTATTTACTTTGTGAAAGGACTCACCTACCCATAATGCTCACTCACCTACCCATGAACACTGAGTGAACTGCATGCTGGGTAGGTAATAAAAAGCCCGGTGCGGCCATTTTCTCTCTCTTCTGGACGCGTGGCCTGCCTCCAGGGATCTGTGCAGGAGTGTTCCAGAGGGCGCGGCCTACATCTTGCAGAGCGAAACCACTGACCCTGTCTTACTACACAGTGCTGGAGGAGTGGTGTGATCGGGTCTGAGGATCCTGCACCCCTGACGGAGCCAAGCGAGGGTCCCGGTCATCTTACGGAGCAGAGCAGCGTGACAGTGTTGGCTGGCAGCAGGACTGAGACAACCGGAGCGGAGGTTTCCAGCTTTCCAGGCCTGGTGTGGTGAGAGGGCTGTCGCCCAGAAGTTATTTAATGCACTTAGACACTTAGACTTATCTCACAGAGTTGCTGAGACCTGCAGTTCCACAGGGAAGGTCTCATTCAAATAGACTGAGTTCAATCAGGCCTCCAACCTATGCTTCTCTGAGAGCTGACTGACGGTTAAGCGATGCCTACACTGGAGGCATTTACAAGTGTGTTGCGTAACAGGAATTGTCATCCCTCATCGTTTTATGTTACTTCATTACTTGTTAACCCCTTGCATTACAAACACTGCAGTATAATAGCTAGCAGAAGAAAGAAGATCAGAGACTACACTTCTCACTGGGAGGCTTTGTGCTGCTATTACATTGCAAAGGACTGCATTACACCTCAGGGGAGCTGTTCAGCAACTATACTGTATGGTATTGTGATAATAAGTATTGCATAAAGTGTTGTTAGACCAAGTGTTTGCACGGCAGTACTGGAAGTGGGACGGTGCCCAGTGTCAAGGGTCTTCTTCCCCCTGAGCACTAGTCCCACTTGGAGGCGTGTCAGCATACACCAGTTATTTAGTGTGAAAACCTTTTATAATATCTAGTATTGTAGTTATTTGTTTGTACAACTAAGACCAAGAGGTGTTTCTCTCAGTAACTAAATCTCTTTCCAGTAAACTGATTACTTTATTTAACTACAAGTGTGTGTGTGACTTTTCACTGATGGCATGGAACCCGAGGTGTCAGAGGAAAAGGTAGACCTGAGTGCCCGGGATAGCCAGTGGGAAATAGAACAAATCAGCAGCCCCCGTGGGGGTACTGCTACACCCATAACTGAGGTCTTCCATCCCCCATAACTGAGCTCCTCTATTCCCCATAATTGAGGTCCTCCAGCCCCATAGTTGAGGTCTGCCATTCCCTGTAACTGAGGTTCTTCATTCCCCAGGGGTTCTCCCCCTAGTAAGTATTGAATTGTATTGTAACTGTTATGCCGCATACACACGATCGGACTTTCCAGCGGACTTTCCCACACACGCCTGGACTTTTCCGGCGGACTAGATCCGGCGGACAATCTGCCGGAGTTTTGGCGGAGGTCCGGCGGACTTTTGAAATGAACGGACTTGCCCACACATGGAGTAAAGTCCGTTCATTTTGAACATGACTCCAGGTAGACAGGACTATCGAAGGAAGTCAATGCCGCCGCCTCAATCGGCGAGATTGACACCTTGCTAGCCGCGTCGCCTGGTATGGATTTAAAGGGGAATCCCTACGCCGAAAAAACGGCGAGGGGGTCCCCCCAAAATCCATAGCAGACCCTTATCCGAGCACGAAGCCCGGCCGGTCAGGAAAGAGGGTGGGGATGAGCGAGCGCCCCCCCTCCTGAGCCATACCAGGCCGCGTGCCCTCAACATGGGGGGGTGCTTTGGGGAAGGGGGGTTCTGCGGCCCCCCCACCCCAAAGCACCTTGTCCCCATGTTGATGAGGACAAGGGCCTCTTCCCGGCAACCCTGGCCGTTGGTTTTCGGGGTCTGCGGGCGGGGGGGCTTATCGGAATCCGGGAGCCCCCTTTAATAAGATCCTGGCCCCCCACCCTATGTGAATGAGTATGGGGTACATGGTCCCGCTACCCATTCACCTAAGGGAAAAAGTGTTAAAAACACAACACAGATTTTTAAAGTACTTTATTAGACAGCTCTGGGAGTCTTCTCGCCGGGCACCTCCGCTATCTTCTGCTCTTTTACCGCTCTTTTACTAGCGGAGGAGCCCGGCATTATCCAAAGTCGCTGTCACGGTCTGGGGGGTCTTCTTCCGACTTCGGGGGTCTTGTCCCGCTCTTTGTTTGTTCTGCCGGGCCTCTGCTATCTTCTTGCAGCTCTTTTACTGGCGTTGGCCCGGTCTTCTGGTCCCAGTGGATGCTGGGACTGTGAAATCACAAGGGGCGAGGGTCACCATGTGACATCAGCCGGTGACCCCGCCCCTTGTCCCTATATAAGTGGCCGTGCAACATGTCCCGGCCATTACAAGCGGAGACAGCGTTGTGTCAACATTGGGAGAAGAAAGAAGAAGAAGCAGAAGGCGGCGGCGGCAGTGGCGGTGACAACAGCGATGGACCAGAAGACAGGGCCAACGCTAGTAAAAGAGCTGCAAGAAGATAGCGGAGGCCCGGCAGAACAAACAAAGAGTGGGACAAGACCCCCCGAAGACGGAAGACGGCGGCAACGGCGAAGGAGAAAGCCAGGCTCCTCCAGTAGTAAAAGAGCGGTAAAAGAGCAGAAGATAGCGGAGGTGCCCGGCGAGAAGACCCCCGAAGTCGGAAGAAGACCCCCGGAGCTGTCTAATAAAGTACTTTAAAAACCTGTGTTGTGTTTTTATTTTTAAACACTTTTTCCCTTAGGTGAATGGGTAGGGGTACCATGAACCCCATACTCATTCACATAGGGTGGGGGCCGGGATCTGGGGGATTCCGATAAGCCCCCCACCTGCAGACCCCGACAACCAACGGCCAGGGTTGTCGGGAAGAGACCCATGTTGAGGGCACACGGTCTGGTACGGCTCAGGAGGGGGCGCTCGCTCGTCCCCACCCCCATTCCTGACCAGCCGGGCTGTGTGCTTGAATAAGGGTCTGCTATGGATTTTGGGGGGACCCCCATGCCGTTTTTTCGGCGTAGGGATTCCCCTTTAAATCCATACCAGGCGACAGGGCTAGCAAGGTGTCAATCTCGCCGATCAAGGCGGCGGCATTGACTTCCTTCGCTAGTCCTGTCTACCCGGAGTCACGTTCAAAATGAACGGACTTTACTCCGTGTGTGGGGCAAGTCCGTTCATTTCAAAAGTCCAGTGGACTAGCACACAGACGGCCAGATTGTCCGCCGGATAATTTGAGTCAAAACTTATTTCTATGTCCGTCTGACTTCTGGGAAGAAAAAGTTAGCCGGAGCCCACACACGGTCGGATTGTCCGGCGGACTCTAGTCCGCCGGACCAAGACCGCCGCATAGTCCGATCTGTCTGTCCTTGTGTTGAAAAGTGCTGTTGGCACTATATAAATCCTGTATAATAATAATAATAATAACTTTTTGTATTCATATTTTCAGCTCTCACGTACATTACTTTACATTTTCCTACATTGATCCCCATCTACTATATAGTGACCCACCCCTCTATTTTATGGAGGTCTTCCTGTAACGTTTCTGTGTCCCGTTGTGAAGTCATTGTCCTGCTTAGCTTTGTATCCTCAGCAAACACTGAGATTGGACTATTTTTATTTCATTGTCTTCAGGTTGGAATGAGTTAATCGCCTCCCGGGAGACGCATTCTTTGCATTCCTTTCCCCAGCCGCTCTCACTTGTTGTAAAGAATACAAAGTCTCTATATACACAGCACTGTTCTCCGTAGATGAGAGCAGGAATCTCACTTCCTATTGACCTTCTAACATTACACAACCCTCCTCCATCATTATCTCGCACACACAGCCAGTCAGCTCCTCCTCCTCGTTCTCAGCGGGAAATGAAGATCACACCCAACTCCATTCTTCCTGAGTATCGGAGACGATCACTTCTCTCTTCTGCTCTTAGCGATGGCGTCTGCTGATCTGAGGAGGGAGCTGGACTGTTCCGTCTGTCTGAACATTTATACCGATCCAGTAATGCTGACATGTGGACATAACTTCTGCCGGGTCTGTATTGATCGTGTGTTGGATACACAGGGGAGGTCTGGAGGGTATTCCTGTCCTGAATGCAGAACAGAGTTCCAGGATCGTCCTGCACTGTACAGAAACATAACTCTGTGCAACATTGTGGAGAACTTCCTGTCTACTCAGCCGGACGAGGAGAAGTCTGAGGTCTTCTGTACTCACTGTGTGGACTCTCCTGTACCTGCTGTGAAGTCCTGTCTACATTGTGAAGCTTCTCTGTGTGATAAACACCTGAGAGTCCACAGCAAGTCCCCAGAACACGTCTTATGTGACCCCACCGCTTCCCTGGAGAGCAGGAAATGCTCCGTCCATAAGAAGATCCTGGAGTATTACTGCAGTGTGGATGGCGCCTGTATCTGTCTGGCCTGCAGGTTGGATGGAGCTCACCACGGGCACCAGGTGAAGGTGTTGGCTGCGGCTTCTGAAATGAAGAAGGAGAAGATGAAATCTGTCCACCAAAAACTGAAGACAAAACAAAAAGAGGCGGTGAGAAAAATTCAACGTCTTCAGGAACACCAGAGAAAAGTGATGGACAAAGCAGATGAGGAGAAATCAAAGATCATCGTCCTGCTTG
Source organism: Lithobates sylvaticus (assembly GCA_028564925.1). NCBI lineage: Eukaryota > Metazoa > Chordata > Amphibia > Anura > Ranidae > Lithobates > Lithobates sylvaticus. The sequence goes on along the minus strand of CM053027.1, from coordinate 634,303,610 downwards.
GAAACCTCAGGAGACGTCTGGAAGACCTGGAGAAGAAAGTCCTGGGGGAGATCTCCGGGCAGGCAGAGAAGATCTCCATCTCCATGACGGATATGACCCGGGATCTGGAGATAAAGAAGGAGGAGCTGTCCAGGAAGATGGGTGACATTGAGGAGCTGTGCAACATGACGGATCCACTGGTTGTCCTACAGAAATCAGAGACTGGGGACTTGTGTGATACTGAGGATGGAGATGACGAGGACAGAGAGAGACATGATACCCTCAGGGATCTGGACATGGGGGGGATCTCACACACATTGCACACAGGGTTATCTGATATCATGTCTGGGATAAATAACAGGATGGAGGGAGCTGGAGACAAGTTTCTGGATGAAAGCACAGCTGGTGATAAGCTACAAATCTCAGAAGACGGGAAAACTGTGACCGCCCTTCCATCACCCGACAGAAATCTTTCAGAAACACCAAAGAGGTGTAAGTTTTCTCAGGTAATGAGCAGTCGGAGTTTCTCCTCAGGGCGGCATGACTGGGAGGTGGACGTTGGGGGGTCAGGTAAATGGGATATCGGGATGTGTTACCCCAGTGTAAAAAGAAGCTGGAATCTTGAAACATGCTCCCAAAGGGATCACCCTGATTTGAAGGAATACGAGAATAAATACTGGGGTGTACATAAGTACAGTGTTTGCGGTTTCACTGACAGGACTGAACATGTGCAATGTGGCCATCCTCCCAGTAATATAATCCGGATGTATCTGGATTACGAGGCCGGGATGATCTCCTTTTATGAGCCGACTTTCCCCATCAGACACCTCCACACCTTCACCGCCACCTTCACTGAGCCCCTCCATGTTGTGATCGGTGTGTGGGATGATTATAGTTGTTTAAAGATACGTGGGGGGAAGGTCATAAATAATCATAAATGAGAAATCTTCCCAGAAACTGGTGACATCACATAAAGGAGGGATCGGATTGGAGGAAGATTGAAAATTGTGCTTAAAGAACCCCCAACACTCCGACACACACTGCCCATAACACTTTACCTAGTTTGTTTTTAGTTTTGGATGGAGGGTGGAAGGGTTAGACCCTCTGTTGGGTCTTATTGCCATCTATGCCCCCCACTGGGGAGATTCGCCCCCTCTGTATGTCCTGATGAACATTTTGGGGAACCCAAATTGTTGAGTTGTCAGCAGAAGAGGGAATATCTTCTAATGGGGTCACCTGTTCCAGAGACAACTATTGTCTATCTTCCTTATTAGGAGAGACGTCCTCTCTCTTCCTGTTGTGTCTCCAAGACAGGAAGTGAGGGGAAGTCTATCCAATGGGACCAACACAAAATGGCGGGGTTTGATGTAGTATAATCTATAAATTATATATATACAATTACAATATATCATATACAGTATGTGGGTGTATGTTTTGTATAGGCAGTGTTGGGACAAGGTAATCTAGAGCCTTGGGGGGACATGACAACCTGAACCCCTCCCCCAGATTTAAGAGCATTATGTGTCAGCAACCCCCCCTCAACAAAAAAAAACAATTAGCACTAATCTGCATGATTACACCCTTAGAATAAATCCCCCCTCCTCCCAGTACATATCCACCCCTTCTGCTGAAATCCCCCCTCCAAGTACAAATCTTTGATCCCCCATCCTCCAAATTACCCCAGCACAAATGCTCCCCCCAAAAAAATCCTGTACACATTCTCTGCCCCTCAGATTTACCATTCTACTACACATCGTATCCCCTCACTTCTACCCCCCTCCTAGCACAAGACCCCCCCCCCACCCCCAACCCGTTCCTATCACAAATCCTCCCCCTCCCAAATTACACCTACAAGCACAAATCCCCCCCCCCCCCCCCAAAACAATCCCCTCCCAGAACATTTTCCCTCCCCTCTACTATATCAACTTTTCTAGAATAGACCACCAAAATCCCTCCTTCTAGCAGAAGTCTTCTTCTCCCAATACAAATCCCCCTAAATCACCACTCCTAGCATCCCCACCCCAATTTTCCATTCCTAGAACTATTTTTACCCCCTGCCAGCCCCCACATTTTTCCTCCTAGCACAAGTCCCCCCCCCCCATTCCTAGCACAAATCCTCCCCACCTCCCAAAATTCCCTTCCCAGCACAAATACCTCCCATTCATACCTACTAACACAAATCCCACCCCCCAAAAAATCCCCGCCCAGAACATTTCCCTGCCCCCTACTATATCACCTCTTCTAGCATAGACCCCCCCCCCCCCAAATCCATCCTTCTAGCAGAAATCCTCTTCCCCCATCCCCCTCCCCAACACAAATCCCCCTAAATCCCCACTCGTAGCACACCCCTAATTTTACATTCCTAGAACAATTCTTACCCCCTGCCGTCCCCCAAATCCCCCCCCCTTCAACTCACATGACACCACAGTGCCCAGGACAGCTGCCCCTCCTGCCTCTCCCTTGCCCTGGCCCTGTGTATAGGAATATGTGGCCCAGAGCTGCTGATCGGTGACATATAGAGCTGTTTATATAAACCAAATATATTATTAATGTGACAACATGGCGCCATGGCCTAGGTGGCCGATATCTCACAGCTCTGCTGCCCAAATGATTATCAATTATCAATACACAATAATCAGCTGTATTATAATGATAATCTTTAGACAATTACAAATCAATCTTCTTCCTGATTTTATTCCAATGATAAAGATAATTCCATTGGTTAATCACAGACGCTGATCTCTGTTGTATGACTGGTCACCTCTGATGGGGAAGGTGGGACAAGTAAAGGGTTAAATTAAAAGATTTTCCTGCAGAGCTCCGGCTGGCCCCATGTTGGGGGCCCCACCCTTCTCTTCCTCTATAATTGTCTCTGATGCATACATAGAACTAATAAATGTCATATTAACCCCTTCAATCCCGAAGCACTTCACCCCCTTCCTGTCCATGACATATTTCAGCTTTCAGCAAATGAATTTTTATCACTTTTTTTGAGACAGAGCTTTCTTTTGGTGGCATTTTATTTGTATTTTTTTTGCTATATAAATGCCAACATTTTTTTTTTTACAAATTTTACAAACAAATATTTTTTCTTCATACATTTGGACCAAACTGTATTCTGTACAATTTCTTTGGTTAAAAAAACAAAAAACAAAATCAGTTTATATTATTTAGTCTGTGTGAAATTTATAGTGTCTACAATCTGTGTTATATACTGTATAACAAATTGATCAATCCTAACTAATGGTCAATCTAATTTCTTGAAATAAATAACCACACCACAAAAAAAATAAAAAAATACCCCCCCAAATCACCCCTTCTTGGAAAGTAGACAGTCTACAGTATTTAGTAAAAGGCTTGGTGATTTTTTTGAAGTTGTAAATGTTTGCCAAAATTTTGGGGAAATTAAGAAATGTTATAAAAATGTTTATAATATATATATAATATATATATATATATATATATATATAATATATATATATATATATATATATATATATATATATACACATATACAAAGTTTTAATTTTTTTTTGTTATTTCTCACACACAGCATAGTCATACTTACAATTACACCCTAAAACACATTCTGCTACTCCTCCTTAGTATTGGGGATACCACATGTGTGAGACATTTTCACAGCCTAGATGCATAGAAGGCCCAAAATCCAAGGAACACCTTTGGGCTTTCAAGGAGCATACTGTAAATTACACATAAATTACACATCTAATTTCCTTGACTACCAATCGCATTTCTTTAGTCCCTGAAGTGCCAGGACATGTGAAACCACCATTAAATGGCACCATTTTGGAAAGAAAACACCTCAAGGTATTTTCTAAGAGGCATGGTGAGTTTTCTGAAGACTTAATTTTTCTTCCACATATTTTTGGAAAATGGGAAATGAAAATTAAATGTAATAGTTTTTTTACACAATGTTGTCAATAAATAATATATTTCTAACACATAGCATAAACTTACTTAGAATTACACCCCAAAACACAGCCTGAGTATGGGGATACCACATGTGTGTGAGACTTTTTCACAGTCTATATGCATAGAGAGGCCCAAAATCCAAGGAGCACCTTCAGGTTTTCTAAGGGCATAAATTATGCATCTAATTTCATGACCACCTATCACATTTTGGGAGGCCCTGGATCACCAGGACAGTGGAAACACCTACATAATGACCACATTTTGGAAAGCAAATACTCCAAGGTATTTCTTAAGAGGCATGGTGAGTCTTTTGAAGACTTCATTTTTTGCCCAAAATCCCAGGAGCACCTTTGGGCTTTTAAGGAACATAAATTATGCTTCTTTTTTCCTGACTACCAATCACATTTCTTGAGTCCCTGAAGTTCCAGAACAGGAGAAACCACCATTAAATTGCCCAATTTTGGAAAGAAAACACCCCAAGGTGTTTTCTAAGAGGCATGTTGCGTCTTTTGAAGAATTTTTTTGCCACATGTTTTTGGAAAATGTGGAATAAAAATTAAACGTAATTGTCGATAAATATAATATTTCTCACACATGTAATAGGCTTAAACACATTCTACTGTTCCTACCAAGTATGAGGATACCACACGTGTGAGACTTTTTGACAGCCTAACTACATGGAGAGGCCCAAAATCAAAGGAGCACTATCAGGCGTTCTAGGGGCATAAATTACACATTTAATTTCTGACTATCAATCACATTTTAATTATTATTTTATTTCCACAAAGTTGTCAATAAGTAAGATATTTCTCACACACATTATAGGCTTGCTTAAAATTACACCCAAAAACACATTCTCCTTCCTGAGTATGAAGATACTCACGTGTGAAACAACTTCACAGCCTAACTACATGGAGAGGCCAAAAATCCAAGGAGCGCCTTTGGGCTTTCTGAGGGCATAATTTCCAGACTACTAATTACATTTTTAGAGGCCCTGGAGAACCAGGAGAGTGGAAACACCCATAAAATGACCACATTTTTGGAAAGTAAACACTCCAAGGTATTAGTTAAAAGACATGATAAGCATTTGGAAAAAAAAAAAAAATTGCAAGAGGTGTTTTGGGAAAATGCGGAAAGAAAATTCATGTTTTGCTGTGTATACTCGTGTATTTGTGTACACATACACACATTCTGCTGTGTATGGGGATACCAAATGTGTGAGACTTTTTCAGCATTTGGACTGATTGGACATTGTATCTTGTCTATCACAAACATCAATCAGCACTGCATAGAAACCAGAAACCAGAAACCAATGTAGTGTAATGGTCAGCCCTATATGAGTGATCAGGGAATATAGCTTAGTGTAGCGTCACCTGTAGTGGTTCCAGTTCCTATAAGCCAAGTAAGCCTAACCTACTGATACATGGCTGACCAAGAATACCATGATCACTGGCCAGGAATAGGGATGAGCCGAACACCCCCCCGTTCGGCTCGCACCAGAACCCGCGAACGGACCTAAAGTCCGTGCGAGCATAAGAACCCTATTAGTTATAATGGATGCGAACGTTCGAAATTAAAAGTGCTAATTTTAAAGGCTAATATGCATGTTAATGTCATAAAAAGTTTTTGGGGACCTGGGTCCTGCCCCAGGGGACATGTATCAATGCAAAAAGAAGTTTTAAAAACGGCCGTTTTTTTCAGGAGCAGTGATTTTAATAATGCTTAAATTGAAACAATAAAAGTGTAATATTCCTTTAAATTTCGTACCTGGGGGGTGTCTATAGTATGCATGTGAAGGGGCGCATGTTTCCCGTGTTTAGAACTGTCTCTGCGCAAAGTGTCATTTTTGAAAGTAAAAAAGCTATTTAAAATCACTCGCGGCTAATGTTAATTGACGGCTCCCGTAATATAGAGAACAGTCATTCATTGAAACTCATTCATAAAAAAAAAGTCATTGATAAAAAATAAAAAAAATGAAAAAAAAAAAAAGCGTAGGGGTCCCCCCAAATTCAATAACCAGGACCTTCAGGTCTGGGATGGATATTAAGGGGAACCCCAGCCAAAAAAAAAATAAAAAAAAAATGGCGTAGGGTCCCCCTCAAAATCCATACCAGACCCTTGAGGTCTGGTATGGATTTTAAGGGGAACCCTAGCCAAAAAAAATGGCGTGGGGATCCCCCTCAAAATCCATACCAGACCCTTATCCGAGCACGCAACCTGGCAGGCCGCAGGAAAAGAGGGGGGGACGAGAGCGGCCCCCCCTCCCGCCTGAACCGTACCAGGCCACATGCCCTCAACATTGGGAGGATGCTTTGGGGGTCTAAGACCCCTAAAGCACCTTGTCCCCATGTTGATGAGGACAAGGGCCTCTTCCCCACAACCCTGGCCATTGGTTGTGGGGGTCTGCAGGCGGGGGGCTTATCGGAATCTGGAAGCCCCCTTTAACAAGGGGACCCCCATATCCCCCCCCCCTGTGTGAAATGGTAAGGGGGTACAAAAGGTCCCCTACCATTTCACCAAAAAAGTGTCAAAAATTGTAAAAATGACAGGAGACGGTCTTTGACAATTCCTTTATTAAAATCTTCTTTCTTCTTTCTTCATCCTTCGGTTTCTTCATCTTCTCCTTCCGTCATCTTCTTCCATCTTCTTCTTCCATTTTCTTCTTCCTCCGATCCGCTTCTTCTTGCGCTGGTCTTCTCGTCCTTCTCGTCCGGCATCTTCTTCCGTCGGCGTCGGTGTCGGTGTCTTCTTGGGCCGCTCCACGCAATGGGAGGCTCCCGCTGTGTGAGGCTCCGCTCCGTCTGGCAGGTCTTTTAAAACGGAGGGCACCTGGTGACCCCGCCCCCCTCTGACGTCATGGGGAAAGCCATCATGGAATTCCCCATGACGTCCCTGTGCGTCAGAGGGGGCGGGGTCACCAGGTGCCCTCCATTATAAAAGACCTGTCAGACGGAGCGGAGCCTCACACAGCGGGAGCCTCCCATTGCGCGGAGCGGCCCAAGAAGAGACAGAGACACCGACACCGACGCCGACGGAAGAAGATGCCGGACGAGAAGGACGAGAAGACCAGCGCAAGAAGAAGCGGATCGGAGGAAGAAGAAAATGGAAGAAGAAGATGGAAGAAAATGACGGAAGGAGAAGATGAAGAAACCGAAGGATGAAGAAAGAAGAAAGAAGATTTTAATAAAGGAATTGTCAAAGACCGTCTCCTGTCATTTTTACAATTTTTTGACACTTTTTTGGTGAAATGGTAGGGGACCTTTTGTACCCCCTTACCATTTCACACAGGGGGGGGGGGCGGGATCTGGGGTCCTCTTGTTAAAGGGGACTTCCAGATTCCGATAAGCCCCCCGCCCGCAGACCCCCACAACCACCGGGCACGGTTGTGGGGAAGAGGCCCTTGTCCTCATCAACATGGGAGACAAGGTGCTTTGGGGGGGACCCCAAAGCATCCTTCCAATGTTGAGGGCATGTGGCCTGGTACGGTTCAGGCGGGAGGGGGGGCCGCTCTCGTCCCCCCCTCTTTTCCTGCGGCCTGCCAGGTTGCGTGCTCGGATAAGGGTCTGGTATGGATTTTGAGGGGGACCCACGCCATTTTTTTTGGCTAGGGTTCCCCTTAAAATCCATACCAGACCTCAAGGGTCTGGTATGGATTTTGAGGGGGACCCTACGCCATTTTTTTTTTTTTTTTGGCTGGGGTTCCCCTTAATATCCATCCCAGACCTGAAGGGCCTGGTTATTGAATTAGGGGGGACCCCTACGCTTTTTTTTTAGTTTTTTATCAATGAATGACAGTTCTCTGTGTTACGGGAGCCATCAATTCATTAGCCGCGAGTGCTTTTAAATAGCTTTTTTCCTGCAAAAATGACACTTTTTTGCAGGGAAAGTTCTAAGCACAGGAAACCTGCCCCCCTTCACAGGAAACCTGCCCCCCTTCACAGGCCACCTATAGACACCCCCCAGATGTGATACTGCAATGCTGTTCTAACAGCACGCACACACATATCCCCAGAAATAAAGCACATATTGTCAGCAGCACACTGACACGCTGACACTGACTGAAACAGAATATGCGAGGCCGCCGGCACTTATACCGTGGGGCGTGTACTAAAGCCCCTGAGCTATAATTGGCTACAGGCATCCTGCCTGTAGCCAATTATGGCTCTCCTCGCTGCCGGCGCTGTGATTGGCCAAGCATGCGGGGTCACAGTGCATGCTTGCCCAATCATCAGTCAGCATTGCACTGCGCAGGCCGCAATGCATTGCGGGGCCACTCGCATCACACGAATTTGATGCGAGCGGCCCCAATAGTTCTGGGCTCGCCGAGCGAGCGAATGCCCGGTGCTCGATTCGAACGTGGGTTCGTATCGAACACCGGGCCCATCCCTAGCCAGGAAGTACAGGAGTCTGAAGAAATGAAGAACAAAAGAGTTCCCGTGGTTCCAGGAGTGCAGTTTTCTGCAGGGGGTGGCTGAGACTGGTGTCTTGGAGGAATGTAGTCAGCGGGATGGATGGGTTGGTTCCTGTGGTAGACAGAGACATGATCAATAAACAGGCAAAGGATCAGTCCACTCAGCAGGCCATAAAACTGGCCAGCGGCAATACAGTTTTAATGAGCAAGGCTAGGCCCAAATTCCCTAGAGACAAAGACAGGGTGAAGCTTTACCACAGAAATTAGGAGACCACAGGTGACACAGCAGTGTGAACTTGGCCAGCAGAAGGAAAGTTTTATTGAGGGAAATTGTGCAAAACGGACTAAGAAAAGGAAGGTTTTTTTACTTCAAGAATTGTGAGATGACTCAACTGTGTCAAACTGGCCAGCAGCAGGACAGATTTAATGAGTAAGGCTAGGCCCAAATTCACTAGAGATACTGCAGTGGATACAGCATTGCAAAACTCATCAGCACAGGACAGTTATAAATAACTCTAAACCTCAAAATACTGCACCCCTGAAATGAAAGCTGCTTTCCTGTTGGCGAATGCTAATGGTGCAAATGCTCAATGACCTGCAACCAGGTGACGTCACCCGACCAGAATCATTAACTGGTCAGGAATCCTTTAAGCTGGGAAAGCGTGACATCACTGACCAAACTTGCCCCTCATTGGCATTTATCATCAAAACCTCACCTAGAATAAGGGTCTGGTATAGATAAAGAGAACCCCCGGCCATTTGGTTACTAACTGAAGGAAGAGGCCAGGAATCTGTCATTTATGCACAATTTATACTGAATTGGCTTCATGGCTTCATGTATACATCTTACAGATGGGTCATGGAAGCCCCCAGACATGTTATGTATTGCATTTTTAATGTTTCATTTTAATAATTACTGAAATCACTGCTCCCCCACAAACTGAATTTTTTAAATGTTACTTTGCTTAGGTACCTGTCCCCCAAGGCAGTGCCCATCCCCCCATGCCATTATTTGGATAATCTCTTGTCTATTAGCCTAGAAAATGGCAGAATTGACTTCAATGGGGTTCGGATTTGACACCTAAACTTTGGTTTCCGTTGCCAAACCTGCCCTGAAATGAACCCAGGTACATCCAGCTCCTCCTTATCTGGGAGATGATGAACTCAATACCCCCCAGCTTTCTCTTTACCCCTCACCTCACCCCATCAGTCTCCTCACTCATCACTATTTTACGGACAGTCACATCAGTCTGGATGTCACACCACTTCCTCAAACTCAATCTATCCGAAACCGAGCTCATAATATCCCCCCCCCCCCCATGTGCCCTTTCCCCTGACTTCTCCACCCAAATCAATGGCTCAACTATCGACCCGTCCCCAAATGTCAGTGTGCTGGGTGTAATCCTGGAATCTGAACTATTCATTCGGCCCCACATCTATTTAGTGTACAAAATATTGACACCTCAACCTCTGCAACATCTCCAAAATACGCCCCTTCCTAACCAATGACACCACAAAGCTTCTAATTCCCTCATTAGTTATCTCTTGACTCATCCACTGCAACTCCCTCCTCATTGGCTTACCTTTTACACAGGCTCCTCCCCCCTTCAGTCTGTCATGAATGCTGCTGCCAGACTCATCTACCTTACCAACCGCTCAGTGTCTACTACCCCTCCACTGACCCACAATCAGTGTCCTCCGCCCCTCTCTGCCGATCCCTCCACTGGTCTCCATTCAGTGTCCTCCGCCCCTCTCTGCCAATCCCTCCTCTGGCTTACGTTCAATGTCTGTCACCCCTCTCTGTCAATCCCTCCGCTGGTCTCCATTCAGTGTCCTCCCCCATAACTGAGGTCCCCCATTCCCCATAGCTGAGGTCCACCCAGGGCGGACTGACAACAGCCAGGGCCCCAGACCAAATTAAGCAACGTCCCCCTGTCAAGCCCTGCCCATGACCCGCCCCTGGCCTGCTCCTTCAGTTTTCATTAAGGACAAGTCAAAATTAGTGTCCTCCACCCCTCTCTGCCAATCCCTCCACTGGCCTCAAATTAGTGTACTCCACCCCTCTCTGCCAATCCCTCCTCTGGCTTCCATTTAGTGTCTGCCACCCCTCTCTGACAATCTCTCCACTGGCTTCCTCTCAGTGTCCGCCACCCCTCTCTGCCAATCCCTTCACTGGCCTCCATTCAGTGTCCTCCATCCTTCCCTGCTAATCCCTACACTGGCCTCCATTCACTGTCCTCCACCCGTCTCTGCCAATCCCTCCACTGGTCTCCATTCAGTGTCCTCCACCCCTCTCTGCCGATCCCACCACTGGTCTCCATTCAGTGTCCTCCACCCTCTCTGCCAATCCCTCTACTGGTCTCCATTCAGTGTCCTCCACCCCTCTCTGCCGATCCCACCACTGGTCTCCATTCAGTGTCTTCCACCCGTCTCTGCCAATCCCTCCACTGGTCTCTATTCATTGTCCTCCACCCCTCTCTGCCAATCCCTCCACTGGTCTCCATTCAGTGTCCTCCACCCCTCTCTGCCAATCCCTCCACTGGTCTCCATTCAGTGTCCTCCACCCCTCTCTGCCAATCCCTCTGCTGGTCTCCATTCAGTGTCCTCCATCCCATTCTGCCAATCCCTCAATTGGCTTCCATTCAGTGTCCTCCACCCCTCTCTACCAATCCCTCCACTGATCTCCATTCAGTGTCCTCCACCCCTCTCTGCCAATCCCTCCACTGGTCTCCATTCAGTGTCCTCCACCCCTCTCTGCCAATCCCTCTACTGGTCTCCATTCAGTGTCCTCCATCCCTCTCTGCCAATCCCTCAATTGGCTTCCATTCAGTGTCCTCCACCTCTCTCTACCAATCCCTCCACTGATCTCCATTCAGTGTCCTCCACCCCTCTCTGGCAATCCCTCCACTGGCCTCCAATTAGTGTCCTCAACCCCTCTCTGCCAATCCCTTCTCTGGCCTCCAATTAGTGTCTTCCACCCCTCTCTGCCAATCCCTCCTCTGGCTTACGTTCAATGTCTGTCACCCCTCTCTGTCAATCCCTCCGCTGGTCTCCATTCAGTGTCCTCCCCCATAACTGAGGTCCCCCATTCCCCATAGCTGAGGTCCACCCAGGGCGGACTGACAACAGCCAGGGCCCCAGACCAAATTAAGCAACGTCCCCCTGTCAAGCCCTGCCCATGACCCGCCCCTGGCCTGCTCCTTCATTTTTCATTAAGGAAACTTCTGCCTTTTTAAAAAAAAAAAAAAAACACTGTTTAACAGAGTCTAATGGGACCTGGGGGAGGTCTTTCTCTGACAGTGTGCATTGGACAGTCTGTTAGAAAGTGTCCTCTCCAGGCTCCATTAGAGACTACAACAGAGTCTAATGGGACCTGGAGGGGGGTCTCTTTCTAACAGTGTGCATTAGAAAGTCTCTGTTAGAGAGAGACCCCCCCTCCAGGACCCATTGGTGACTTCAAAAGAGTCTAATGGGACCCGGAGGGGTGGTCTCTCTAAAAGAAGCCCTTTCAGTGTCCATTGCAGAATCTGTCGTCCCCCCTTCCGGTAATTATAGACCGAAAAGGAGTATTAGACCTGGAGGGGGGGCTCTTTCTAACATAGTGTACAGGGAACAGCTTTATTTACTCGGGTCCTCATGGGACCCCTCCTTGTGACGTGACTCTCACCCCTGCCCTGTCCCAACCTCTCACAAATAAATAAATAAAATTGGCACTGTGTAGCACTCCTCTTTCCTTAACTATGGGTACTGTAGCTGTGGCTGGCTCCTGCGTCCTCTGTGGCTGGCTCCTGTGGGTGGCTGGTTAGCACCAGTTAGTGTCTGGCCGGCACCCTGCTGTGGCTGGCTCCCTGGTATGGGTGGGTCACCGTGGGTGGCTGGCTGGCATCCTGCTGTGGATGGTCACAGTGGCCGTTTGGCTCCTGTGGGTGGCTGGCTGGCTCCCTGCAGTGGCTGGGTCACCGTGACTGGCTGGCTCCTGTGGGTGCCTGGCTGACACCCTGTTGTGGCTGGCTGGCTCCCTGGTGTGGATGGGTCACCGTGGGTGGCTGGCTGGCATCCTGCTGTGGATGGTCACAGTGGCCGGTTGGCTCCTGTGGGTGGGTGGCTGACTGGCTGACAGAGGTGGGGGCAGCTGACAGAGAGGGGTGGCCTGACAGAGGTGGGGGGGCTGGGCTAACAGAGAAGGGTGGGTTGACAGAGGTGGGGGGGCTGGCAGAGAGGGGTGGGCTGACAGAGGTGGGGGGGCTGACAGAGGGGGCTGGGCTAACAGAGAAGGGTGGGCTGACAGAGAGGGGGGTGGGCTGACAGAGGTGGGGGCTAACAGAGAGAGGGGGGACCGACAGAGAGGGGTGGACTGACAGAGAGGGATGGGGGGCTAACAGAGAGGGGGTGGGCTGATAGAGAGGGATGGGGGGCTAACAGAGAGGGGGTGGGCTGACAGAGGGGGGGGCTAACAGAATCTCCTGATCTGCGGGGGCAGTCTAATTATTGCAGTGCCCAGGGCAAATCAGAGTGCCAAGATCACAGGACAGGATTCCTCTTGCAGCAGATCAGACTGTCTGCTGCTGACATAAATCAAATGACAGAACAATAGAGTGGAGTCTCCCTCCCCCTCCCCCTCCCCAGGCTCAGCAATCAGCAGCAGCTCCCTTATAAAATGAACATCCATCAACCATCCTAATTCCATCCCCCATAACTGAGATCCTTCAGCCCCATAACTGAGGTATTCCATCCCCCATAACTGAGATCTTCCATCCCCATAACTGAGATCCTCCATCCCCATGTTGCGCTAGAATCTATTTGTCATCTAAAATAATGCTAAATAATGGACAATGCTAATAGATTGTTATTTGGCTCCCTCTGGTGGTATTCAATGTAAATAGACTTGTTTGTTTTCTACCTAAAAGCTAAGCAGGAAGTGACCTAATTATTTACTTTGTGAAAGGACTCACCTACCCAAAATGCTCACTCACCTACCCATGAACACTGAGTGACTGAACTGCTTTCTGGGTAGGTAATAAAAGGCCATTTTCTCTCTCTTCTGGACTCGTGGCCTGCCTGCAGGGATCTGTGCAGGAGTGTTCCAGAGGGCGCGGCCTACATCTTGCAGAGCGAAACCACTGCACCCCTGATGGAGCCAAGCGAGGGTCCCGGTCACCTTACGGAGCAGAGCAGCGTGACAGTGTTGGCTGGCAGCAGGACTGAGGCAACCGGAGCGGAGGTTTCCAGCTTTCCAGGCCTGGTGTGGTGAGAGGGCTGTCGCCCAGAAGTTATTTAACGCACTTAGCACACTTAGAGTTATCTCACAGAGTTGCTGAGACCTGCAGTTCCACAGGAAAGGTCTCATTCAAATAGACTGAGTTAAATTAGGCCTCCAACCTATGCTTCACTGAGAGCTGACTGACGGTTAAGCGATATCTACACTGGAGGCATTTACAAGTGTGTTGCGTAACAGGAATTGTCATCGTTTTATGTTACTTCATTACTTGTTAACCCCTTGCATTACAAACACTGCAGTATAATAGCTAGCAGAAGAAAGAAGATCAAGAGACTACACTTCTCACTGGGAGGCTTTGTGCTCCTATTACATTGCAAAGGACTGCATTACACCTCAGGGGAGCTGTTCAGCAACTATACTGTATGGTATTGTGATAATAAGTATTGCATAAAGTGTTGTTAGACCAAGTGTTTGCATGGCAGTACTGGAAGTGGGACGGTGCCCAGTGTCAAGGGTCTTCTTCCCCCTGAGCACTAGTCCCACTTGGAGGCGTGTCAGCATACACCAGTTATTTAGTGTGTGCTAGTGAAAACCTTTTATAATATCTGTTATTGTAGTTATTTGTTTGTACAACTAAGACCAAGAGGTGTTTCTCTCAGTAACTAAATCTCTTTCCAGTAAATTGATTACTTTATTTAACTACAAGTGTGTGTGTGACTTTTCACTGATGGCATGGAACCCGAGGTGTCAGAGGAAACGGTAGACCTGAGTGCCCGGGATAGCCAGTGGGAAATAGAACAAATCAGCAGCCCCCGTGGGGGTACCGCTACACCCATAACTGAGGTCCTCTATTCCCCATAATTGAGGTCCTCCAGCCCCATAGTTGAGGTCTGCCATTCCCTGTAACTGAGGTTCTTCATTCCCCAGGGGTTCTCCCCCTAGTAAGTATTGAATTGTATTGTAACTGTTATGCCGCATACACACCATCGGACTTTCCAGCGGACTTTCCCACACACGCCTGGACTTTTCCGGCGGACTAGATCCGGCGGACAATCTGCCGGAGTTTTGGCGGAGGTCCGGCGGACTTTTGAAATGAACGGACTTGCCCACACATGGAGTAAAGTCCGTTCATTTTGAACATGACTCCAGGTAGACAGGACTATCGAAGGAAGTCAATGCCGCCGCCTCAATCGGCGAGATTGACACCTTGCTAGCCGCGTCGCCTGGTATGGATTTAAAGGGGAATCCCTACGCCGGAAAAACGGCGTGCGGGTCCCCCCAAAATACATAGCAGACCCTTATCCGAGCACGAAGCCCGGCCGGACAGGAAAGAGGGTGGGGATGAGCGAGCGCCCCCCCCCCCTCCTGAGCCATACCAGGCCGCGTGCCCTCAACATGGGGGGGTGCTTTGGGGAAGGGGGGTTCTGCGGCCCCCCCACCCCAAAGCACCTTGTCCCCATGTTGATGAGGACAAGGGCCTCTTCCCGGCAACCCTGGCCGTTGGTTTTCGGGGTCTGCGGGCGGGGGGCTTATCGGAATCTGGGAGCCCCCTTTAATAAGATCCTGGCCCCCCACCCTATGTGAATGAGTATGGGGTACATGGTCCCGCTACCCATTCACCTAAGGGAAAAAGTGTTAAAAACACAACACAGATTTTTAAAGTACTTTATTAGACAGCTCTGGGAGTCTTCTCGCCGGGCACCTACGCTATCTTCTGCTCTTTTACCGCTCTTTTACTAGCGGAGGAGCCCGGCATTATCCTTCGTCGCTGTCACGGTCTGGGGGGTCTTCTTCCGACTTCGGGGGGTCTTGTCCCGCTCTTTGTTTGTTCTGCCGGGCCTCCGCTATCTTCTTGCAGCTCTTTTACTGGTGTTGGCCCGGTCTTCTGGTCCCAGTGGATGCTGGGACTGTGAAATCACAAGGGGCGAGGGTCACCATGTGACATCAGCGGTGACCCCGCCCCTTGTCCCTATATAAGTGGCCGTGCAACATGTCCCGGCCATTACAAGCGGAGACAGCGTTGTGTCAACATCGGGAGAAGAAAGAAGAAGAAGCAGAAGGCGGTGGCGGCGGCAGTGGCGGCGACAACAGCGATGGACCAGAAGACCGGGCCAACACTAGTAAAAGAGCTGCAAGAAGATAGCGGAGGCCCGGCAGAACAAACGAAGAGTGGGACAAGACCCCCCGAAGAAGGAAGACGGCGGCAACGGCGAAGGAGAAAGCCAGGCTCCTCCGCTAGTAAAAGTGTTTTCCTTTGCTAGTCCCGTCTACCTGGAGTCATGTTCAAAATAAACGGACTTTACTCCATGTGTGGGCAAGTCCGTTCATTTCAAAAGTCCGGCGGACTAGCACACAGATGGCCAGATTTTCTGCCAGACTACCGATTTTGGCAGATAATTTTGAAATAATGAGCGATGACGGAGAGGAGGCGGCAGAATGATGACTGGAGATGGAATTCTCGGAAGACGTGGAAGAAATACAGAGATACCGGCGGGGAGGAGACAATTACTAATCTGGGGGGGACAATTTCTAATCTGGGGGGGAACAATTACTAATCTGGGGGGTTCTCAAATACTACACGTTATGACTGGACATGGAATTCCATGACCCACTGAAAGTCCATCTTCTGTATATCACAACATTTCTGACACCACACCCTGCGCGTGTCACCGAGCTCCGCCATGTCTTTGTGTTGACTCTAATGCCGCGTACACACGATCGGAATTCTCGTCGTAAAAAGCTCTGATGGTTTTCCCGACGGAATTCCGCTCAAACTGTCTTGCCTACACACGGTCACACCAAATTCCGACGGTCGAGAGCGCGTTGACGTACAACACTACAGCGAGCCGAGTTCTATGCTTCCGAGAATGAGTCGAATTGTTTCCGAGCATGCGTAGGAATTTTACGCGTCAGAATTGCTACAGACGATCGAAATTTCCGATAGAAACCTTTTCCGTCGGAAAAATTGAGAACATGCTCTCCAATTTTTGTCTGTCGGAAATTCGGCCAGAAAAATTCCGATGGAGCGTACACACGGTCGCATTTTCCGATGAAAAGCTCTCATCGGTCTTTTTCATGCCCGGAATTCCGATCGTGTGTACGCGGAATTTGAGCGGAATTCCATCGGAATTCCATCTGGAAAACCATCAGAGCTTTTTCCGACGAGAATTCCGATCGTGTGTACGCGGCATAACAGATTTTCTTCTAAGATTGTCCTGTATTTGTCTCCATCCATCTTCCCAAGGCTTGATTAACCGATTGCCGCACCCGCCGGCTGTCATAAGATGGCCAGGCGGCGCGGCTCCCGTTCTGGGAGGGGCGTCATATGATGTCCTCCCATTTAAACAGGGAATGCGTGTGATTGTGTGCGTGCATCCATGTTCCTTCATTGGCGGCATGTCACGGAGACACCGCTCGCCACCGAGGGGGGTGAACAGCCATTGGGCATGGCTGTTTACCACGTGATCGGCCATGATGTATTCACGGCCGATCACAAGTGGTACCGCCCCGCTTTGCACGGCGCATGCACGCGATCAGGAGCACGCTGCGTGTGCACGTCGCTGGCACACGGCTCGTCACTGACGGTGGTAAACAGCCATTGGCCGGTGGCTGTTTACCACGTGATCGGCTGTGTTCCTTTCACAGCCAATCACTGAATGACAACAAACCGCGGTAACGAGATGTCACCGGATTCTCCTTCTCACACAGCGATCGTATGTGAGGAGATTGCGGTAACATCTCGTTACGGCCTACAGTGTACACCAATCACACTGATTGCCCCCCAATAAAGAGGACCTGTCACCACCCATCAAAGTACCTGTCACAGTCCATCAGAGTACCCGAGTACCTGTCCGTCCATCAGAGTACCCGAGTACCTGTCACAGTCCATCAGAGTACCCGAGTACCTGTCACAGTCCATCAGAATACCCGAGTACCTGTCCGTCCATCAGAGTACCCGAGTACCTGTCACAATCCATCAGAATACCCGAGTACCTGTCACAGTCCATCAGAGTACCCGAGTACTTGTCACAGTCCATCAGAGTACCCGATTACCTGTCACAGTCCATCAGAGTACCCGAGTACCTGTCACAGTCCATCAGAGTACCCGAGTACCTGTCACAGTCCATCAGAATACCCGAGTACCTGTCACAGTCCATCAGAATACCCGAGTACCTGTCACAGTCCATCAGAGTACCCGAGTACTTGTCACAGTCCATCAGAGTACCCGAGTACCTGTCACAGTCCATCAGAGTACCCGAGTACCTGTCACAGCCCATCAGAGTACCCGAGTACCTGTCACAGTCCATCAGAGTACCTGAGTACCTGTCACAGTCCATCAGAGTACCCGAGTACCTGTCCGTCCATCAGAGTACCCGAGTACCTGACACAGTCCATCAGAGTACCCGAGTACCTGTCACAGTCCATCAGAGTACCCGAGTACCTGTCACAGCCCATCAGAGTACCCGAGTACCTGTCACAGTCCATCAGAGTACCGAGTACCTGTCACAGTCCATCAGAGTACCCGAGTACCTGTCACAGCCCATCAGAGTACCCGAGTACCTGTCACAGCCCATCAGAGTACCCGAGTACCTGTCACAGTCCATCAGAGTACCCGAGTACCTGTCACAGTCCATCAGAGTACCCGAGTACCTGTCACCAGCCAATCAGAGTACCTGAGTACCTGTCACAGTCCATCAGAGTACCGAGTACCTGTCACAGTCCATCAGAGTACCCGAGTACCTGTCACAGTCCATCAGAGTACCCGAGTACCTGTCACAGCCCATCAGAGTACCCGAGTACCTGTCACAGTCCATCAGAATACCCGAGTACCTGTCACAGTCCATCAGAGTACCCGAGTACCTGTCACAGTCCATCAGAGTACCCGAGTACCTGTCCGTCCATCAGAGTACCCGAGCACCTGTCACAGTCCATCAGAATACCCGAGTACCTGTCACAGTTCATCAGAGTACCCGAGTACCTGTCACCATGCCATCAGAGTACCCGAGTACCTGTCACCAGCCCATCAGAGTACCCGAGTACCTGTCACCAGGCCATCAGAGTACCCGAGTACTGTCACCAGCCCATCAGAGTACCCGAGTACCTGTCACCAGCCCATCAGAGTACCTGAGTACCTGTCACCAGCCCATCAGAATACCCGAGTACTTGTCACAGTCCATCAGAGTACCTGAGTACCTGTCACCAGGCCATCAGAGTAACCGAGTACCTGTCACAAGCCCATCAGAGTTCTTACTTAATACCTTGGAAAAAATGCTTGAATAAAACAGTTTTTTTTTTTAAATAAATAAATACAAATAAAAAATGCTTGAATAACACCTTTTTTTAAAATAAATACAAATAAAAAATGCCTGAATGAAACTGTTTTTTTTTAATAAACAAATACAAATAAAAAATGCTTGAATAAAACAGTTTTTAAAAAAAATAAAAATAAATACAAATAAATAATGCTTGAATAAAACATTTTTTTAAAATAAATAAATAAATACAAATAAAAAATGCTTGAATAAAACGTTTTTTTTTTTTTTTTTTAAATAAATAAATACAAATGTAGCGCTACCCCAGTTAAGAGAGCCGCTGGTTTGTTTTGGGTCCCTGAGTACAGCTCCACCAACCCCCGGCAATTTGGCTCTACCCGCTCTGGCACAGTTAGTAAAGGGGTATGTATCTATGCACATAAAACTTAGCTTATACTCTAAGTGTAATTGGTATGAACTCACAAGCAGACTGCTGAGATAAGAATAACTGGCTTTACTTTGTCAGTAAGGAAAAAGAATAGCAACATGCATCAAACATATGACTTACAATACTTTAGCAGGTCCCTGCAATATGCACGTTAACATGTACACATATATGTATCAAACTAGCAATGGGGAAACGGAGCGCCGAGTGTGGCGACCGTCTGCTATGCACCCCTGAGGTGCAATAAATCTATCTGCGCCTACCTAACGGACCAGGCCTGATCCCTAGTAATAGAGCTCAGTCCTTGTACTAGTACAGTGTTCTTCACCGGCAATGAATCTGTAGAGGTGGTGCACATGTAGCTTTAAATGGTGCCTTTGTAATCCACAGAAAGTAACATTTGCTCCTCTGAGGTAACTTGCGCCTAGGCAGTTCAATAGGCATAAAACGTGTGTATCAATGCAGGATGAGCCTTCCGGCTCTCTCACCAATCCTGGGGTACCGTCCTCCGCTCCGGTCCCTCTAATGGCGGCTCTGGTCTCCTCAGTCACAGCCCCTGCGCTCCGGTCCTCAGCTCCGACCGACCGACTGTAGGGAAGAGTCTCCGCTCCGCTGCTGCTGACTCTGAGGTAGAAGAGTCTCACTCCATCTGCTGCAAGGCCCAGGCTTCAGGCCTTCAGCTCCGGTCCGCACAGGTGTCTCCACTGGCTGCAGTCTCCGCGTCACACGCTCTGTCAGCAGAGGCAGGCCAGTCCTGTCAGGCCTCAGAAGAGGAAGTGTCCCAAGAGGAAGAGGCGGTCTCCGCTCTTCCTTTTTATAACCTCCCCAGCAGCCTCTCGGGCGGAAACAAGCAGCCCGGGAGCCTGGGGGATTATGGGGGATGTAGTCTTTCCCAGTAAAAGGGGTACGACCCCGCTACACACTCCCCCCACTTTGAATCTTTGGTCCCCAAAGACAGTGTTCAAACTACAAGCGTCCTTGGTAACAACACGTTCACATAATTTAGACAGGGGAGCCTCCCACCAATTAACACTGGATGGGGAGCTGTCCTGTCTACAGGTCACTTCAGTGTGGGCGACCTGTTTAACTGTGCCAGAGAGTGAGCTGGGGTTGCCCTCCACCAAATGAACAGTGGATGGGTCAGGGCTTTCAGCACTTCTCCTTGCTGTAGTAACAGAGTCCTCTGAACTTTCTCCCATCTTGGGGTAAGTTAACTTCTTGGGAGGCTTCACAACTCTGCGAGCTCTCTGTTCTCTTGGAACTTCTTCAGGAACACATTCTGGCAACATCTCTGGTTCTGGAACATCTACTTCTTGTTCTGTGTAGAGACCAGGGGTATCTTCCCAGCACTCAGGCACAACACTGAATGGCACAAACTCTGTGGCTTCTGGGTTCAATGTTCCATCTTCCACATCTTCAGTAGGTGGAAGATCTATGGCAGAATTTCCTGGGGTTGAGGAAGGCCATAGCCATTCAAGTTCTCCTCTCTCTTCCTCTGGTTGGGGGTCCTGTCCACCCCTAGCTTGGGATGTTTGTGACCTAGTGTTAGGCCTGGGGGTATCCAGAATGGAAACAGATTCAGGTAAGTCTCTCGCTGGAGGTATTCTGACTGCTTCAGTGAGTGGGAGCAAATGATTCCTATGCCAGGTCTTCAATGGCCCCACTCTTCCTTCTGGCTTCAACTTGTAGACAGGCAATCCTGGAAGTTTTCTACAGATGATATATGGCTCTGATCTCCATCTATCAGCAATCTTGTGTTTTCCAGGGATCCCTAGATTGCGTAACAGTACACGGTCCCCAGGCTGTAGGTCCTGTACTCTAACTTTCAAATCAAAGTTCCTCTTATTTCGGGCCCCCCTCTGGTTAGAGGCCGCTTGAGCTTTTTCATAAGCTATCTTCAGACTGCGCCTCAGTCTGTCCACATATCCTTTGTGGGAGGCAGCAGAGGCGTGGTCTAAGGAAATGCCAAAGGCCAAATCCACTGGCAATCTTGCTCCTCTCCCAAACATAAGTCGGTAAGGGGAAAAACCTGTCACATCACTGGTGGTGCAATTGTAAGCATGCACCAGAGCTGAAATGTGTTGACTCCAATGTTGCTTCTTCTCTGTTTCCAAAGTTCCCAACATGTTCAATAGGGTCCTGTTGAACCTTTCAGGCTGGGCATCACCTTGAGGGTGATACGGTGTGGTTCTAGTCTTCTCTACTCCCAGAGAATCTAGTAGCTTCCTGATCAGGCGACTCTCAAAGTCCCTTCCTTGGTCTGAATGGATTCTCTGTGGCAGTCCATAGTGGACAAAGTACTTCTCCAGAAGTACCTTGGCTACTGTAGAGGCCTTCTGGTCCTTGGTTGGGAAAGCCTGAGCATAACGAGTGAAATGGTCGGTTACCACCAGAACATTTCCCAATCCACTCAAATCGGGTTCAAGGCAGAGAAAATCAATGCATACCAGATCCATTGGGCCTTGACTCTGTAGGTGGCCCATTGGGGCAGCTTGATGAGGTAAAGTCTTTCTCTGAATGCATCTTGCACAGGAATGGCAATACTCCTCAACTTCGGCCCTCATGCAGGGCCAATAAAACCGGTCTCTGACAAGTTGGAAGGTTCTCTCTGCTCCCAAGTGACCATGCTGGTCATGTAAGGCAATCAGCACAGTCTCTCGATGCTTTTCCGGGAGAAACAACTGCCACTTGTCTTCTGGGCCATCAGAGGGGCCCCTTCGGTAGACTACCCCCTGATGCACCTGTAACTTGTCCAACTCTCTCCTCAGTAGACGAGCTTCTTTAGAAGGGTGAAGGCGAAGTCCCTCTGGACTCTGGTCTTCCAGGGCTTCCAGGACCAATTTCCCCATGGGATCTTCCAATTGGTCACACCTTAGCTCCTTCTTGGACAGCTTCGGTAAGCACTCTTCTTCTAGTTGAGTTACCCCACAGTAACACTTTGGGACTCCCACTGTGGTAACTCCTATTTCTTCAGCTCTGGATCCTCCTCTGGCTTGGAGTTCAGCTCCCTGACAAAGAGCTCGCACTCCTTCTGGTGCCACTTGGGTCCAGTCTTCCCAGTCATCGACCATGACATGGGATCTTCGGGACAGGGCATCTGCATCCATATTTCCAGCCCCTGGTCTGTACTTGAGGCTGAAATTGAATCCAGACAACGCCGCCAACCATCTGTGTCCAGTTGCATCCAGCTTGGCGGTGGTGAATAGATAGGTCAAGGGGTTGTTATCTGTTTTTACAGTAAACTCGGCCCCATACAGATAGTCTCTCAGTTTGTCAACAACTGCCCATTTGAGGGCTAAGAACTCCAACTTGTGGGTGGGATAGTTCTTCTCGGAGGGGGTCAGGCTCCGGCTCACATAAGCCACTGGTCGTAGCTGGTCTTCATACTCCTGGTAGAGTACTCCACCTAGGCCCTCATGGCTGGCATCAACATGTAGCTCATAGGGTCTAGTGGGATCAGCGTAGGCCAAAACTGGGGCTGTGGTGAGACTTCTCTTCAAGGTTCTGAAAGCCTCTTCACACCTTGAATTCCACTGGTCTTGGACCGATTCACCGGGCCTCCTAGGCCCCAATCCATCTTCCTCTCCTTCTGTCTTGAGCAGCTCGTTGAGGGGTTTGGCAATGCGGGCAAACCCATCCACAAACCTGCGGTAGTAGGAGCAGAACCCCAAGAAAGACCGAAGTTCGGTAACTGTTGTGGGTCTTGGCCACGAAGTAACTGCCTCCAACTTCTCAGGGTCTGTAGCCACTCCTTTTTCAGACACTATGTGTCCCAGATAGTTCACAGAAGACTGATAGAACCGACACTTTTCTGGAGAAAGTTTAAGTCCCTCTTCACTGAGCCTCTTCAGTACTTTCTCCAATCTGGCTTCATGTTCTTCCAAAGTCTTTCCAAAGACAATGACATCGTCCAGGTACACAAGGACTTCTATGAGGTTCATGTCTCCAACTGTCCTTTCCATTAGGCGTTGAAACGTAGCAGGAGCTCCAGATAGGCCCTGGGGCATCCTGTTGAACTCAAAGAATCCCACTGGGGTTATGAAGGCAGTCTTTTCTCTATCTTCTGGATGCATGGGGATTTGGTAATACCCACTCTTGAGGTCCATCACACTGAACCACTTGGCTCCAGATAAACTCTGTAAGGCATCCTCTATCCTTGGCGTGGTGTACTGGTCAGGAATGGTCCTCCTGTTGAGAGTTCCGTAGTCAATGCAGAGCCTCAATGACCCATTCTTCTTCCTGACTACCACAATTGGGGAGGCATAGGGGCTTCTGGACTCCCTAATCACTCCCGTCTTCTTCAGTTCCGCAAGCTGCTCCCTCAGATCCTCCAGATCTGCTAGCGGGACTCGCCTCACTCTTTCTCTGAATGGCTTGTCCTCTTGCATGCGGATTCGATGGGTGGCACTCCTCGCACACCCCACATCAAACTCATCTTTAGAGAAAATCTTCTCCCATCTGGTCAGCTGGGCCTTGGCTCTCTCTCTTTCCAAGCTCCAGGTAGGTTTGGGTTTTCCATGGAGAGTTTCTTCCAGACATCTTCTCCTTCACCCGTCCCCTTCACTTCTGACCAGCCAACTGGGACAGCAGGACTCACCTGTCCCAGAAGCATCCTGGCAGGGATCTCCACGGGCTGCTCCGTGGGGTTCCTCACACTGACAGGGACTCTTCCTCTAGCCTTCTTCAGGTCCTTCAATGAGATTACTTCTGGTATCACTTCCAGACCTGAGTGACCCTCCATTGGGTCAGGTTCCAACATCACAAAGGGGCCTGGCTGCTCCCAAGTAAGTTTCACCGTGGCTCTCATGCAGGTCACCTCTCCAGGTTGTAACACTGCTCCTTCCTTTCCAAGCCTCCATACCCTTCCTATCCCCTCACTTGGGGTCTTCTGCTCTAGGACCAACCGCTGGTAGGCTGCCTTCAGCATGGGATGAATCTTGGGAGCTGAAAGATCCTCTTTCTTCACCAGGGGGGTCAGAAGCCTTCTGACTAGGTCCGTGTTCGTCCCTATAATCAGGGACGTCTTGCTGGTTCCTGGTGGGCGAGGGCACACCACTGCTAAGGTGTCAAACACTTCAGACTTCCCAGCTACGGATGGGTCAAACGTCAACCGTATGGATAGGTATCCATCATAGGGGAGACTCTGAGTTCCCAGTCCCTTTATCTCCAACTCTTCTATCTTCTGTATTGGCAGATGACTCAGGTATCTGTCGTAGAAGTCCCTGTACAACAGGGTCACTTGTGCTCCAGTGTCCAGGAGAGCTTTCGTGTACACTCCTTCCACCTGGATAGGTACGGTAGGGGATGGACCAACCAGCTCTTCTGGGTAGGGCCGAGTTGATGCTGTCCTCTTCTTTGGACTCTTTGCTTTACCAGCACTTGATTTGCACTTGCTCCTTTCTTGAGCCTGGTATGCATTGATTTTCTCCCTCTTAGTGGGAGTATGAACCCGTTGAGGGACATTGTTATCTCTCACTTTGAAGAGTTCACGTTTAGGAGTGCTGTGTCTCTTCGGAGGGGTCTTGCCCCCTTTCTCTGGAGTGCACCTTGGTTGAGGATCCCTGGGCCCCTTTTGAGGGGTTTGATCTCCTCGCTTTCTCTTCCTGTTATTCTTCTTGGAGCTCACTGAAGGTGATGGGCACCCGGTTGACTCCTTCACCGGGGCCCTTTGGCGTTTCCCGCCGGCTGGCGGCTTTCTGTTTTCTTCTTCTTGGGACTGGAACATACAGCTGCAATATGACCAATTCCTCCACAATTAAAGCAGATCATCTCACCGTAGTCAGGTGGGGATGCTGGTGCTGAAACAGCTGGAAACAATTCCCTCCTGCTTGTTTCTTTCTTGGGACTGGGCGTCTCTTTCGCCACTAGAGACGTCAGTATCTCCATCATCTGGGACATCTGCAACTTCAGGGCATCTACCTCTGTGTCTCTTTCAGGGGTTAAGGCCGACCTGACCGTGGCCACTGGAAGCTTTGTAGACCCAATCACCTGCTTCTCCCTTTTCTCCTCCAACATGGCCTCTTCTTCTCTGACCATTCGGATGAGGTCAGGGTAGTCCAGGCTCTTCCCATCCTGCCGGGTGCGTAGAATTAGTGCGACAGGGTCCAGGGGTTGGGCTCCCCTCATCACCTGCTGGGCACGGGCTTCATCTACCTTCCCTGGATCTATCCCCTTCTTTAGGATAATCCTATGCAGGATCTTGTCTATGCGTCCCATGTACTCTGACAGCTTCTCCCCTGTCCTCTGGTAACAGTGTTCCAGTTGATAGGTAAGTTCTGTGACTTTTTCTGTCCCACCAAACACACTTTCCAGGATGTCTATGTAGTCCTGGGCAGTGCAATCCTTTTTACTCGTCTTCAGATTGCGTATGGCCTCTAAGGCAGGTCCTTTTAGGCTCTCAACAATCCTTTGTTTCTTTCTGCCTTCTGAGACCTCCCATTCTTCTAGGGCCTGCGTGGCACCATCTAACCACTCTTCAAATCCCTCTTCTCCCGAGGGTACAGGTGTCCTCCCTGAAAACATCCGGAGTTTCCTGTATCCCGACATTGGGTAATCCCGGGGTCTCTTCTGCACTGAGTCACAATCTCCCCTAGGACAGCACACAGTTCTGCACTAAGAGTAGTCTGTGCGGGACTTTCCGCGCCCTTCTGCTCTTCCTTCTTTGGGGATAGAATGGCTTTCATAGGAGAACAGTCTCCCTTGCGCGGCAGCGCATGCAGCACTTGGTAGGCCTGACCATTCGGTGCCTGTATACTTTGGCTCCTGAACTGCTCTGGAGTCTCTTCCTTCCACTCTATTAAGGCGTATGTGTACCCAGCATCATTTCTCATGTCCATTATCCATGACTTC
The DNA here is from genome assembly GCA_028564925.1 of Lithobates sylvaticus. Classification (NCBI taxonomy): domain Eukaryota; kingdom Metazoa; phylum Chordata; class Amphibia; order Anura; family Ranidae; genus Lithobates; species Lithobates sylvaticus. Next base: position 634,277,523 of record CM053027.1, on the reverse strand, counting down.
TGGCATGGGGATAATGACATTATGAGCTGCTTGACTGCCTCTCTCTGCCATATCCCTGGCAGTTCAATGACTGCTGCTGCGGCTGGGTCAGCGGCCCATGTTGCGGACCACCGTCCCACTTCTATTGGGTCCATGCCGGTACCTTCTGGCGGCTTTTCCTGCTGACTCAGGATCCCGGATTACGAGCCCCCACGTGTAGCGCTACCCCCAGTTAAGAGAGCCGCTGGTTTGTTTTGGGTCCCTGAGTACAGCTCCACCAACCCCGGCAATTTGGCTCTACCCGCTCTGGCACAGTTAGTAAAGGGGTATGTATCTATGCACATATAAACATATCTTATACTCTAAGTGTAATGGGTATGAACTCACAAGCAGACTGCTGAGATAAGAATAACTGGCTTTACTTTGTCAGTAAGGAAAAAGAATAGCAACATGCATCAAACATTTGACTTACAATACTTTAGCAGGTCCCTGCAATATGCACCTAAACATGTACACATATATGTATCAACTAGCAATGGGGAGACGGAGCGCCGAGTGTGGCGACCGCATGCTATGCACCCCTGAGGTGCAATAAATCTATCTGCGCCTACCTAATGGACCAGGCCTGATCCCTAGTAATAGAGCTCAGTCCTTGTACTAGTACAGTGTTCTTCACCGGCAATAAATCTGTAGAGGTGGTGCACATGTAGCTTTAAATGGTATCTTTGTAATCCACAGAAAGTAACATTTGCTGCTCTGAGGTAACTTGCGCCTAGGCAGTTCAGTAGGCATAAAACGTGTGTATCAATGCTGGATGAGCCTTCCGGCTCTCTCACCAATCCTGGGGTACCGTCCCTTCGCTCCGGTCCCTCTAATGGCGGCTCTGGTCTCCTCAGTCACAGCCCCTGCGCTCCGGTCCTCAGCTCCGACCGATCGTCTGTAGGGAAGAGTCTCCGCTCCGCTGCTGCTGACTCTGAGGTAGAAGAGTCTCACTCCATCTGCTGCAAGGCCCAGGCTTCAGGCCTTCAGCTCCGGTCCGCACAGGTGTCTCCACTGGCTGTAGTCTCCGCGTCACAAGCTCCGTCAGCAGAGGCAGGCCAGTCCTGTCAGGCCTCAGAAGAGGAAGTGTCCCAAGAGGAAGAGGCGGTCTCCGCTCTTCCTTTTTATAACCTCCCCCAGCAGCCTCTCGGGCGGAAACAAGCAGCCCGGGAGCCTGGGGGATTATGGGGGATGTAGTCTTTCCCAGTAAAAGGGGTACGACCCCGCTACACAAATAAAAAATGCTTGAATAACACCTTTTTTTAAAATAAATAAATACAAATAATAAATGCCTGAATGAAACTGTTTTTTTTTTTTTTACTAAATAAATACAAATAAAAAATGCTTGAATAAAACAGTTTTTAAAAAAAAAAAAAAGAAATACAAATAATGCTTAAATAAAACTGTTTTTTTTTTAAATAAATAAATACAAATAAAAAATGCTTGAATACAACGTTTTTTTTTTTTTTTTTTTTTTTTTAAATAAATACATACAAATAAAAAATGCTTGAATAAAACATTTTTTTTTTAATAAATACAAATAAATATAAATAAAAATTGTTTGAATAAGAACAGAAACTACACTTGATTTTAGCTCGAAGGCTGAGAAGGTTTTCTCTCTTTAACAATCCATTGGTCCTCTGTGGAAAGTCTGAAGTAAGGCTTCACGTATTTGTTTGTTCTTGGCGCTGTAGATGATGGGGTTGAGCATGGATGGAAAGAAGAGGTACGTGTTGGCCAAGAGGGTGAGAAATAATGGTGAGACCTCTTTTCCAAACCTATGTACCAAGGATAGCGCCACCATAGGGGCGTAGAACAGAAGCACAGCACAGAGGTGGGACACGCAGGTGTTAAATAACTTATAACGGTCCATTTTGGTGACGTGAAGGACGGCTCGGACTATCAGAATGTAGGACAAGACAATAAGCACGGCATCCAGCGTAACCGTGCAGAGGATAACCGCAAGACCATACATGATGTTGAAGGCATTGGTTCCATGACAAGCCAACTTCATGACATCCTGGTGCAAGCAGTACGGATGGGACAGGGCGTTACCCTCGCAGTAGGGTAGGAACTTCAGGCTGAACACCGGTGGGATATGGAGAAGGGTCCCCCGGAGGGCAGAGCCGAAACCAACCTTGGCCACAGCCGAGCCGGTAAGAATGGACGTGTACCTTAAAGGATGACAAATGGCGACGTATCGATCGAAGGCCATGGCCACCAAGAGGGAAGACTCGGTGATGGAGAGCGAGTGGATGAAAAACATTTGCAGGAGGCACAGCTGAGATTTGATGACCTCGTGGTCAAACAGGAAAACGGCCAGGACCGAGGGGCTGGTGACCAGGGTGAAGAGAAGGTCGGTGACGGCCAGCATGGAGAGAAGGAGGAACCCGGGTTGGTGGAGTTTGTAATCCTTGGCGATCACTAGAAGGATTAGACCGTTCCCGAGGACGGAGGTGAGGAACATGAAGCAGAATGGGAGGGAGATCCAGCCGTAGAGTGACTCCAGCCCCGGCATGCCCGTCAGGAGGAACGTGGCAGGGATTTGGCTCTTGTTTGGCAACATCGTGAAAATCTGTCAGGGAAGTAAATGTGATGATACAAATTAAATCTTAAAAAACGGGAATAACTGTAGAGACGAAAAAATCCTCAACCCAATCACCAAAATCACCAAAATCTCATATCAGTCCTCTACAAAGACCTTATCTCCGGCCCAAAAACCACCAAACTGGATCCTCGAACCGTCCCTACATCCCTACATTTACTGCGAAAGGCGGCAGCCTAAAGCCGGGTACACGCGGGCCCCGAACGGCGGGCGACACCGGCTGGTTCAATGAAAGCCGGCTGACCTTCGGCCCGTGTGTAAGGCAGCCGGTTCCAACAGGAGGCAGCTGATTGGTCGGCTTCTGTCAGAGAAGCGGGGTGGAAAACCAGGATGAGAGCCCTGGCTGGAGTGTTCTGGTTAAAAGTTTTAAAAGTTTAAAAAAATATATATTTACTTATATATTTTGCATACAGTCACCAGAATTTTAAAGCATTTTATGAAAATCATTTTGTTTTTTTGTTTTTTTTTACAAACTGTCAGGGAGTAGGGAGCCGAACACCCCCCCTGTTCGGTTCGCACCAGAATCTGCGAACAGACCTAAAGTTCGTGTGAACTTTAGAAACCTATTAAAGTCTATGGGACTCGAAACGTTCAAAATCAAAAGTGATAATTTTAAAGGCTTATATGCAAGTTATTGTCATAAAAAGTGTTTGGGGACCGGGTCCTGCCCCAGGGGACATGTATCAATGCAAAAAAAAGGGGTGATAGGGGTACTTTTGTACCCCTTACCATTTCAAATAGGGGGGATGGGATCTGGGGTTCCCCTTGTTAAAGGGGGCTTCCAGATTCTGATAAGCCCCCCCCGCAGACCCCCACAACCACCGGCCATGGTTGTGGGGATGTGGCCCTTGTCCCCATCAACATGGGGACATGGTGCTTTGAGGGGGTCACAGACCCCCAAAGCATCCTCCCAATGTTGAGGGTATGTGGCCTGGTACGGTTCAGGAGGGGGGACACTCTCTTGCCCCCCCTCTTTTCCTGCGGCCTGCCAGGTTGCGTGCTCGGATAAAGAGTTCCCCTTAAAATCCACACCAGACCTGAAGGGTCTGGTATGGATATTTGGAGGGAACCCCACGCATTTTTTTTTTCAATTTGACCCGGGGTTCCCCTTAATATGCATACCAGACCTGAAGGGCCTGGTAATTGAATTTGGGGGGAACCCCCACGCTTTTTTTTTTTTTATCAATGACTTTCAATGACTGTTCTCTGTATTACGGGAGCCGACAATTCATTAGCCGCCAGTGATTTTAAATAACTTTTTTTCCTGCAGAAATGACACTTTGTGCAGGGACAGTTCTAAGCACGGGAAACATGCGCCCCTTTACAGGCATATTATACACACCCCCAGGTACGAAATTTAAAGGAATATTACACTTTTATTGTTTCACTTTAAGCATTATTAAAATCACTTCTCCCGAAAAAACGGACGTTTTTAAAACTTCTGTTTGCATTGATACATGTCCCCTGGGGCAGGACCCGGGTCCCCAAACACTCCCCTGGGGCAGGACCCGGGTCCCCAAACACTTTTTATGACAATAACTTGTATATAAGCCTTTAAAATTAGCACTTTTGATTTCTCCCACAGACTTTTACAGGGTGTCACGTGGCTTTTCGAATTTGCCGCGAAAACCCCAACGGGCGAAAAGGCAATGTTCGAGTCGAACATGAGTTTGACTCGAACTCAAAGCTCATACCTAGTCACAAGTCAGTATCCCTGATCACCAACATCACTATGGTGAAACTGAACTACTCTGATGATAGTATGTGAAAAAAAATGTAAAAACATTTTAAAAAAATAAATTAATTTAAATGTATCAAATTATTATTATTATTATTATTATTATTATTATTATTATTATTTATTTTTACATACTGCCACCAGTCATTATCCCTGATCACCACTACACCAGTCATATGATGATGCTGCATTACACTGGTAACAGTATGTAAAAAAAATAAAAATGAAATACACAAAAATCTCTGCTCACCCCCCACAGAGTAGTAACCGATAACAGTATGTGAAAATAAAAAAAAAAAAAAAGATTTAAAAATTATTATTATTATTTTTTTTTTTTCCTTACATACTGCCACCAGTCAGTATCCCTGATCACCACTACACCCGTTAAATGATGGCGCTGTATGGCACTGGTTACAGTAAGTGAAAAAAAAAAAAAAAACCTCCTCCACAGAGTAGTACGGTCTCACTATGGTGACACTGAATAATATGATGATCAATGATAGTATGCGAAAAAAAAAAATTTTTAAAAGAAAAAAAAAGAAAAGTTTTAAAAATGTATTAAATTATTATTATTTTATTTTTTTCTGTATTTTTCTGTTTATATAATAATTAAAAAAAAATTAAAAAGAAGTGATTGAGAAACCACCAAAAGAAAGCTCTATTTATGTGAAAAAAAATATATAAAGGTGATTTGTGTACAGTGTTACACGACCGCACAATTACCAGTTAAATTAGCGCAGTGCTGAATAGCAAAATATAGCCTGGTCATGAAGGGGGAAAACCTTCCGGAGGTCAAGAGGTTAAAGTAAAGTCTCGTACACACGATCAGATTGTTGGCCAACAAAGCGTCAGACTTTTGTCCGAAGGGCGTGTGCCGGGAACTTGTCTTCCATACTAACGGCTAGACATGTGCAATTCGTTTCGTTTTTAGTTTTTTTTTAGTTTTCTTCGTTCGTTTGTTTTCGTACGAATGAACGAATCATTCGAATCGTACGAATCCGAAAAGCAACGAAAATCCGAAAAACCAAACAACGAAAATCTTTTTTTTTGTTGAATTGGTATTTTTCCGTGTCCCTTACAATGGCGCTGCTTAACGTGCTTCGAATGGATTGAACAAAAAAATTCGTACATTTGTAACTTTTTTTTTCGATTCGTAACTTTTTTTTTTTTCGATTCGTAATGAATGGATTGAACAAAAAATTCGTACATTCGTAAAAAAAATTTCGATTCGTAACTTTTTTTTTCGATTCGTAACTTTTTTTTTCGATTCGTAAATTATTAAAATGTAATAATAGCATACACATTACATAAAATTATGAATTATTATGAATGTTACGAATGTTGCGAATGTTACGAATAACTACGAATGCGTCTGAATTTCGAAATAAACGAATGAACGAAAATTAAACTAACGAAAAAACGAATCAACGAAAAATCACTCTTACAAATGTACGAATCGTTACGAATACGAATAACGACGACTTACGAATGTACGAATCAACGGAAACGAAAAAAACAAAACGAAAAAAACGAAACGAAAATAAACAAATTTTTTTTTGTTGTGCACATGTCTACTAACGGCCCACGATTGTCGGCCAACAAACAACGTAGTGGAATTTCAGCTCTTGAGAGCCGCCCTTTGGGCACCTTCTGCTCATGCCGTGTTTGGTGAGCTTTGATTCCGAGCATGCGTGTTTTGTACTTTGGACTTTTGTGTGTGACGGACTTGTGTACACACGATAGGAAAATCTGACAACAGACCGGTGTCCGCCGAAAATTTACTAGCCTGCCATCCAACATTTGCCGGCGGAAAGTTGGCCAACAATTGTCTGATGGAGCGCACTAGCAATCGGATTTTAGGCAAACAGCCTGTCACCACACAATTCCCTGCCGAAAATCCGATCGTGTGTACAAGGAGGCTTGTAGAGTACTGCCTGGACCTTAGAAGAAGGAGGAGAAGTTCCGGAAAATTCCAACGTTAGCGCAAATAAAAAAAAGTATCACGGACAGTACTCAGGATGTTTACGAGGAGCTGCCATATTGATTATGATATTTTTGTTAGGACAAGACCACCTTGATTCTCTGGACCACCTTGATTCTCTGGACCACCTTGATTCTCTGGACCACCTTGATTCTTTGGACCACCTTGATTCTTTGGACCACCTTGATTCTCTGGACCACCTTGATTCTCTGGACCACTATGATTCTTTGGACCACCTTGATTCTCTGGACCACCGTGATTCTTTGGACCACCTTGATTCTTTGGACCACCTTGATTCTCTGGACCACCTTGATTCTTTGGACCACCTTGATTCTCTGGACCACCTTGATTCTTTGGACCACCTTGATTCTTTGGACCACCTTGATTCTCTGGACCACCTTGATTCTCTGGACCACTATGATTCTTTGGACCACCTTGATTCTCTGGACCACCTTGATTCTTTGGACCACCTTGATTCTCTGGACCACCTTGATTCTCTGGACCACTATGATTCTTTGGACCACCTTGATTCTCTGGACCACCGTGATTCTTTGGACCACCTTGATTCTTTGGACCACCTTGATTCTCTGGACCACCTTGATTCTTTGGACCACCTTGATTCTCTGGACCACCTTGATTCTTTGGACCACCTTGATTCTTTGGACCACCTTGATTCTCTGGACCACCTTGATTCTCTGGACCACTATGATTCTTTGGACCACCTTGATTCTCTGGACCACCTTGATTCTTTGGACCACCTTGATTCTCTGGACCACCTTGATTCTTTGGACCACCTTGATTCTTTGGACCACCTTGATTCTCTGGACCACCTTGATTCTCTGGACCACTATGATTCTTTGGACCACCTTGATTCTCTGGACCACCTTGATTCTTTGGACCACCTTGATTCTTTGGACCACCTTGATTCTCTGGACCACCTTGATTCTCTGGACCACCTTGATTCTTTGGACCACCTTGATTCTCTGGACCACCTTGATTCTCTGGACCACCTTGATTCTTTGGACCACCTTGATTCTCTGGACCACCTTGATTCTCTGGACCACTATGATTCTTTGGACCACCTTGATTCTCTGGACCACCTTGATTCTTTGGACCACCTTGATTCTCTGGACCACCTTGATTCTTTGGACCACCTTGATTCTTTGGACCACCTTGATTCTCTGGACCACCTTGATTCTCTGGACCACTATGATTCTTTGGACCACCTTGATTCTCTGGACCACCTTGATTCTTTGGACCACCTTGATTCTTTGGACCACCTTGATTCTCTGGACCACCTTGATTCTCTGGACCACCTTGATTCTTTGGACCACCTTGATTCTTTGGACCACCTTTATTCTTTGGACCACCTTGATTCTCTGGACCACCTTGATTCTTTGGACCACCTTGATTCTCTGAAATATTTTTTTTTTTATGGATATAAATAGTTTTGTCCTCATTTCTCACCTGTTGTGTACGGAGAAGGTAGGAAGGGGGTCAGGATGGACAGACGGAAGGGTCTGGTGATGTACAGGTTCTGAGGGGACTTCCATCTATGACTTCCATCCAGGATCTTCTCTTCTGATCGATGTGCGGCTCCCTTTTTATATCTCCTCTCGTCCTCCTCGGGGTGATTCGTCTTCTGAGTTCTGGTCTCTGAAGATCTGAGGCGGCTTCTTGTTTAATTATAAAACACGCAGAGAGAGAACGTTCTACTCCGGGGGCTCAGATCTCAGGGAATTCACTGCCAACTTTCATCGTCCCAAAAGTAGCAGACGATCGGGAGAGAGAACGTCAATAACAACTTCTACTTGGCACTGGACTGAGGACAAGACCTGCAGATTGATGGACACTTTCCGGATCGGGTTGTTTGTAAATGAGAAGAACGGGAGGTGGACGGTCTGAGGCCACCATGATGATCACAAAGGCAATGACCGGTGTGACAATCCGCCATTACAGGGGTCTCCAAACTTTCTAAACAAAGGGCTAATTTCCGGGGCGGGCCCATCCGTTAAGTGCCACCCCCTCTCTCCACCCCCTCTCTCCAGCCCCCCCCCTCTATGAATAATGGATAGGTTGCATGGATCTATCTATGGCCTCCACCCCCTATCCAGGTGTCCAGAGGCTCTAATAGGCTTCAAAATAGGGTGGGCTCAGAGCGTTGAGCATTGCACTCGCAGTCCACCCAGATCTGTTAGAAAAGGCAGTGCGGGTCTAATACCCGTTACCTGATTGGCTGAAGGCACAGGGCTTCGATTGGACGCCTAGCAGGAAACGGGGAAAACATGGAGGACACAGGAGCCGTCCCACAGCTCGCCGCCGTCACCCGCTGCCGGACCCGCCACTAAGATGAGGTAAGGGCCAGGCAGTCGGGGATCACAGTGGCGGCATATGATGGGCACAAGCGTTGGCATTTAATGGGCACCAGCCACCACTGGCTAGTTTATTGTCCTTCAGGCTTTAGAGGGGCCATACTGTGGCCAGTGGGAGTGGAAATTTCCGTGGCATCAGTGGAAGTAAACATCACCACCTTTCATATTAGTTGGAGGAATAGTACCATATCGTTGGTGTCAATGGAAGAAATGGTGCCCCATTGTTGGTGTCAATGGGAGAAATGGTGCCCCATTGTTGGTGTCAATGAGAAAAATGGTGCCCCGTTGTTGGTGTCAATGTGAGAAATGTTGCCCCGTTGTTGGTGTCAATGTGAGAAATGTTGCCCCGTTGTTGGTGTCAATGGGAGAAATGGTGCCACATTGTTGGTGTCAATGGGAGAAATGGTGCCCCATTGTTGGTGTCAAAGGGAGAAATGGTGCCCCTATTGTTGGTGTCAATGGGAGAAATGGTGCCCCCATTGTTGGAGTCAATGGGAGAAATGGTGCCCCCATTGTTGGTGTCAATGGGAGAAATGGTGCCCCTATTGTTGGTGTCAATGGGAGAAATGGTGCCCCCATTGTTGGTGTCAATGGGAGAAATGGTGTCCCATTGTTGATGTCAATGGGAGAAATGGTGCCCCATTGTTGGTGTCAATGGGAGAAATGGTGCCCCATTGTTGGTGTCAATGGGAGAAATGGTGCCCCATTGTTGGTGTCAATGGGAGGAATGGTGCCCCATTGTTGGTGTCAATTGGAGAAATGGTGCCCCATTGTTGGTGTCAATGGGAGAAATGGTGCCCCATTGTTGGTGTCAATGGGAGAAATGGTGCCCCCATTGTTGGTGTCAATGGGAGAAATGGTGTCCCATTGTTGATGTCAATGGGAGAAATGGTGTCCCATTGTTGGTGTCAATTGGAGAAATGGTGCCCCCATTGTTGGTGTCAATGGGAGAAATGGTGCCCCATTGTTGGTGTCAATGGGAGGAATGGTGCCTCATTGTTGGTGTCAATGGGAGAAATGGTGTCCCATTGTTGATGTCAATGGGAGAAATGGTGCCCCTATTGTTGGTGTCAATGGGAGAAATGGTGCCCCCATTGTTGGAGTCAATGGGAGAAATGGTGCCCCATTGTTGGTGTCAATGGGAGAAATGGTGCCCCATTGTTGGTGCCAATGGGAGAAATGGTGCCCCATTGTTGGTGTCAATGGGAGAAATAGTGCCCCATTGTTGGTGTCAATGGGAGAAATGGTGCCCCATTGTTGGTGTCAATGGGAGGAATGGTGCCCCATTGTTGGTGTCAATGGGAGGAATGGTGCCCCATTGTTGATGACAGTTGGCAGAATAGTGTAACAGTGGTAGAAATAGTGCCCCAAGGGCTAGATAAAGGCAAAATACGGTCCCCGGGCCGCAGTTTGGAGACCACTGCACTATTATACATACATAAATATACACTATATTCCTAAAAGTATTGGGACACCTGCCTTTAGGCCCCTTTCACACCGAAGCGTTTTTCAGGCGCCACAGCGCTAAAAATAGCGCCTGAAAAAAGTGGGTCCTTTAACTCCAGTGTGAAAGCCGGCGGGCTCGGCAAAAAAAGTTCTGCTAGCAGCATCTTTGGAGCGGTGAAGGAGCCGTGTATTCACCCATTGAAATCAATGGGGCACCGCGGGGATACCTGCAGCGGCGCTTTGCGGGGGAGTTTAACCCTTTTTCGGCCGCTAGTGGGGGTTAAAACCACCCCGCTAGCGGCTGAATACTGCGGCTAAAACGACGGTAAAGCAGCGCTAAATATAGCGCTGCTTTACCGCTGACGCCGCTCCCGCCACAGTGTGAAAGGGGCTTTACACACACATGACCTTTAATGACCCCCCCCCTAGTCTTAGTCCGGAGGGGTCAATATTGAGTTGGCCCTTTGCAGCTATAAACAGCTTCACCTCTTCTGGGAATGCCGTCCACACAGTTTAGGAGGGTGTCTATGGGAATGTCTGACCATTCTTCCAGAAGAGCATTTGTCAGGTCAGGCACTGATGTTGGATGAGAAGGCCTGGCTCACAGTCTCTGCTCTAATTCATCCTAAAAGTGTTCTACTAGGGTGAGGTCCTCCACCCCAAACTCGCTCCTCCATGTCTTTATGGACCTTGCTTTGTGCTCTGGTCCAAATCATTTGGTGGAGGGGGGATTATGGTGTGGGGGAGGGGGGATCATGGTGTGGGGGGGGGGGATTATGGTGTGGGGGAGGGGGGATCATGGTGTGGGGGGGGGGATTCTGGTGTGGGGGGTGGAGGGGGGATTATGGTGTGGGGGGGGGAGGGGGGGATTATGGTGGGGGGGAGGTAGGGTTGCCACCTTTTCTTTAACCACCTGAGACCCAGAGTACGTCATATGACGTCTTTTTTTTCTCCGGGGTATATCTGAATGACGGGTGTAGCTACCGACATCATTCAGATATTGCCGGTTTCAGCCGGCGATTCCCTGCACCATAAGAACGTTCATAGCAGCTGTTCCGCCGCTTGATCGTTCTTACGGGCGGCGGGAGGGGACGCCCCCCCCCTCCGCCGCCCTCCGGTGCTTCTACCGACTCACCGCTTCCATCGGTGAGTCGGACTCGGGATCCGCCGGCCCCGGATGGTGATCATAGAGATTTCCGGCGGACCAGATGGTCGCCAGAGTCTCTATGATCGTTCGGAGGCCGGGCGCGATGTTATGACGTCATGCCCGGCCTCTGCATTCAAAAAACGGCGCCGCCTCCGCTGGGAAGCGGTGATCGTTTTTTTTTTTTTTTTTATTTTAGGCTTCCCAGCCTAGAGGTGAGATGTGGGGTCTTATTGACCCCATATCTCACTGTTAATAGGTCCGATCGTGTCATATTCCTATTACAAGGGATGTTTACATTCCTTGTAATAGGAATAAAAGTAATCAAATATTTATTTATTTTTTTAAAGTTGTTGAACTAAAAAAATAAAGTAAAATGAACAATAAAAAGAAAAAAAAAAAAAAAATTTAAAGCGCCCTGTCCCCGCGAGCTCGTACGCAGAAGCAAACGCATACGTAAGTCCCGCCCACATATGAAAACGGTGTTCAAACCACACATGTGAGGTATCGCCGCGAACGTTAGAGCGAGAGCAATAATTCTAGCCCTAGACCTCCTCTGTAACTCAAAATATGTAACCAGTAAAAAAATGTTAAAGCGTCGACTATGGGGATTTTTAAATACCAAAGTTTGGCGCCATTCCACAAGCGCATGCAATTTTGAAGCGTGAAATGTTGGGGTATCTATTTACTCGGCGTATCTTCATCTTTCACATTATGCAAAAAAATTGGGCTAACTTTACTGTTTTGTTTTTTTTTAAAGCAGGAAACTGTTTTTTTTCTGAAAAAAACGCGTTCGAAAAATTGCTGCGCAAATACTGTGCGAGATAAAAAGTTGCAACGACCGCCATTGTATTCTTTAGGGTCTTTGCTAAAAAAACATATATAATGTTTGGGGGTTCTATGTAATTTTCTAGCAAAAAAATTTGGAATTTTACATGTAGGAGAGAAATGTCAGAATTGGCCTGGATCTCAGGTGGTTAAGCCAAACCCGAACACTTTCGTGGCGCACAGCAATTTTTTTGTAGTACACGTTATAGGATTGTAAAATACCTGGGACATCTTTTGGGTTACCCAAAGAGAGTAGTAATGAGGTGAGCTTCGGTGAACAGTGGCTGTGGCCAAATTGCATTAACAGTGGGTGGGGGACTTAAAGGGGCACGGTGTCCGTAGGGCAGTGGACGGTGTCAGTAGAGAAGTGGACGGTGTCAGTAGGGCAGAGGACGGTGTCAGTAGGGCAGGGGACGGTGTCAGTAGGACAGTGGGCGGTGTCAGTAGAGAAGTTGATGGTGTCAGTAGAGAAGTGGACTGTGTCCGTAGGGCAGTGGATGGTGTCAGTAGGACAGTGGACGGTGTCAGTAGAGCAAAGGACGGTGTCAGTAGGGCAGGGGAGGGTGTCAGTAGGGCAGTGGACGGTGTCAGTAGGACAGTGGACGATGTCAGTAGAGAAGTGGACGGTGTCCGTAGGGCAGTGGACGGTGTCAGTAGGGCAGGGGAACGGTCAGTAGGGCAGTGGACGGTGTCAGTAGAGCAGTGGACCGTGTCAGTAGGGCAGTGGACGGTGTCAGTAGGACAGTGGACGGTGTCAGTAGAGCAGAGGACGGTGTCAGTAGGGCAGTGGACGGTGTCAGTAGGGCAGGGGAGGGTGTCAGTAGGGCAGTGGACGGTGTCAGTAGGGCAGTGGACGGTGTCAGTAGGACAGTGGGCGGTGTCCGTAGGGCAGTGGACGGTGTCAGTAGGACAGTGGACGATGTCTGTAGGGCAGTGGATGGTGTCAGTAGGGCAGTGGGCAGTGTCAGTAGAGCAGTGGACGGTGTCAGTAGAGCAGTGGACGGTGTCAGTAGAGCAGTGGACGGTGTCAGTAGAGCAGTGGACGGTGTCCGTAGGGCAGTGGACGGTGTCAGTAGGACAGTGGGCAGTGTCAGTAGAGCAGTGGACGGTGTCAGTAGAGCAGTGGACGGTGTCCGTAGGGCAGTGGACGGTGTCGGTAGGACAGTGGACGGTGTCAGTAGGGCAGGGGAGGGTGTCAGTAGGGCAAAGGACGGTGTCAGTAGAGCAGGGGAGAGTGTCAGTAGGACAGTGGGCAGTGTCAGTAGAGCAGTGGACGGTGTCAGTAGAGCAGTGGACGGGACGGTGTCCGTAGGGCAGTGGACGGTGTCAGTAGGACAGTGGACGGTGTCAGTAGAGCAGAGGACGGTGTCAGTAGGGCAGGGGAGGGTGTCAGTAGAGCAGAGGACGCTGTCAGTAGGGCAGTGGGCGGTGTCAGTAGGGCAGTGGGCGGTGTCAGTAGGGCAGAGGACGGTGTCAGTAGGGCAGTGGACGGTGTCAGTAGGGCAGTGGACGGTGTCAGTAGAGCAGAGGACGCTGTCAGTAGGGCAAAGGACGGTGTCAGTAGGGCAGTGGGCGGTGTCAGTAGGGCAGTGGATGGTGTCAGTAGGGCAGTGGACGGTGTCGGTAGAGCAGAGGACGCTGTCAGTAGGGCAGGGGACGGTGTCAGTAGGGCAGTGGACGGTGTCAGTAGGGCAGTGGACCGTGTCAGTAGGGCAGTGGATGGTGTCAGTAGAGCAGTGGACGGTGTCAGTAGGGCAGTGGACGGTGTCAGTGGACGGTGTCAGTAGGGCAGTGGACCATGTCAGTAGAGCCGTGGACGGTGTCAGTAGGGCAGAGGACGGTGTCAGTAGGGCAGTGGACGGTGTCAGTAGGGCAGGGGACAGTGTCAGTAGGGCAAAAGACGATGTCAGTAGGGCAGTGGACGGTGTCAGTAGGGCAGGGGACAGTGTCAGTAGGGCAAAAGACGATGTCAGTAGGGCAGTGGACGGTGTCAGTAGGGCAGAGGACGGTGTCAGTAGGGCAGTGGACGGTGTCAGTAGGGCAAAAGACGATGTCAGTAGAGAAGTGGATGGTGTCAGTAGAGCAGCGGACGGTGTCAGTAGGGCAGTGGACGGTGTCAGTAGGGAAGTGGACGGTGTCAGTAGAGAAGTTGATGGTGTCAGTAGGGCAGTGGACGGTGTCAGTAGGGCAGTGGACGGTGTCAGTAGGGCAGTGGACGGTGTCAGTAGGGCAGTGGACGGTGTCAGTAGGGCAGTGGACGGTGTCAGTAGGGCAGTGGACGGTGTCAGTGGGGCAGTGGACGGTGTCAGTAGGACAGTGGACGGTGTCAGTAGGGCAGTGGATGGTGTCAGTAGGGCAGTGGACGGTGTCAGTAGGGCAGTGGATGGTGTCATTAGAGACGTGGATGGTGTCAGTAGGGCAGAGGACAGTGTCGGTAGGGCTGTGGATGGTGTCATTAGAGACGTGGATGGTGTCAGTAGGGCAGTGGACGGTGTCGGTAGAGCAGTGGACGGTGTCAGTAGGACAGTGGACGGTGTCAGTAGAGCAGTGGATGGTGTCAGTAGAGCAGTGGACGGTGTCGGTAGAGCAGTGGACGGTGTCAGTAGGCAGTGGACGGGGTCAGTAGAGCAGTGGACGGTGTCAGTAGGGCAGTGGACGGTGTCGGTAGGGCAGTGGATGGTGTCGGTAGGGCAGTGGATGGTGTCGGTAGAGCAGTGGACGGTGTCAGTAGGGCAGTGGACGGTGTCAGTAGGGCAGTGGACCATGTCAGTAGAGCCGTGGACGGTGTCAGTAGGGCAGAGGACGGTGTCAGTAGGGCAGTGGATGGTGTCGGTAGGGCAGTGGATGGTGTCGGTAGAGCAGTGGACGGTGTCAGTAGGGCAGTGGACGGTGTCAGTAGGGCAGTGGACGGTGTCAGTAGAGCCGTGGACGGTGTCAGTAGGGCAGAGGACGGTGTCAGTAGGGCAGTGGACGGTGTCAGTAGGGCAGTGGATGGTGTCGGTAGGGCAGTGGATGGTGTCGGTAGAGCAGTGGACGGTGTCAGTAGGGCAGTGGACGGTGTCAGTAGGGCAGTGGACGGTGTCAGTAGGTCAGTTGACGGTGTCCGTGGACGGTGTCAGTAGTGAGTAGGGCAGAGGACGGTGTCAGTAGGGCAGTGGACGGTGTCAGTAGGGCAGGGGACAGTGTCAGTAGGGCAAAAGACGATGTCAGTAGGGCAGTGGACGGTGTCAGTAGGGCAGGGGACAGTGTCAGTAGGGCAAAAGACGGTGTCAGTAGGGCAGTGGACGGTGTCAGTAGGGCAGAGGACGGTGTCAGTAGGGCAGTGGACGGTGTCAGTAGGGCAAAAGACGGTGTCAGTAGAGAAGTGGATGGTGTCAGTAGAGCAGCGGACGGTGTCAGTAGGGCAGTGGACGGTGTCAGTAGGGAAGTGGACGGTGTCAGTAGAGAAGTGGATGGTGTCAGTAGGGCAGTGGACGGTGTCAGTAGGGCAGTGGACGGTGTCAGTGGGGCAGTGGACGGTGTCAGTAGGGCAGTGGACAGTGTCAGTAGGGCAGTGGATGGTGTCAGTAGGGCAGTGGACGGTGTCAGTGGGGCAGTGGACGGTGTCAGTAGGACAGTGGACGGTGTCAGTAGGGCAGTGGATGGTGTCAGTAGGGCAGTGGACGGTGTCAGTAGGGCAGTGGATGGTGTCATTAGAGACGTGGATGGTGTCAGTAGGGCAGAGGACAGTGTCGGTAGGGCTGTGGATGGTGTCATTAGAGACGTGGATGGTGTCAGTAGGGCAGTGGACGGTGTCGGTAGAGCAGTGGACGGTGTCAGTAGGACAGTGGACGGTGTCAGTAGGACAGTGGACGGTGTCAGTAGAGCAGTGGATGGTGTCAGTAGGGCAGTGGACGGTGTCGGTAGGGCAGTGGACGCTGTCGGTAGGGCAGTGGATGGTGTCGGTAGAGCAGTGGACAGTGTCGGTAGAGCAGTGGACAGTGTCGGTAGAGCAGTGGACGGTGTCGGTAGAGCAGTGGACGGTGTCGGTAGAGCAGTGGTCGGTGTCAGTAGGGCAGTGGACGGTGTCAGTAGGGCAGAGGAAGGTGTCGGTAGGGCAGAGGAAGGTGTCGGTAGGGCAGTGTCAGTAGGGCAGTGTCAGTAGGGCAGAGGACGGTGTCAGTAGGGCAGTGGACGGTGTCAGTAGGGCAGTGGACGGTGTCAGGGCAGTGGATGGTGTCGGTAGGGCAGTGGACGGTGTCGGTAGAGCAGTGGACGGTGTCAGTAGGGCAGTGGACGGTGTCAGTAGGGCAGTGGACGGTGTCAGTAGGGCAGTGGATGGTGTCAGTAGGACAGTGGACGGTGTCAGTAGGGTGTCAGTATGGTGTCAGTAGGGCAGTGGTGGTGTCAGTAGGGCAGTGGACGGTGTCAGTAGGGCAGTGGATGGTGTCATTAGAGACGTGGATGGTGTCAGTAGGGCAGAGGACAGTGTCGGTAGGGCTGTGGATGGTGTCATTAGAGACTTGGATGGTGTCAGTAGGGCAGTGGACGGTGTCGGTGGGGCAGTGGACGGTGTCAGTAGGACAGTGGACGTGTCAGTAGGGCAGTGGACGGTGTCAGTAGGACAGTGGACGGTGTCAGTAGGGCAGTGGATGGTGTCAGTAGGGCAGTGGACGGTGTCAGTAGGGCAGTGGATGGTGTCATTAGAGACGTGGATGGTGTCAGTAGGGCAGAGGACAGTGTCGGTAGGGCTGTGGATGGTGTCATTAGAGACTTGGATGGTGTCAGTAGGGCAGTGGACGGTGTCGGTAGAGCAGTGGACGGTGTCAGTAGGACAGTGGACGGTGTCAGTAGAGCAGTGGATGGTGTCAGTAGGGCAGTGGACGGTGTCGGTAGAGCAGTGGACGGTGTCAGTAGGACAGTGGACGGTGTCAGTAGAGCAGTGGATGGTGTCAGTAGGGCAGTGGACGGTGTCGGTAGAGCAGTGGACGGTGTCAGTAGGACAGTGGACGGTGTCAGTAGAGCAGTGGATGGTGTCAGTAGGGCAGTGGACGGTGTCAGTAGGGCAGTGGACGCTGTCGGTAGGGCAGTGGATGGTGTCGGTAGAGCAGTGGACGGTGTCGGTAGAGCAGTGGACGGTGTCGGTAGGACAGTGGACGGTGTCGGTAGGGCAGTGGACGGTGTCGGTAGGACAGTGGACGGTGTCGGTAGGGCAGTGGACGGTGTCAGTAGGACAGTGGACGGTGTCAGTAGGACAGTGGACGGTGTCAGTAGAGCAGTGGACGGTGTCAGTAGAGCAGTGGACGGTGTCGGTAGGACAGTGGACGGTGTCGGTAGAGCAGTGAACGGTGTCGGTAGAGCAGTGGACGGTGTCCGTAGGGCAGTGGACGGTGTCAGTAGGACAGTGGACGGTGTCAGTAGAGCAGTGGACGGTGTCAGTAGGACAGTGGACGGTGTCAGTAGGACAGTGGACGGTGTCAGTAGGACAGTGGACGGTGTCAGTAGGACAGTGGACGGTGTCAGTAGAGCAGTGGATGGTGTCAGTAGGGCAGTGGACGGTGTCAGTAGGACAGTGGACGGTGTCAGTAGAGCAGTGGACGGTGTCAGTAGAGCAGTGGACGGTGTCAGTAGGGCAGTGGACGGTGTCAGTAGAGCAGTGGACGGTGTCGGTAGGGCAGTGGACGGTGTCGGTAGGACAGTGGACGGTGTCGGTAGGGCAGTGGACGGTGTCGGTAGGACAGTGGACGGTGTCGGTAGGGCAGTGGACGGTGTCGGTAGGACAGTGGACGGTGTCAGTAGGGCAGTGGACGGTGTCGGTAGGACAGTGGACGGTGTCGGTAGGACAGTGGACGGTGTCGGTAGGGCAGTGGACGGTGTCGGTAGGGCAGTGGACGGTGTCGGTAGGGCAGTGGACGGTGTCGGTAGGACAGTGGACGGTGTCGGTAGGACAGTGGACGGTGTCGGTAGAGCAGTGGACGGTGTCGGTAGGGCAGTGGATGGTGTCAGTAGAGCAGTGGACGGTGTCAGTAGAGCAGTGGACGGTGTCAGTAGAGCAGTGGACGGTGTCGGTAGGACAGTGGACGGTGTCGGTAGAGCAGTGAACGGTGTCGGTAGAGCAGTGGACGGTGTCGGTAGGGCAGTGGACTGTGTCAGTAGGGCAGTGGACGGTGTCAGTAGGGCAGTGTACCTCCATCCAAAAACCTGAATCAGCTCAACTGAACCCAACCTCATACAAACTGTTCACAAAGTGGCACTGTGCATTCTACCACCCTTTCAAGCACCTTTTTAATTACAAAAAAAAAGCCAAAAAAATTCAAAGCAATCCACAGGTACCCCACAAATAAGGGGTACCCCACAAAAAAAAAGAAAATAACAGATTAAATATCAGACAGTGCCTGTGCCCCCTCAATAGAGACCTCGATTACAGCGAAACAAAAAAACCTTCCAGGAGCCGCTGCAAAGATGTGTGTGAACCTGTTAGGGGGCGGAGTCTGTAATACCATGCTTTCTCCTGCAAAAGTGTCCCTGGTTGTTAGGACATCAGTCCAGTGGCCCTCCATTCACTGTCTCTGGTGGAATTGGCGCCAGTTTCTGGGTGGGAGAGAGAGAGTGGACAGATAGACAGTGCAGTGTGACCCGGCTGCAGGACATTAGCCCCGCTGGAGCGGGAGAAGAAGGGGGGGTTTGCATGCTGTTTGGGGGTAGCTGACAGAGGGGGTCTGACAGAAGGGGAGGGTTGCTGACAGAGAGGGGGGCTGACAGGGGGGGTTGCTGATAGAGAGGGGGGCTGACAGAGAGGGGGGCTGACAGGGTGGGTTGCTGACAGAGGAGGGGTTGCTGACAGACGGTGGGGGGGGGGGGGGCTGACAGAGAGGGGGGCTGACAGGGTGGGTTGCTGACAGAGAGGGGGGCTGACAGGGTGGGTTGCTGACAGAGAGGGGGGTTGCTGACAGAGAGGGGGGCTGACAGGGGCGTTGCTGACAGAGAGGGGGGTTGCTGACAGAGAGGGGGCTGACAGAGAGGGGGGCTGACAGAAGGGGAGGGTTGCTGACAGGGAGGGGTTGCTGATTGAGGGGTGGGCTGACAGAGAGGGGGGCTTACAGGGTGGGTTGCTGACAGAGGAGGGGTTGCTGATTGAGAGGGGGGCTGACAGAGGAGGGGTTGCTGACAGAGAGGGGGGCTGACGGGGTGTTGTTGACAGAGAGGGGGGGGGGCTGACGGGGGGTTGCTGACAGAGAGGGGGGCTGACAGGGTGGGTTGCTGACAGAGAGGGGGGTTGCTGACAGAGAGGGGGGCTGACGGGGTGTTGTTGACAGAGAGGGGGGGGGCTGACGGGGGGTTGCTGACAGAGAGGGGGGCTGACAGGGTGGGTTGCTGACAGAGAGGGGGGTTGCTGACATAGAGGGGGGCTGACAGGGGGGTTGCTGACAGAGAGGGGGGCTGACAGAGAGGGGGCTGAAAGAAGGGGAGGGTTGCTGACAGAGAGGGGGGCTGACAGAGGAGGGGTTGGTGATTGAGAGGGGGGCTGACAGAGAGGGGGGCTGACAGGGTGGGTTGCTGACAGAGGAGGGGTTGCTGATTGAGAGGGGGGCTGACAGAGGAGGGGTTGCTGACAGAGAGGGGGGCTGACGGAGGGTTGCTGAAAGAGAGGGGGGCTGACGGGGGTTGCTGACAGAGAGGGGGGCTGACGGGGGTTGCTGACAGAGAGGGGGGTTGATGGGGGGTTGCTGACAGAGAGGGGGGCTGTTGGGTGGTTGCTGACAGAGAGGACGGCTGATAGAGGGGGGGATGCTGACAGAGAGGGGGTAGCTGACAGAGAGGAGGTTGCTGACAGGGGGGTTGCTGACAGAGTGGGGGGCTGACAGAGGGGGGGTTGCTGATAGAGAGGGGGGCTTACAGGGTGGGTTTTTGACAGAGGAGGGGTTGCTGACAGAGGGTGGGGGGGCTGACAGAGAGGGGGGCTGACAGAGGGGGGGTTGCTGATAGAGAGGGGGCTGACAGGGTGGGTTGCTGACAGAGGAGGGGTTGCTGACAGAGGGTGGGGGGGCTGACAGAGAGGGGGGGCTGACAGAGAGGGGGGTTGCTGACAGAGAGGAGGGCTGACAGAGAGAGGGGTTGCTGACAGAGAGGGGGCTGACAGAGAGGGGGCTGACAGAGAGGGGGGCTGACAGAAGGGGAGGGTTGCTGACAGAGAGGGGGGCTGACAGGGGGTTGCTAACAGAGAAGAGGGCTATTCAGACCGAAACATTTTGCTGGCTTAAGACCAGACCACCTTTTGCCATTCGGCACTGCATCGATTTAACTGACAATTGCGCGGTCGTGCGACGTGGCTCCCTAACAAAATTGGTGTCCTTTATTTCCCACAAATAGAGCTTTCTTTTGGTGGTATTTGATCGCCCCTGCGGTTTTTACTTTTTGCTATAATAAATATCCCCAAAAATATATTAAAAAAACTTTTTTTTTCCCTCAGTTTAGGCCGATACGTATTCTTCTACATATTTTTGTTAAAAAAAATCGCAATTAGCGTTTATTGATTGGTTTGCACAAAAGTTATAGCGTTTACAAAATAGGGAATAGTTTTATAGCATTTTTATTAATATATTTTTTTTTTTTTACTAGTAATGGCGGCGATCAGCGATTTTTTTTATTTTTATTTTTTTATTGTGACTGCGACATTATGGCGGACACATCAGACATTTTTGACACATTTTTGGGACCATTGTCATTTATACAGCAATCAGTGCTATACACATGCACTGATTCCTGTGTAAATGACACTGAAGGGGTTAACCACTAGGTGGCAGTGTAGGGGTTAAGTGTTCCTAGGGGCGTGGAACTGTGGGGGGACGTGGCTGTGATTTAGTGAACACTGATCTCTGCTCCAATCACAGGGAGCAGAGATCGGTGTCACTAGTTGCTAGGCAGAACGGGGAGATGCTGTTTACTTCCGCATCTCCCCGTTCAGCCATCCCGTGAGACAATCGCGGGTATCCCCGCGGCGATCGAGTCCGCGGGACCCACGACCAGACTCACGGGGGTCCTAACCAGCGCGCGCGTGTGCGCCACCGGCAGCGCGCACGTGATGGCACGGCGGAAATCTTCAAGGGGACGTACCTGTACGCCCTCTTGCCTGTCCGTGCCTTTCTGTCGACGTACATCGTCGTGCGCCGGTCGGGAACCGGTTATGGTATTATTTGAATCTTCTTAATCCTTCCACCACACCAAAGTGATAAGTGACTCCTCTCCTATAAGAGAGGCACTCATGAGTAAGTCAGTGTATGACGAAACATGTCGGGGTGTGCCTGAGCGGCAATCATCTCCAGTGAACGTCTAGCGCCGAGAGCTGAACGAGTGTGGTGATCCTGAGTCCGGGCAGTGAGGAGGGGGTGAAATCTACGCTAATTGCGCTTTTACACCTCGAGTCCGCCGTGACTACAGGCCAAACAGTGTGATATTCAGGAGTGGAGCGCTGTGCTGTTTACTTTTGCTGGCTTTTATCTTTGGAAATGTGAGTGTAAAGGTTGAAATTTTACTTGTGGTTTTGTACTGGTTTACACTATTAGAGCACCTTTTTATTTACATGTGGAGAGATTTCAATTACACATTGGACGTTTGGATGATCAGCCTGCTTTCTCTGTGTGATCTGAAAAGTGAAAAAGCCTGTCACGAAAGTGCGGGCATTGGGAGTCGGTGAGCGCGTCTCTTATGGGAGAGGAGTCACTTATCACTTTGGTGTGGTGGAAGGATTAAGAAGATTCAAATGATACCTTAACCACTACAATACCGGGGGGCACTTTCCCCTTCCTTCCCAGACCAATTTTCAGCTTTCAGCGCTCTCCCACTTTCAGTGACAATTGCGCGGTCATGCAATGCTGTAACCGTCCCAATGATTATCTGCACACATATGTCCGTGATCACCTGCACACATCTGTACATGATCATTTGCGTATATATGTCCGTGATCACGCAAACCAATCGGCGCTAGACGTTCACTGGAGATGATTGCCGCTCAGGCACACCCCGACATGTTTCGTCATACACTGACTTACTCATGAGTGCCTCTCTTATAGGAGAGGAGTCACTTATCACTTTGGTGTGGTGGAAGGATTAAGAAGATTCAAATAATACCATAACCGGTTCCCGACCGGCGCACGACGATGTACGTCGACAGAAAGGCACGGACAGGCAAGAGGGCGTACAGGTACGTCCCCTTGAAGATTGCCGCCGTGCCATCACGTGCGCGCTGCCGGTGGCGCACACGCGCGCGCTGGTTAGGACCCCCGTGAGTCTGTTCGCGGGTCCCGCGGACTCGATCGCCGTCCCAATGATTATCTGCACACATATGTCCGTGATCCCCTGCACACATCTGTACATGATCATTTGCGTATATATGTCCGTGATCACGCAAACCAATCGGCGCTAGACGTTCACTGGAGATGATTGCCGCTCAGGCACACCCCGACATGTTTCGTCATACACTGACTTACTCATGAGTGCCTCTCTTATAGGAGAGGAGTCACTTATCACTTTGGTGTGGTGGAAGGATTAAGAAGATTCAAATAATACCATAACCGGTTCCCGACCGGCGCACGACGATGTACGTCGACAGAAAGGCACGGACAGGCAAGAGGGCGTACAGGTACGTCCCCTTGAAGATTGCCGCCGTGCCATCACGTGCGCGCTGCCGGTGGCGCACACGCGCGCGCTGGTTAGGACCCCCGTGAGTCTGTTCGCGGGTCCCGCGGACTCGATCGCCGTCCCAATGATTATCTGCACACATATGTCCGTGATCCCCTGCACACATCTGTACATGATCATTTGCGTATATATGTCCGTGATCACGCAAACCAATCGGCGCTAGACGTTCACTGGAGATGATTGCCGCTCAGGCACACCCCGACATGTTTCGTCATACACTGACTTACTCATGAGTGCCTCTCTTATAGGAGAGGAGTCACTTATCACTTTGGTGTGGTGGAAGGATTAAGAAGATTCAAATAATACCATAACCGGTTCCCGAGCGGCGCACGACGATGTACGTCGACAGAAAGGCACGGACAGGCAAGAGGGCGTACAGGTACGTCCCCTTGAAGATTGCGGCCGTGCCATCACGTGCGCGCTGCCGGTGGCGCACACGCGCGCGCTGGTTAGGACCCCCGTGAGTCTGTTCGCGGGTCCCGCGGACTCGATCGCCGTCCCAATGATTATCTGCACACATATGTCCGTGATCACCTGCACACATCTGTACATGATCATTTGCGTACATATGTCCGTGATCACGCAAACCAATTATTATACACTTAACAGAATTTTTTTTACTAAAAACATGTAGCAGAATACATTTTGGCTTAAATTTATGACGAAATTTGATTTTATTGGATTTCATATAAAAAAGAAAGGAGAAAACATAGTTTTTTTTCAAAATTTCCGCTATGTTTTCGCTTATATCGCAAAAAATAAAAAACGGAGTCGCGAATAAATACCACCAAACCAAAGCTCTATTTGTGCGAACATAATGATAAAAAATTCATTTGGTTACATGTTATTTTACTGGGACATATGTGGGGGACATGTGTTTATATTATTTGGGGACATGTGTTTTTATTTGGGGACATGTGTTTATATTATTTGGGGACATGTGTTTTTATTTGGGGACATGTGTGTTTTGGGGACATGTGTGTTTTGGGGACATGTGTGGGGACATGTGTGTTTACACTGTGGGGACACTACACTGGTGATCAGTGAGTAAAAAGCTGTAAAAAAACAGCTAATACTCACTGATCACCAGCCGGCTGCAGCGATCCGCTCTCCTCTCCTCACCGACGACTTCCGTGTGAGGAGAGGAGAGCCGATTGCCTAGCAACCGGCTGTTTGCTTACATCACATGACGGCTGTGATTGGACACGGCCGTCATGTGATCAGGAGGGCCAATCACAGAGCCCTCCTGCCGATCCGAAATGCGCCATGTCCGGGTGACACGAGCGCATCGGGATCGCGCCGCTGTGAGGACTTCTGAAGGACGTTCCGGAACGTCCTATCAGAAGTAGATGACTCCCACCTGGCCGTATATGTACAGTGGCCGGGTGGGAAGTAGTTGTTGGATTCAATATGAACTCATGTAATATCACATCGGTTCATTCCCAATATCTTTCTTGAGGACAGAATGCATTCCCCGGATTGGAATGTAGCCAGGTTGGAACACACACCAAAAGCTTTGTAGCATATCAAGATAACAATGGCTTGGCTCGAGCCCACCTGCTGTGACATGTGTAATTATAAGCTTCAAGGGAGACTGTTACTACTAAGATGGCTATGGATACCTATTGGATGGAAGGCAAAGGGGGGGGTGGCTATGAGTGGGTGTGTAGGGTTGAATGAAGAGTTCGCACACACAGGAAGTCAGCCTCTGTTTGCTGGGACTCCCTGACATGAGAAGGTGTCCCTGACCACTAGACCTGTGCACAACCAAAAAATTTGTTTATTTTCGTTTCGTTTATTTCGTTTCCGAAAAAAATTTGTTTTTTTTCGTTTCGTTTCTTTCGTTTCCGTCGATTCGTAACGATTCGTACATTCGTAAGTCGTCGTTGTTCGGATTTGTAACGATTCGTACATTCGTAAGTCGTCGGTGTTCGTATTCGTAACGATTCGTACATTCGTAAGTCGTCGTTGTTCGTATTCGTAACGATTCGTACATTCGTAAGAGTTATTTTTTCGTTGATTCGTTTTTTCATTAGTTTAATTTTCGGACACATTCGTATTTATTCGGGCATTCGTAACATTCGTAGATTCGTAATCGGAGCATAATTCATAATTTGATGTAATGTGTATGCTATTATTACATTTAATAATTTACGAATCGAAAAAAAAAAAGTTACGAATCGAAAAAAAAAGTTACGAATCGAAAAAAAAAAACTTACGAATCGAAAAAAAACTTACGAATGTACGAATTTTTTTTGTTCAATAGAGACGCGGAAAATTACAAATCGAAAAAAAAAAAAAAAAAGTTACGAATCGAAAAAAAAAAGTTACGAATCGAAAAAAAAAAGTTACGAATCAAAAAAAAAAAGTTACGAATCGAAAAAAAAAAGTTACGAATGTACAAATTTTTTGGTTCAATAGACACGGAAAATTACGAATCGAAAAAAAAAAAAAAAAGTTACGAATCGAAAAAAAAAAGTTACGAATCGAAAAAAAAAGTTACGAATCGAAAAAAAAAAGTTACGAATGTACTAATTTTTTTGTTCAATCCATTCGCAGCACCATTGTAAGGGACACGGAAAATGACCAATTCAACAAAAAAAAAAGTTACAAATTTTTTCGTTCGTTTTCGTTCGTTTTCGTTTTTCGGATTTTCTTCATTAGTACATTCGTTGTTTCTAATTTGTTTTTTTCGGATTTTCGTTGTTTTTCGGATTCGAATGATTCGTTATTCGGATTCGTACGATTCGAACGATTCGTTACGATTCGTTATTCGGATTCGTGCGATTCGAACGATTCGTTACGATTCGTTATTCGTATTCGTACGATTCGAATGATTCGTTCATTCGTACGAAAACGAACGAACGAAAATAAAAAAAAAAAAAAAACGAAAAAAAAACGAAAAAAAACGAAACGAATTGCACATGTCTACTGGTCTGGCGGCCATCTTGAGGCTACAAGCCTCACGGAGGGCCCTGTGATAAGTATCTTTGATATTCTTGTATTATATGATTTGATTGTAAGCCTTGTGATATTGTAATGTCTTTTAATACTTTATGTCAGCGTTCCTGATTCTTGGGAAATAAATAAGATAGTGTTTTACTAGCAGCAGTGTGTGTTTGGTTTCATAGCTAACCTCGTATTATTGTGATATTAACAGTAGCATGTGCTCAGAGTTTTAATAAACCAACTAATCTATAGGGACTAGAAAATTAATACACAGATATAATTATTGTATCGCTTACATCAGTAGTTAACCACTTCCCGACCGGCCACTGCATATATACGTCAGCAGAATGGCATGGGCAGGCAGAATCACGTACCTGTACGTGATCGTGCATGTGCCTGCCCGTGGGTCGCGCTCGCGACCCGGTCGGGAGCTCCGTGACCCCGGCCGCGGGACCAGCGGACCCGATCGCCGCTGGTATCCCGCGATCGGGTTACGGAGCTGAAGAACGGGGAGGGGTCTGTGTAAACAAACCTCTCCCCGCGCTTCCTACACTGACTGTCAGTGATCGGCGGTTCCCTGTCATCGGGAACGCCGATCAATGACGTCAGACGTACAGCCACGCCCCCCTACTGTAAAAAAAAAACCACAACACGTCACACTGACTCCTCCCCGCCCCCTAGTGGTTAACCCCCTAACTACAACTGTCATTTACATAGGAATCAGTGCTATTTAAATAGCAGTGATTGCTGTATAAATGACAAATGTCCCAAAAATGTGTCAAAAATTGTCCGATGTGTCCGCCAAAATGTCGCAGTCACAATAAAAATTGCTGATCGCCGCCATTACTAATAAAAAAAAAAAATATTAATAAAAATGCTATAAAACTATCCCCTATTTTGTAAACGCTATAACTTTTGCGCAAACTAATCAATAATCGCTAATTGCGATTTTTTTTACCAAAAATATGTAGAAGAATACGTATCGGCCTAAAACTGAGGAAAAAAAATAAATTTATATATTTTTGGGGATATTTCTTATAGCAAAAAGTAAAAAATATTGCATTTTTTTCAAAATTGTCGCTCTATTTTTGTTTATAGCGCAAAAAATAAAAACCGCAGGGGCGATCAAATACCACCAAAAGAAAGCTCTATTTGTGGGAAAAAAGGACGTCAATTTTGTTTTGGAGCCACGTCGCATGACCGCGCAATTGTTAGTTAAAGTGACGCAGTGCCGAATCGCAAAAAGGGGCCTGGTCCTTTGGCTGCCAATTGGTCCGGGGCTGAAGTGGTTAAAGAACATTTTTAGCATTGATTGCTGTATAAATGACAATGGTCCCAAAAATGTGTCAAAAATGTCCGATGTGTCCGCCATAATGTCGCAGTCACAATAAAAATCGCTGATCGCTGCCCTTACTAGTAAAAAAAAAAAAATTATTAATAAAAATGCCATAAAACTATCCCCTATTTTTATAAACGCTATAACTTCTGCGCAAACCAATCAATATTCGCTTATTGCGATTTTTTTTTTTTTTTTTTTTTATCAAAAATATGTAGAAGAATACGTATCGGCCTAAACTGAATACAAAAAATTGCTGAACCATTCTGAGGAACATATAGTTCCCAGGGAAAAAGGTGTTGCCAACATCCCTGGATAAATATTTAATGTGAGGTCTCTAAAAAAAGAGAGAAAACTCCAGTACCCTCCGGTACAGACGGGATTTTTCAGGCGAACAAAAAAAGAGAATGTATATGTATTTGTTTTATTTTAAATCATTTATTTGAAAAAACAGAAAAAAAAAAGGGGGATAGGAAAAAATTAAATACAAAGAAAATTGTTTAAAAACAATCGTGATGCAATTTTTTTACACAACATAACAAAGCACATATATGAAAATATTCTACATATTTTGAACATTTAGAATATTTTCATATATGTGCTTTGTTATGTTGTGTAAAAAATTGCATCACGATTGTTTTTAAACAATTTTCTTTGTATTTAATTTTTTCCTATTCCCTTTTTTTTTTTTTTCTGTTTTTTTTCAAATAAATGATTTAAAAAAAAAACAAATACATATACATTCTCTTTTTTGTTCGCCTGAAAAATCCCGTCTGTACCGGAGGGTACTGGTGTTTTCTCTCTTTTTTTAGAGACCTCACATTAACCACTTCCCATCCCGCCCATAGTCATATGACGCCCACAAGGTGGATCTACCATCCTGGGTGGGCGTCATATGACGTCCTCGGATTCCCGGCCGCCTGGGGGGCGCGCGCGCGCGCGCCCGCCCGCGGCATCGCTCGGGACCCGGTGCGAGTGCCCGGCGGCCGCGATGTCCGCCGGGCACCCGCGATTGCCCGTTAAAACAACGGGACCGTGGAGCTGTGTGTGTAATGATGGGGTGTAAACACACAGCTCCACGTCCTGTCAGCGGGGAGGAGACCGATCATGTGATCCCAGTACGGAGGATCACATGATCGGTCTCCTCCCCTTGAGTCCCCTCCCCCCACAGTTAGAATCACTCCTATAGGGAACACATTAACCCCTCCAGCGCCCTCTAGTGTTAACCCCTTCCCTGACAGTCACATTTACACAGTAATCATTGCAATTTTATAGCAACGATCGCTGTGTAAATGTGAATGGTTCCAAAAATGTGTCAAAAGTGTCCAAGTGTCCGCCGCAATGTCGCAGTCACGAAAAAAAAATCGCAGATCGCCGCCATTACTAGTAAAAAAAAAAAAAAAAAATTCAATAAATCTATCCCCTATTTTGTAGACGCTATAACTTTTGCGCAAACCGATCAATATACGCTTATTGCGATTTTTTTTACCAAAAATATGTAGAAGAATACGTATCGGCCTAAACTGAGGAAAAAATTTTTTTTTTTTTTTAAAAATGGGATATTTTATTATAGCAAAAAGTAAAAAATATTGTGTTTTTTTTCAAAATCGTCGCTCTTCTTTTGTTTATAGCGCAAAAAATAAAAACCCGCAGGGGTGATCAAATACCACCAAAAGAAAGCTCTATTTGTGGGGAAAAAAGGACGCCAATTTTGTTTGGGAGCCACGCCGCGCGACCGCGCAATTGTCAGTTAAAGCGACGCAGTGCCGAATCGCAAAAGGTGGTCTGGTCTTAAGCCAGCAAAATGGTCTGGGGCTGAAAGTGGTTAAAGAAATTTTTTTTTTTGGACACTATATGAACTTTGTGTTATTTTTTTCTGTAGTAATATTTTTGCTGCGACATTTCTTTGTACTTTTTTTGGATTCACTTGTCACTAGGTGGTGTAATCATTTATTCACATATGCAGTTTTAGTATATAATTTTACATTATATTCTTATACACATATATATTTTGTTTAGATAATTTAGCGCCATTTTTTATTCGGGGTCTTTTTATTCGAAAGGGTTTAAGTTTAAATACGTTCACAAGTAATCTGTATGATTGGTCAGACTGATCACATGCTATCTTGGTTGATCATGGTGGGTACCACACACGGCGATCCGGGTGAAGTACTAGTACTTCTCCTAACCTGTAGCTGATGCCCGCTTGCAGCCAATGTACTGTAGGTGAGTGAGAAGCAGTTCATGGTCCATGGGACTTAAGGAACCCAAAGCTCTTCACAATAGAAGACATAATTTACTTGTGTCTCCTACATTCCCTAAATGCATGCTTGCCAACAGTCCCCATTTTCCTGGGACAATCTGTCATGGAAAATTTTATTAATGTATGTTGTCAGATGCCCCCCAGTGTCGGTTTTGCTGTAATGCGCTCATCGGAGCGTATTCGCACATAAAGACGTTGGCGGAAGACCATTGGCTGCGTAAACCTTCCTATGGACACTACAGACGTGTTTGCTGGTTTAAGGAAGTTAATTTGTGCCTCACCGGGAGACTGGCCACTTCCCGATGACAACATTGATAGCTTCAAGCGAACATCTCTGTGTACACTGGAACTTTAGCATAACGGTATAAATATTATGGCCCACGGAGCCATAGTTTTATATCGTTCGTTGTCATTGAAAGCAGTTAGACGGTTTGTACATCACTGCTTAGTCTGTTTGAATGTATACATCTGTGATTGGTTCTTTTGAAGGAAAACAATTGTCCCTGTATTGTAGTCCCTGTATTGTATTTCCTTATATGGTCATTCACATCCTGGGTGAATGAGATGAGGCCACATCCTTTGTGGGAGGGGTTTAGCTGTTGGAGGCAAACCCCTGAGGGTGTGGCTTGGAATGTTTTCTAAATAAAGGAGTTCACTGAGCTGGGAGAGGGCAATGATGCTGACCGAGGCTGAGATGAACATGTAAGAATACTTGCTGTT
Source organism: Lithobates sylvaticus (assembly GCA_028564925.1). Taxonomy (NCBI): domain Eukaryota; kingdom Metazoa; phylum Chordata; class Amphibia; order Anura; family Ranidae; genus Lithobates; species Lithobates sylvaticus. The sequence goes on along the minus strand of CM053027.1, from coordinate 634,247,446 downwards.
GATGGCTGTTTACTGGGCAATGGGAAGCCAGGGGCTTAGATGGGAAGCAGCCAGACTGAGGTGGTGATAGATGGAATGCTTGGCTGGTGAGGTTTGGATGCTGATGATGAGAGGATGACGTGAAGCTGCTGGTAATGTCTGTTTTTGGGAGCTGGGGATCCAGGGAGACATACGATCAGAGGGTGCATTATATCATAAGATTGAAAGGCGCTTATTAGCGCAAGAGTGTGGCGAAATATCCACGACAAATCCCGATTTTTGGACCTTCGTCCTGATCAGAGCTCATCCCGATTAAAATCCTGGGATTTTGCTTTTGTCCCGGGAATCGGGACTGTTTTTTGCAAAGACCGCAGCGGGCTACAAAAAAATGTCCGCCGCCACGAGGTTTCTTTCCCTGTGTGTTCAGTGGAGAGGGGAGGGGCCTCTGATCCGCGCAGCCAAACCGAGCCTCAGGCGACGTCCTATGAGGAAACGCGTAAGGCGGGACTATCGTGGTACGCAATACGTCACTTCCGGCGCAGCCTTCGCTTCCGGTTTTGGAGTTACTGCGGCCGTGGAACGCACGCCGCATCCCCGGATAGAGCTGTGTTACACACGCCGGCTTCGTTACCGCATGGGCTTACCAGCCTTTTGATTTTCTATTATACCACTTGGTGGTCGAATATCTTACTTCTAAATATTTTCCAATAAATTCGTATTTTTAAACATCTATACGGAGTTACGCTATTATCCATCCCTTCCCCCATTTTTTTCCCACCTGCACTGAGTGAGCACACCGGTCCACAGGAGAACAAGGATCCAGCTGGAGAAAAATCCCCCAGAGAAGGAGGACACCCAGACGGGAGAGACCAACGTGGAGCATCTTTTCTATGCCCATTACCCCTGCAGGGGTTGGGCACTCCGGTGAGTGCAAACACATTAGGGGCACGGTCGGAAGGAGGGGAGTACGGGACCCCCACAGCTGCTTGTCACGACTATCACATACCCCACTAGACTGATTTTTTACAAACTGTTATCCACTCACTGACTGTTTGCTTGCAATTTTTGCATACAGTATGTGTTGAACTTCCTATTGTTTTTTTTGTTATTGCTGATAGGAGCATATATAACCAATCATTTTTTATGATAACTATCAACCTGCCATTTCTTATATCAGATTACAACATCACTGGATTTTATTGGACTTTTATTTTTATTTTATTTTTATTTTATTTCACCCACTTACATATTGCCATCACTTTGAGCTGTTGGAAGGCTGTCTTGTTTTACATGTATAGAATTATTTGCATTCAATTAATGATTTATTAATTTAAGCCTCTGAGCAATATTCATCCATTATATTTTTTATATCTTCATAAAGTTATGCACGTGCACTTTCACCAAGTCTTATCCACTATTTATCACTGTTTATAACTACTGAACAAACTGGTTCATTGTTGGACACACTACCCATATGTATTTTATTACTGCTGTTTCATTTAACCGCTTCCCGACCGCCTCCTGTAGATATACGTCAACAGAATGGCACGGGCAGGCAAAAGCACGTACCTGTACGTCCCCTTTAATTTGCCTGCCCGGGGGGCGGCGCGCGCGCGACCCGGTCGGGAGCTCCGTGACCACGGCCGCGGGCCCAGCGGACCCGATCGCCGCTGGTATCCCGCGATCGGGTTACGGAGCTGAAGAACGGGGAGAGGTCTATGTAAACAAACCTCTCTCCGCGCTTCCTACACTGACTGTCAGTGATCGGCGGTTCCCTGTCATCGGGAACGCCGATCAATGACGTCAGACGTACAGCCACGCCCCCCTACTGTAAAAAAAACACAACACGTCACACTGACTCCTCCCCGCCCCCTAGTGGTTAACCCCCTAACTACAACTGTCATTTACATAGGAATCAGTGCTATTTAAATAGCAGTGATTGCTGTATAAATGACAAATGTCCCAAAAATGTGTCAAAAATGTCCGATGTGTCCGCCAAAATGTCGCAGTCACAATAAAAATCGCTGATCGCCGCCATTACTAGTAAAAAAAAAATATTAATAAAAATGCTATAAAACTATCCCCTATTTTGTAAACGCTATAACTTTTGCGCAAACCAATCAATAATCGCTAATTGCGATTTTTTTTACCAAAAATATGTAGAAGAATACGTATCGGCCTAAACTGAGGAAAAAAAATGTTTTTTTATATATTTTTTGGGGATATTTATTATAGCAAAAAGTAAAAAATATTGCATTTTTTTCAAAATTGTCGCTCTATTTTTGTTTATAGCGCAAAAAATAAAAACCGCAGGGGCGATCAAATACCACCAAAAGAAAGCTCTATTTGTGGGAAAAAAAGGACGCCAATTTTGTTTTGGAGCCACGTCGCATGACCGCGCAATTGTCAGTTAAAGCGACGCGGTGTCGAATTGCAAAAAGGGGCCTGGTCCTTTGGCTGCCAATTGGTCCGGGGCTGAAGTGGTTAAACTACACTTTTGTCACGATTTTATACTCCTTTTATTACTCATACTTCTCCTGGTTGTAAATATATACCCTTCACATACCCATAACCTTGAACAGCGCCAACACCCCTCCCTTACAGTTTTTATTCATAATTTACTTGTGTCTCCTACATTCCCTAAATGCATGCTTGCCAACAGTCCCCATTTTCCTGGGACAGTCCCGATTTTTGGACCCTCGTCCTGATCAGAGCTCATCCCAATTAAAATCCTGGGATTTTGCTTTTGTCCCGGGAATCGGGACTGTTTTTTGCAAAGACCGCAGCGGGCTACAAAAAAATGTCCGCCGCCACGAGGTTTCTTTCCCTGTGTGTTCAGTGGAGAGGGGAGGGCCTCTGATCCGTGCAGCCAATCGGCTTCTCTCTTCAGTGTACAAGTAGACAATTCTCTTGTACACTGAAGCCGATTGGCTGCACGGATCGGAGGCCCCTCCCCTCTCCACTGAACACACAGGGAAAGATGGGAAATCGTTGAGCTGCCGCCAACCCTCCGCCCTTTGTGTCTGACGAGAGGGGACACTGATGTAAGGACTGGGGCTCCTCTGGGGACACTGATGTAAGGACCGGGGCTCTGCTGAGGACACTGATGTATAGACTGGGGCTCTGCTGAGGACACTGATGTAAGGACTGGGGCTCTGCTGAGGACACTGATGTATAGACTGGGGCTCTGCTGAGGACACTGATGTAAGGACTGGGGCTCCTCTGGGGACACTGATGTAAGGACCGGGGCTCTGCTGAGGACACTGATGTATAGACTGGGGCTCCACTGGGGACACTGATGTAAGGACTGGGGCTCCACTGGGGACACTGATGTAAGGACTGGGCTCCACTGGGGACACTGATGTAAGGACTGGGGCTCCACTGGTGGGGACACTGATGTAAGGACCGGGGCTCTGCTGAGGACACTGATGTATAGACTGGGGCTCCACTGGGGACACTGATGTAAGGACTGGGGCTCCACTGGGGACACTGATGTAAGGACTGGGGCTCCACTGGGGACACTGATGTAAGGACTGGGGCTCCACTGGTGGGGACACTGATGTAAGGACTGGGGCTCCACTGGGGACACTGATGTAAGGACTGGGTCTCCGCTGGGGACACTGATGTAAGGACTGGGGCTCCACTGGTGGGGACACTGATGTAAGGACCGGGGCTCTGCTGAGGACACTGATGTATAGACTGGGGCTCCACTGGGGACACTGATGTAAGGACTGGGGCTCCACAGGGGACACTGATGTAAGGACTGGGGCTCCACTGGGGACACTGATGTAAGGACTGGGGCTCCACTGGTGGGGACACTGATGTAAGGACTGGGGCTCCACTGGGGACACTGATGTAAGGACTGGGTCTCCGCTGGGGACACTGATGTATAGACTGGGGCTCTGCTGAGGACACTGATGTATAGACTGGGGCTCTGCTGAGGACACTGATGTAAGGACTGGGGCTCTGCTGAGGACACTGATGTAAGGACTGGGGCTCTGCTGAGGACACTGATGTAAGGACTGGGGCTCTGCTGAGGACACTGATGTAAGGACTGGGGCTCCTCTGGGGACACTGATGTATAGACTGGGGCTCCGCTGGGGACACTGATGTAAGGACTGGGGCTCCTCTGGGGACACTGATGTATAGACTGGGGCTCCGCTGGGGACCCTGATGTAAGGACTGGGGCTCCTCTGGGGACACTGATGTAAGGACTGGGGCTCTGCTGAGGACACTGATGTAAGGACTGGGGCTCTGCTGAGGACACTGATGAAGGACTGGGGCTCTGCTGAGGACACTGATGTAAGGACTGGGGCTCTGCTGAGGACACTGATGAAGGACTGGGGCTCCTCTGGGGACACTGATGTAAGGACTGGGGCTCCTCTGAGGACACTGATGTAAGGACCGGGGCTCTGCTGAGGACACTGATGTATAGACTGGGGCTCCACTGGGGACACTAATGTAAGGATGAAAAGAAATAATGCTCCGACATCTTGGCTCCCACCCTAACTCACCTTATAAATCAATCGTTCAAAGAAGGGATTGTTCCTGTCGCCCTCAACCTCGACCCCCGGGACCCCAACCACCGAAGACCGATAACAAGCTTGAACAACATCTCCAAGATTATGGAGAAGGCGGTAGTACAGCAGATACAACGCCACCTGGACACACACAAACTCCTGGACCCGTTACAATCAGGATTCCGCCCAGGCCATGGCACAGAAACCGCACTCCTGAAGATTTGGGATGATGCCCTCGAAGCAGCGGATGACGGAGAATCATGTCTCCTGGTACTGTTGGACCTCAGTGCAGCGTTTGATACTGTGGACCACAATACTCTACTCATCCGTCTCACAGAAGTAGCAGGAGTCACAGACTCAGATCTACAATGGTTCGGATCCTTCCTAGGAAATCGCTCTCAGACAGTGAAACTAGGAGCCTTCACCTCTGAAACCCGGGCAATCTCTTGTGGAGTCCCTCAAGGATCACCCTTGTCGCCAGTGCTCTTCAATATCTACATCCGCCCACTCCTCAAAATCATCAGAAGATCGGACCTCTGCTTCCACACCTCAACATCATCAGAAGATCAGACCTCTGCTTCCACTCCTCAACATCATCAGAAGATCAGACCTCGGCTTCCACTCATACGCTGACAACACACAACTCTACCTTCGTATCACCGGACAAAAAGACCATCATCAGCAATTAGGAAAATGCGTCACTATGATAGGCGACTGGATGACCACTAACTCCCTCAAACTCAACGAATCAAAAACAGAACTTCTTATTCTACACGCAAATCATGACCCCCGAACCAAGATCCCCCTTGGACACCACCCACCATCTTTGGACAGACCATCCCCCCAAGGACCAAGGCCAAGAGCCTCGGAGTCATTTTTGACTCAGAAATGTCAATGGATGCCCAAATAGGAGCAGTGGTCAGTGGTTCTCGCCATCTGCTCCGCCTGCTACGCAGACTCCTCCCCTTCATTCCAAAGGAGGACAAAGCAGTGGTAGTTGGAACAGTCATTAATTCACGACTTGACTACGCTAACTCCCTTTACATAGGATTACCCCAATATCAACTTGCGCGCTTACAACTTATCCAAAACACGGCGGCAAGGCTGATAACAGGAAAAAAGCCCTGGGAATCCATCGCCCCTCTCCTGAGGAGCCTACATTGGCAAAACGTAAAGAATCGGGTCATATTCAGGACCCTCTGCCTCACCCCCACAAATGCGCCCCGCAATACCTTCTCGAGAAAATAAAACACTACATGCCCAATCGCAGTCTTCGATCGTCCGACCAAAACCTCCTCCTCATTCCCAAATCCCGCTACAAATCAAAAGGGGAATGAAGATTCGCTGTCTAAGGACCTCGGCTATGGAACGCTCTACCGACCGACATCCGCATGGAAGAAAACCATCAGGCCTTCAGGAAAAAACTCAAGACCCACCTCTTCTAAGAAGCTTGACAACAAACCACCAATACAGCGCCTTGAGGTGATTTGGTTCACATTGTAGCGCTATACAAATTATTCATTCATTCAGGACCGGGGCTCCGCTGGGGACACTGATGTACGGACCGGGGCTCTGCTGGGGACACCAGATATAAGGACTTGGGCTTCGCTGGGGACACTGATGTACGGACCGGGGCTCTGCTGGGGACACCAGATATAAGGACTTGGGCTTCGCTGGGGACACCAGATATAAGGACTTGGGCATCGCTGGGGACACCAGATATAAGGACTGGGGCTCCGCTGGGGACACCAGATATAAGGACTTGGGCTTCGCTGGGGACACCAGATATAAGGACTGGGGCTCCGCTGGGGACACTGATGTAAGGACTGGGGCTCCGCTTGGGACACTGATGTAAGGACTGGGGCTCCGCTGGGGACACCAGAAATAAGGACTGGGACTCCAAAATACACTGAAGAATCCTGCAGTGCTGCAATGGAGTGGAGACACAGGTCATAGGAGAGGCGAGTTAAATAGCTCTTCTATTGCAGGGAACTTCTTCTTAGAGATAGACAGATGTCTCTTTCAGAACATTAGTGATAGTCAATGAAATTCCCAGTAAACATCTTGATGGCCTTTTGTTGAATCTCCTTTGTCCTAACTCCATAGATGATGGGGTTCAGCATTGGGGGGACAATGACGTAGAGATTGGCCACCAGGATATGGACATAGGGCGGGACGCTGTTGTGAGGGATCCTGTGTGCTATGAAGGAGAAGAAGGCCGGGACATACAGTAAGGTGATGACACACAGGTGGGACACACAGGTGCTCGAAGTCTTGCGGCGGGCCTCTGAAGTGGAGAGTCTCATGACGGCCTGAACGATGGAAACATAGGACAACCCGATGAGGAATAAATCGATCACAGAAGTCAGAATAATAATGACCATGCCATAGATGACATTGATCAGTATGCTTGCGGTTGCCAGTCTAGCCATGGCCATGTGTTCGCAGTAGGTGTGTTCTATGGCGTTACTGCCCTGGTAGGGTAACCTCCAGAGGAGAAGGATGACTGGGATCATTATAACCACACTTCTGGTCACTGAGACTGAAACAACAGTCCTAACAAAAGACGGAGTGAGCTTCGTCACATAGGACAGAGGGGAACAGATGGCGATGTAGCGATCGTACGCCATAGCAAGCAAAATGGCCGACTCCGTCATGCAGATGAAGTGAATGAAGAATATTTGGACCAAGCAACCGTCGAAAGAAATTTCATGAGAACCAAACCAAAAAATACAGAGGGTCTTCGGGACTGCGGTGGAGCTGAGAACAAGGTCTCCCACCGCCAACATCACAAGGAAGAAGTACATGGGCTGGTGAAGGCTTTCATGAGCTGAGATCACCGCTATCAAGGTGGAGTTGGCTGCTACACCTACAATATACATGAAAGTAAATACGATGGAGAGCAGGTGGTGGGAACTCTCCAAACCAGGAATCCCCATTAAGAGGAAGAAGTCGGGGTGGAAGCTGGTGGAATTGGACATGTCCTGGAGAACTTCCTCTGACGAAGACCGTGGCAATGGATGGTCAATCGGTGGGTGCCGAGCCTTCATCACCGACAAATGTTCAAAGTTATGGAAGCCAACTGAGAATAACAAAAGAAACATGATGTGAAATAGGTGAATGGCAACAAAGTTATTTATCTTTGTGGGTTTTTCTTTGATAATCTCCCATTTTTTTTATTTAATCGTTGTGTTTGGTGGGTATTAGCATTGCAGGATATGTAAAAAATATTCTATATTCTAGGGCTACAAGTTTTCTATGAAAATAATCCTGGATTAATCAAGAACAAAATGATTATGCTTATCAAGAATATTTGGATAGGAAAATCATCAGACTGGAGCCACACAGACTGGACTTTTTCGACAGCGAAAGTCCGACGGAACAAATCTGTCGGACAATTTGATCGTGTGTGGGCTCCATCGGACCTTTGCTGTCCAAAAATCTGACGGACTTTAGAAATAGAACATGTTTCAAATGTTTCCGACGGAACTCCGCCGGACCCAGTTCCTATCGAGAAATCCGTTCGTATGTGTGCTAGTCCGACGGACAAAAACCAACGCTAGGGCAGCTATTGGCTACTGGCTATGAACTTCCTTATTCTAGTCCGGTCGTACGTCATCACGTTCGAATCCGTCGGACTTTGGTGTGATTGTGTGTGGCCGTTCGTTCTGAAATTCCATCGGAACTCCGCCCAAAGTCCGTCGGGAAGACCGGTCGTGTGTACGCGGCATAAGACTGACTGCAGAAATATAGGTCAAGGAGTTGTAGAGCCCCCCCCCCCCCATAGTGCAGAGGCAGCCAGGGAGACAGCAAATCTCACTCTTCTGATTTAATAAACAGTTTAGGAGAGGGGTCTTCAAACTTTCTAAACAAGGGGCCAGTGGAGGGGGCCAGACTGGGGCCAGTGTCAGTAGTAAATGACCCAACATCAATGGGAGTAAACAATGCCCCATTATTGGTGTCAGTGGGAGGAATAGTGCCCCATCATTGGTGTCAGTGGGAGGAATAGTGTCCCATCATTGGTGTCAGTGGGAGGAATAGTGTCCCATCACTGGTGTCAGTGGGAGGAATAGTGTCCCATCATTGGTGTCAGTGGGAGGAATGGTGCCCCATCATTGGTATCAGTGGAAGGAATAGTGTCCCATCATTGGTGTCAGTGGAGGAATAGTGTCCCATCATTGGTGTCAGTGGGAGGAATAGTGTCCCATCATTGGTGTCAGTGGGAGGAATAGTGTCCCATCATTGGTGTCAGTGGGAGGAATAGTGTCCCATCATTGGTATCAGTGGGAGGAATAGTGTCCCATCATTGGTATCAGTGGGAGGAATAGTGTCCCATCATTGGTATCAGTGGGAGGAATAGTGTCCCTTCATTGGTGTCAGTGGGAGGAATAGTGTCCCATTATTGATGTCAGCGAGAGGAATAGTGTCCCTTCATTGGTGTCAGTGGGAGGAATAGTGCCCCATCATTGGTGTCAGTGGGAGGAATAGTGTCCCATCATTGGTATCAGTGGGAGGAATAGTGGTATCATTGGTATCAGTGGGAGGAATAGTGTCCCATTATTGATGTCAGTGGGAGGAATAGTGTCCCGACATTGGTATTGATAGGAGGAATAGTGCCCCATTATTGGTATTGGTAGGAGAAATAGTGCCCCCATGTTGCTATCAACATAGTGCCCTGCCATTGGTGTCACTGGGAGAAAAAGTGTCCCATTGTTGTTGTAGGAAGGAACCGTACCTCATCCTTGGGGTCAGTGGGATAAATAGAGCTCTGTCATTGGTGTCAGTGGTAGGAATAGTGCCTGATTGGTGGAATAGTGGAACAATGCCCCTAAGGGCCAGATAAAGGCAAAGCAAAGAGCCACATTCCTGGGCCACGGTTTGTAGGACACTGGTCTAGGGGTTGCCTTTTTGATATTTATTGCTGAACAAACCTAGATAGGGCACTGAAAGCTGTGGGGTACTCGGAAAAACAAAATGCTTAGTGGTAATTAGAGGGCACTCTTCACTCTGCAGCTACTTCTATGAACCCCCTTTAACAATACCCCAGGAGAGGGCAGCACTGGGACACAACATTCAGGATTCCAGGGCAAGCCTTTCATATTAGTGAACAAGGGCTCTTCAGACCAGATCCTAGGTGTTTAGCTTCATGGATTCTTAGCAAGCACCCCCCCCCCCCCCATACCACTACCTCCCAGCTTTAGCATAGTTGGTACTTCAATGAACTTAGGAGACCTTCAGCTGGACTGCCTGGAGGGGGGGGGAGTAGCCCCCCACCCAGGCTGGGAACTTCTCCTCTTCTCCTGGACAAGGGATTGGCTGAGACCCCACAAATACTAATTTGACCTGCTCTACTCCTATGTTCTGGAACCTTCCAGAAGGCAGGGAGAAGCAACCAGATGGAAGGGTTCAGGATGGACAGATGGAAGGGCTCAAGATGGACAGATGGAAGGGTTCAGGATGGACAGATGGAAGGGCTCAGGATGGACTGATGGAAGGGTTCAGGATGGACAGATGGAAGGGCTCAAGATGGACAGATGGAAGGGCTCAAGATGGACAGATGGAAGGGTTCAGGATGGATAGATGGAAGGGCTCAGGATGGACAGATGGAAGGGTTCAGGATGGACAGATGGAAGGGTTCAGGATGGACAGATGGAAGGGTTCAGGATGGACACATGAAAGGGCTCAAGGTGGACACATGAAAGGGCTCAAGATGGACAGATGGAAGGGTTCAGGATGGACAGATGGAAGTGCTCAGGATGGAAAGATGGAAGGGTTCAGGATGGACAGATGGAAGGGTTCAGGATGGACAGATGGAAGGGCTCAGGATGGACAGGTGGAAGGGTTCAGGATGGACAGATGGAAGGGCTCAAGATGGACAGATGGAAGGGTTCAGGGTGGATGGAAGGAAACAACCATGATGGACAGATGGAAGGGTTCAGGATGGACAGATGGAAGGGTTCAGGATGGATAGATGGAAGGGCTCAGGATGGATAGATGGAAGGGCTCAGGATGGACAGATGGAAGGGTTCAGGATGGACAGATGGAAGGGCACAGGATGGAAAGATGGAAGGGTTCAGGATGGACAGATGGAAGGGTTCAGGATGGACAGATGGAAGGGTTCAGGACGGACAGATGGAAGGGTTCAGGACGGACAGATGGAAGGGTTCAGGATGGACAGATGGAAGGGTTCAGGATGGACAGATGGAAGGGTTCAGGATGGACAGATGGAAGGGTTCAGGATGGACACATGGAAGGGCTCAAGATGGACAGATGGAAGGGTTCAGGATGGACAGATGGAAGGGTTCAGGATGGACAGATGGAAGGGTTCAGGATGGACAGATGGAAGGGCTCAGGATGGAAAGATGGAAGGGCTCAGGATGGACAGATGGAAGGGTTCAGGATGGACACATGGAAGGGCTCAGGATGGAAAGATGGAAGGGTTCAGGATGGACAGATGGAAGGGTTCAGGATGGACACATGGAAGGGCTCAAGATGGACAGATGGAAGGGTTCAGGATGGATAGATGGAAGGGCTCAGGATGGACAGATGGAAGGGTTCAGGATGGACAGATGGAAGGGCTCAGGATGGAAAGATGGAAGGGCTCAGGATGGACAGATGGAAGGGTTCAGGATGGACACATGGAAGGGCTCAGGATGGAAAGATGGAAGGGTTCAGGATGGACAGATGGAAGGGTTCAGGATGGACAGATGGAAGGGTTCAGGATGGACACATGGAAGGGCTCAAGATGGACAGATGGAAGGGTTCAGGATGGATAGATGGAAGGGCTCAGGATGGACAGATGGAAGGGCTCAGGATGGACAGATGGAAGGGTTCAGGATGGACACATGAAAGGGCTCAAGGTGGACACATGAAAGGGCTCAAGATGGACAGATGGAAGGGTTCAGGATGGATAGATGGAAGGGCTCAGGATGGACAGATGGAAGGGTTCAGGATGGACAGATGGAAGGGCTCAGGATGGACAGATGGAAGGGTTCAGGATGGACAGATGGAAGGGTTCAGGATGGACAGATGGAAGGGCTCAAGATGGACAGATGGAAGGGCTCAAGATGGACAGATGTAAGGGTTCAGGATGGATAGATGGAAGGGCTCAGGATGGACAGATGGAAGGGTTCAGGATGGACAGATGGAAGGGCTCAGGATGGACAGATGGAAGGGTTCAGGGTGGATGGAAGGAAACAACCATGATGGACAGATGGAAGGGTTCAGGATGGACAGATGGAAGGGTTCAGGATGGATAGATGGAAGGGCTCAGGATGGACAGATGGAAGGGTTCAGGATGGACAGATGGAAGGGCTCAGGATGGAAAGATGGAAGGGTTCAGGATGGACAGATGGAAGGGTTCAGGATGGACAGATGGAAGGGTTCAGAATGGACAGATGGAAGGGTTCAGGACGGACAGATGGAAGGGTTCAGGATGGACACATGGAAGGGCTCAAGATGGACAGATGGAAGGGTTCAGGATGGATAGATGGAAGGGCTCAGGATGGACAGATGGAAGGGTTCAGGATGGACAGATGGAAGGGCTCAGGATGGAAAGATGGAAGGGCTCAGGATGGACAGATGGAAGGGTTCAGGATGGACACATGGAAGGGCTCAGGATGGAAAGATGGAAGGGTTCAGGATGGACAGATGGAAGGGTTCAGGATGGACACATGGAAGGGCTCAAGATGGACAGATGGAAGGGTTCAGGATGGATAGATGGAAGGGCTCAGGATGGACAGATGGAAGGGTTCAGGATGGACAGATGGAAGGGCTCAGGATGGAAAGATGGAAGGGCTCAGGATGGACAGATGGAAGGGTTCAGGATGGATACATGGAAGGGCTCAGGATGGAAAGATGGAAGGGTTCAGGATGGACAGATGGAAGGGTTCAGGATGGACAGATGGAAGGGTTCAGGATGGACACATGGAAGGGCTCAAGATGGACAGATGGAAGGGTTCAGGATGGATAGATGGAAGGGCTCAGGATGGACAGATGGAAGGGTTCAGGATGGACAGATGGAAGGGCTCAGGATGGAAAGATGGAAGGGTTCAGGATGGATAGATGGAAGGGCTCAGGATGGACAGATGGAAGGGTTCAGGATGGACAGATGGAAGGGCTCAAGATGGACAGATGGAAGGGTTCAGGATGGATGGAAGGAAACGAACATGATGGACAGATGGAAGGGTTCAGGATGGACAGATGGAAGGGCTCAGGATGAACAGATGGAAGGGCTCAGGATGGACAGATGGAAGGGTTCAGGAGATAGCAGGGGTGGGGCAGGGTGCAGCCTCTGGAGGAGATATGGGGGGGTACTAGTCCACCAGGGAAGCAAGCCTTAGTATTAGTGCACAAGGGCTCTCCAGACCAGATCCTAGGTGAAATCCCCTTGTTTAGCTTCATGGATTCTTAGCAAGCAGACCCCCCCCCCCATACCACTCCCTCCCAGCTTTAGCATAGTTGGTACTTCAATGAACTTAGGAGACCTTCAGCTGGACTGCCTGGAGGGGGGGGGAGGGCAGTAGCCCCCCAGGCTGGGAACTTCTCCTCTTCTCCTGGACAAGGGATTGGCTGAGACCCCCACAAATACTCATTTGACCTGCTCTACTCCTATGTTCTGGAACCTTCCAGAAGGCAGGGAGAAGCAACCAGGTGGAAGGGTTCAGGATGGACAGATGGAAGGGTTCATGATGGACAGATGGAAGGGTTCAGGGTGGATAGATGGAAGGGTTCAGGATGGACAGATGGAAGGGCTCAAGATGGACAGATGGAAGGGTTCAGGATGGACAGATGGAAAGGCTCAAGATGGACAGATGGAAGGGCTCAGGATGGACAGATGGAAAGGCTCAAGATGGACAGATGGAAGGGCTCAGGATGGACAGATGGAAGGGCTCAAGATGGACAGATGAAAGGGTTCAGGATGGATAGATGGAAGGGTTCAGGATGGATAGATGGAAGGGCTCAGGATGGACAGATGGAAGGGTTCAGGATGGATGGAAGGAAACAACCATGATGGACAGATGGAAGGGCTCAGGATGGACAGATGGAAGGGTTTAGGATGGACAGATGGAAGGGTTTAGGATGGACAGATGGAAGGGCACAGGATGGAAAGATGGAAGGGTTCAGGATGGACAGATGGAAGGGTTCAGGATGGACAGATGGAAGGGTTCAGGACGGACAGATGGAAGGGTTCAGGACGGACAGATGGAAGGGTTCAGGATGGACAGATGGAAGGGTTCAGGATGGACAGATGGAAGGGTTCAGGATGGACAGATGGAAGGGTTCAGGATGGACACATGGAAGGGCTCAAGATGGACAGATGGAAGGGTTCAGGATGGACAGATGGAAGGGTTCAGGATGGACAGATGGAAGGGTTCAGGATGGACAGATGGAAGGGCTCAGGATGGAAAGATGGAAGGGCTCAGGATGGACAGATGGAAGGGTTCAGGATGGACACATGGAAGGGCTCAGGATGGAAAGATGGAAGGGTTCAGGATGGACAGATGGAAGGGTTCAGGATGGACACATGGAAGGGCTCAAGATGGACAGATGGAAGGGTTCAGGATGGATAGATGGAAGGGCTCAGGATGGACAGATGGAAGGGTTCAGGATGGACAGATGGAAGGGCTCAGGATGGAAAGATGGAAGGGCTCAGGATGGACAGATGGAAGGGTTCAGTATGGACACATGGAAGGGCTCAGGATGGAAAGATGGAAGGGTTCAGGATGGACAGATGGAAGGGTTCAGGATGGACAGATGGAAGGGTTCAGGATGGACACATGGAAGGGCTCAAGATGGACAGATGGAAGGGTTCAGGATGGATAGATGGAAGGGCTCAGGATGGACAGATGGAAGGGCTCAGGATGGACAGATGGAAGGGTTCAGGATGGACACATGAAAGGGCTCAAGGTGGACACATGAAAGGGCTCAAGATGGACAGATGGAAGGGTTCAGGATGGATAGATGGAAGGGCTCAGGATGGACAGATGGAAGGGTTCAGGATGGACAGATGGAAGGGCTCAGGATGGACAGATGGAAGGGTTCAGGATGGACAGATGGAAGGGTTCAGGATGGACAGATGGAAGGGCTCAAGATGGACAGATGGAAGGGCTCAAGATGGACAGATGTAAGGGTTCAGGATGGATAGATGGAAGGGCTCAGGATGGACAGATGGAAGGGTTCAGGATGGACAGATGGAAGGGCTCAAGATGGACAGATGGAAGGGTTCAGGGTGGATGGAAGGAAACAACCATGATGGACAGATGGAAGGGTTCAGGATGGACAGATGGAAGGGTTCAGGATGGATAGATGGAAGGGCTCAGGATGGACAGATGGAAGGGTTCAGGATGGACAGATGGAAGGGCTCAGGATGGAAAGATGGAAGGGTTCAGGATGGACAGATGGAAGGGTTCAGGATGGACAGATGGAAGGGTTCAGAATGGACAGATGGAAGGGTTCAGGACGGACAGATGGAAGGGTTCAGGATGGACACATGGAAGGGCTCAAGATGGACAGATGGAAGGGTTCAGGGTGGATGGAAGGAAACAACCATGATGGACAGATGGAAGGGTTCAGGATGGACAGATGGAAGGGTTCAGGATGGATAGATGGAAGGGCTCAGGATGGACAGATGGAAGGGTTCAGGATGGACAGATGGAAGGGCTCAGGATGGAAAGATGGAAGGGTTCAGGATGGACAGATGGAAGGGTTCAGGATGGACAGATGGAAGGGTTCAGAATGGACAGATGGAAGGGTTCAGGACGGACAGATGGAAGGGTTCAGGATGGACACATGGAAGGGCTCAAGATGGACAGATGGAAGGGTTCAGGATGGATAGATGGAAGGGCTCAGGATGGACAGATGGAAGGGTTCAGGATGGATACATGGAAGGGCTCAGGATGGAAAGATGGAAGGGTTCAGGATGGACAGATGGAAGGGTTCAGGATGGACAGATGGAAGGGTTCAGGATGGACACATGGAAGGGCTCAAGATGGACAGATGGAAGGGTTCAGGATGGATAGATGGAAGGGCTCAGGATGGACAGATGGAAGGGTTCAGGATGGACAGATGGAAGGGCTCAGGATGGAAAGATGGAAGGGTTCAGGATGGATAGATGGAAGGGCTCAGGATGGACAGATGGAAGGGTTCAGGATGGACAGATGGAAGGGCTCAAGATGGACAGATGGAAGGGTTCAGGATGGATGGAAGGAAACGAACATGATGGACAGATGGAAGGGTTCAGGATGGACAGATGGAAGGGCTCAGGATGAACAGATGGAAGGGCTCAGGATGGACAGATGGAAGGGTTCAGGAGATAGCAGGGGTGGGGCAGGGTGCAGCCTCTGGAGGAGATATGGGGGGGTACTAGTCCACCAGGGAAGCAAGCCTTAGTATTAGTGCACAAGGGCTCTCCAGACCAGATCCTAGGTGAAATCCCCTTGTTTAGCTTCATGGATTCTTAGCAAGCAGACCCCCCCCCCCATACCACTCCCTCCCAGCTTTAGCATAGTTGGCACTTCAATGAACTTAGGAGACCTTCAGCTGGACTGCCTGGAGGGGGGGGGGGAGGGCAGTAGCCCCCCAGGCTGGGAACTTCTCCTCTTCTCCTGGACAAGGGATTGGCTGAGACCCCCACAAATACTCATTTGACCTGCTCTACTCCTATGTTCTGGAACCTTCCAGAAGGCAGGGAGAAGCAACCAGGTGGAAGGGTTCAGGATGGACAGATGGAAGGGTTCATGATGGACAGATGGAAGGGTTCAGGGTGGATAGATGGAAGGGTTCAGGATGGACAGATGGAAGGGCTCAAGATGGACAGATGGAAGGGTTCAGGATGGACAGATGGAAAGGCTCAAGATGGACAGATGGAAGGGCTCAGGATGGACAGATGGAAAGGCTCAAGATGGACAGATGGAAGGGCTCAGGATGGACAGATGGAAGGGCTCAAGATGGACAGATGAAAGGGTTCAGGATGGATAGATGGAAGGGTTCAGGATGGATAGATGGAAGGGCTCAGGATGGACAGATGGAAGGGTTCAGGATGGATGGAAGGAAACAACCATGATGGACAGATGGAAGGGCTCAGGATGGACAGATGGAAGGGTTTAGGATGGATGGAAGGAAACAACCATGATGGACAGATGGAAGGGCTCAGGATGGACAGATGGAAGGGCTCAGGATGGACATATGGAAGGGTTCAGGGTGGATAGATGGAAGGGTTCAGGAGGACAGATGGGGGTGGTACTAGTCCACCAGGGAAGTCGGAGGCTGGACAGCGTGGAAGGAGCATCTCCCGCCCTCCCTCCCTTATTCAGTCATTTGTTCCTCGCCTTTTGGGGTCCTTGTTGCCAACGGGGGGAGTGCTTAAACAGGGATGTTGTTAGGGTTGTAGGTGTTGAGGGGGATTGTTTATGTTTTCTGGAATGTCGTAGCATTTTGAATGAGTCTCAGGGTTTGGGAAGGCAGTCAGGGTAACATTTGGAGAAGGAGGGGTGGGGCCCATCTCAGGTATGGGTGGGGCCCATCTCAGGTATGGGTGGGGCCCATCTCATGGTATTGGTGTACCTACCCTGGTAATGAGTCAGGAATGGTTGAACGAGTCATTTGGCTGTATGGCGGGTATCTTACTAGTAATAGTCCTCGAGCTGTTGTAGTTGCGGCTGGCGGCCTTGAAGTCTATTTTGATGGTGGATACAACCAGTCGCTACGATAGACTTTAATATTTGAATTACTGTAAGAGGATTGGGGATTAATGTTCAGATGTGTAAAATAAAGAATAAAGTTATATTTTGGTAACAAAGTTGTATTTTATATTTAATAAAGTGGCCTTTAAAACCCAAAAAGAGAATTGGTGTCCTCTGCTTGTTTGATGGGGGGGGGGGTTAAGGTCGGGGAAAGAAAAAGCAGCCGCAATATCTGCTCGTACCTCAGTCATGACTTCCATCTCCATCCAGTTCCGGGATCTCCTCCGATTGAGTTGAGTGGCATCTTGATATAGCGCGGCCATTTACCCCGTAGGATCCCGATTGGCGTGCGGCTCCATTCATATCTCATCTCACCATCCTCAGGGAGATGGACTTTGTCTCTGAAGATCTGAGATGACTTCAGAAGTAAATTCTTGTTTAATTATAAAACACACGCAGAGCGTATTCCCCTGGAGCTCCCATCTCAGGGAATTCACTGCCAGCTCCAGTCTTCCTAATATAGAACAATCTATAAACCACCATAATAATAATAATAAAGTCAATGAATGGTACGGACATCACACTTTGACATTCCACTGGTAGATAGAAATGAATAGATATAGCGAGAGGCGTGGGAGAGGCGTGGGAGAGGCGTGGGAGAGGCATGGGAGAGGCGTGGGAGAGACGTGGTAGAGGCGTGGGAGAGGCGTGGGAGAGAAGTGGGATTGACGTGGGTGAGACGTGGGAGAGGCGTGGGAGAGGCGTGGTAGAGGCGTGGGAGAGACGTGGGAGAGGCGTGGGAGAGGCGTGGGAGAGGCGTGGGAGAGAAGTGGGATTGACGTGGGTGAGACGTGGGAGAGGCGTGGTAAAGGCGTGGGAGAGACGTGGGAGAGGCATGGGAGAGACGTGGGAGAGGTGTGGTAAAGGCGTGGGAGAGGCGTGGTAAAGGCGTGGGAGAGACGTGGGAGAGGCGTGGGAGAGACGTGGGAGAGACGTGGGTGAGGCGTGGGATAGACGTGGGAGAGACGTGGGAGAGACGTGGGAGAGACATGGGAGAGACATGGGAGAGGCGTGGGAGAGACGTGGGTGAGGCGTGGGATAGACGTGGGATAGACGTGGGAGAGGCGTGGGAGAGGCGTGGGAGAGACGTGGGAGAGACGTGGGTGAGGCGTGGGAGAGGCGACGGAGAGGCGTGGGAGAGACGTGGGAGAGACGTGGGAGGGAGAGGCGTGGGAGAGATGTGGGAGAGACGTGGGAGAGAGAGACGTGGGAGAGACGTGGGAGGGAGAGGCGTGGGAGAGGTGTGGGAGAGATGTGGGAGAGACGTGGGAGAGGCGTGGGAGAGGCGTGGGAGATACATGGGCGTGGGAGAGACATGGGAGAGACATGGGAGAGACGTGGGAGAGACGTGGGAGAGGCGTGGGAGAGACGTGGGAGAGAGAGACGTGGGAGAGACGTGGGAGGGAGAGGCGTGGGAGAGGTGTGGGAGAGATGTGGGAGAGACGTGGGAGAGGCGTGGGAGAGGCGTGGGAGATACATGGGCGTGGGAGAGACATGGGAGAGACATGGGAGAGACGTGGGAGAGACGTGGGAGAGGCGTGGGAGAGACATGGGTGAGACGTGGGAGATACGTGGGCGTGGGAGAGACATGGGAGAGACGTGGAAGAGACGTGGGTTTTACAAGATGGGAGTTGTCTATTTAAAAGATACGGCTCTTACGTTTTTCAGTAGGTACAAAAATGGAATTACCCAGAGTTCCCTGATATCATTCACTCTGCAGGAACTCATCCCAAGGTTTCTTATGAATAATGGTAGGCTTGTGGCCAGATCCATTGGCGGAACTACGGCCATAGCGACCCACGCGTTCGCTATGGGGCCTGCAGCTAAGTGGGGCTAGAGGTCCTCGGCTGGCGGAGATATTCTTTCCGCCGGCCGCCATTTTCCAGAAGACCAGAAGAATTAGACAGGGAGCCTGCCGAGTGGCTACAGTAGAAATAGAGCTGTGGCACCGCCCACCCCCCGCCCCTGGTCTGTCTGTCATCTGTAACCTGCTGTGGAAAGGGGTGGGGAGTGGGTGTTGCCACAGCTCAATTTCTATTGTAGCCAGCCGGCTCCTCCTCTATTTTGTTCCCCCCTTGGAGACACTGCTGTTGGGATACAGAAGGGCTCCAATGGGGGGGGGACCTGAGATGTAAGGAGGCACTCCGCTGGGGACACCTGAGATGTAAGGAGGCACTCCGCTGGGGACACCTGAGATGTAAGGAGGCACTCCGCTGGGGACACCTGAGATGTAAGGAAGCACTCCGCTGGGGACACCTGAGATGTAAGGAAGCACTCCGCTGGGGACACCTGAGATGTAAGGAAGCACTCCGCTGGCTGGGGACACCTGAGATGTAAGGAGGCACTCCGCTGTCTGGGGACACCTGAGATGTAAGGAAGCACTCCGCTGGCTGGGGACACCTGAGATGTAAGGAAGCACTCCGCTGTCTGGGGACACCTGAGATGTAAGGAAGCACTCCGCTGTCTGGGGACACCTGAGATGTAAGGAGGCACTCCGCTGGCTGGGGACACCTGAGATGGAAGGAGGCACTCCGCTGTCTGGGGACACCTGAGATGTAAGGAGGCACTCCGCTGGCTGGGGACACCTGAGATGTAAGGAAGCACTCCGCTGTCTGGGGACACCTGAGATGTAAGGAGGCACTCCGCTGGCTGGGGACACCTGAGATGTAAGGAAGCACTCCGCTGGCTGGGGACACCTGAGATGTAAGGAAGCACTCCGCTGGCTGGGGACACCTGAGATGTAAGGAGGCACTCCGCTGGCTGGGGACACCTGAGATGTAAGGAGGCACTCCGCTGGCTGGGGACACCTGAGATGTAAGGAGGCACTCCGCTGGCTGGGGACACCTGAGATGTAAGGAGGCACTCCGCTGGCTGGGGACACCTGAGATGTAAGGAGGCACTCCGCTGGCTGGGGACACCTGAGATGTAAGGAAGCACTCCGCTGGCTGGGGAGCTGAGATGTAAGGAGGCACTCCGCTGGCTGGGGACACCTGAGATGTAAGGAGGCACTCCGCTGGCTGGGGACACCTGAGATGTAAGGAGGCACTCCGCTGGCTGGGGACACCTGAGATGTAAGGAAGCACTCCACTGGCTGGGTACACCTGAGATGTAAGGAGGCACTCCGCTGGCTGGGGACACCTGAGATGTAAGGAAGCACTCCGCTGGCTGGGGACACCTGAGATGTAAGGAAGAACTCCGCTGGCTGGGGACACCTGAGATGTAAGGAGGCACTCCGCTGGCTGGGGGCACCTGAGATATAAGGAGGCACTCCGCTGGCTGGGGACACCTGAGATGTAAGGAGGCACTCCGCTGGCTGGGGACACCTGAGAAGTAAGGAGGCACTCCGCTGGCTGGGGACACCTGAGATGTAAGGAGGCACTCTGCTGGCTGGGGACACCTGAGATGTAAGGAGGCACTCCGCTGGCTGGGGACACCTGAGATGTAAGGAGGCACTCCGCTGGCTGGGGACACCTGAGAAGTAAGGAGGCACTCCGCTGGCTGGGGACACCTGAGATGTAAGGAAGCACTCCGCTGGCTGGGGGCACCTGAGATGTAAGGAGGCACTCCGCTGTCTGGGGACACCTGAGATGTAAGGAAGCATTCCGCTGTCTGGGGACACCTGAGATGTAAGGAGGCACTCCGCTGGCTGGGGACACCTGAGATGTAAGGAGGCACTCCGCTGGCTGGGGACACCTGAGATGTAAGGAGGCACTCCGCTGGCTGGGGACACCTGAGATGTAAGGAGGCACTCCGCTGGCTGGGGACACCTGAGATGTAAGGAGGCACTCCGCTGTCTGGGGACACCTGAGATGTAAGGAAGCACTCCGCTGGCTGGGGACACCTGAGATGTAAGGAGGCACTCCGCTGGCTGGGGACACCTGAGATGTAAGGAAGCACTCCGCTGGCTGGGGACACCTGAGATGTAAGGAAGCACTCCGCTGGCTGGGAACACCTGAGAAGTAAGGAGGCACTCCGCTGGCTGGGGACACCTGAGAAGTAAGGAGGCACTCCGCTGGCTGGGGACACCTGAGATGTAAGGAGGCACTCTGCTGGCTGGGGACACCTGAGATGTAAGGAAGCACTCCGCTGGCTGGGGACACCTGAGATGTAAGGAAGCACTCCGCTGGCTGGGGGCACCTGAGATGTAAGGAGGCACTCCGCTGTCTGGGGACACCTGAGATGTAAGGAAGCACTCCGCTGGCTGGGGGCACCTGAGATGTAAGGAGGCACTCCGCTGGCTGGGGACACCTGAGATGTAAGGAAGCACTCCGCTGGCTGGGGACACCTGAGATGTAAGGAGGCACTCCGTTGGCTGGGGACACCTGAGATGTAAGGAGGCACTCCGCTGGCTGGGGACACCTGAGATGTAAGGAGGCACTCCGCTGGCTGGGGACACCTGAGATGTAAGGAAGCACTCCGCTGGCTGGGGACACCTGAGATGTAAGGAGGCACTCCGCTGGCTGGGGACACCTGAGATGTAAGGAAGCACTCCGCTGGCTGGGGACACCTGAGATGTAAGGAGGCACTCCGCTGGCTGGGGACACCTGAGATGTAAGGAGGCACTCCGCTGGCTGGGGACACCTGAGATGTAAGGAGGCACTCCGCTGGCTGGGGACACCTGAGATGTAAGGAGGCACTCCGCTGTCTGGGGACACCTGAGATGTAAGGAAGCACTCCGCTGGCTGGGGAGACCTGAGATGTAAGGAGGCACTCCGCTGGCTGGGGACACCTGAGATGTAAGGAGGCACTCCGCTGTCTGGGGACACCTGAGATGTAAGGAAGCACTCCGCTGGCTAGGGACACCTGAGATGTAAGGAGGCACTCCGCTGGCTGGGGGCACCTGAGATGTAAGGAGGCACTCCGCTGGCTGGGGACACCTGAGATGTAAGGAGGCACTCCGCTGGCTGGGGACACCTGAGATGTAAGGAAGCACTCCGCTGGCTAGGGACACCTGAGATGTAAGGAGGCACTCTGCTGGCTGGGGACACCTGAGATGTAAGGAGGCACTCCGCTGGCTGGGGACACCTGAGATGTAAGGAGGCACTCCGCTGGCTGGGAACACCTGAGATGTAAGGAGGCACTCCGCTGGCTGGGGACACCTGAGATGTAAGGAGGCACTCCGCTGTCTGGGGACACCTGAGATGTAAGGAAGCACTCCGCTGGCTGGGGACACCTGAGATGTAAGGAGGCACTCCGCTGGCTGGGGACACCTGAGATGTACGCAAGCACTCCGCTGGCTGGGGACACCTGAGATGTAAGGAGGCACTCCGCTGGGGACACCTGAGATGTAAGGAGGCACTCCGCTGTCTGGGGACACCTGAGATGTAAGGAAGCACTCCGCTGGCTGGGGACACCTGAGATGTAAGGAGGCACTCCGCTGGCTGGGGACACCTGAGATGTAAGGAAGCACTCCGCTGGCTGGGGACACCTGAGATGTAAGGAGGCACTCCGCTGGGGACACCTGAGATGTAAGGAGGCACTCCGCTGTCTGGGGACACCTGAGATGTAAGGAAGCACTCCGCTGGCTGGGGACACCTGAGATGTAAGGAGGCACTCCGCTGGCTGGGGACACCTGAGATGTAAGGAGGCACTCCGCTGGCTGGGAACACCTGAGATGTAAGGAGGCACTCCGCTGGCTGGGGACACCTGAGATGTAAGGAAGCACTCCGCTGGCTAGGGACACCTGAGATGTAAGGAAGCACTCCGCTAGCTGGGGACACCTGAGATGTAAGGAGGCACTCTGCTGTCTGGGGACACCTGAGATGTAAGGAAGCACTCCGCTGGCTGGGGACACCTGAGATGTAAGGAGGCACTCCGCTGGCTGGGGACACCTGAGATGTAAGGAGGCACTCCGCTGGCTGGGGACACCTGAGATGTAAGGAGGCACTCCGCTGGCTGGGGACACCTGAGATGTAAGGAGGCACTCCGCTGGCTGGGGACACCTGAGATGTAAGGAGGCACTCCGCTAGCTGGGGACACCTGAGATGTAAGGAAGCACTCCGCTGGCTGGGGACACCTGAGATGTAAGGAGGCACTCCGCTGGCTGGGGACACCTGAGATGTAAGGAAGCACTCCGCTGGCTGGGGACACCTGAGATGTAAGGAGGCACTCCGCTGGCTGGGGACACCTGAGATGTAAGGAGGCACTCCGCTAGCTGGGGACACCTGAGATGTAAGGAAGCACTCCCCTGGGGACACCTGATGACATCTGGTGGCAGGCGATGTGGCAAGTGACACACTCGGTGGTCCCACAGATTCTGATTCTGCATTATGGTGAGTTGAAGTATTTCATTTTATATTACAATGTAATAATAGAAAAAATGCGCTTCAATCACCCTGACACCATAACAACCATGGTGCCGGGATGATTGACGTGCTAACACCAGGTGTTTGGAGTATCTTTATCTGCTGATTGTTAAACTTTCTGGAATATACATATTTCTATTGTGGTGTAGGATCTGGGCCTGCTGTCCCTTCATTCCTCTTTTTTTCCTTCCTCTCTCTTTCTTTCTTTGTTTCTCCCTCCATCCCTTGTTCATATCAGACTCTAACCACACTCCTTTAAGTCACGCCCCTTTAAGCCAAGCCCAATATTACGAGGAAACCAAGCCCATACTTCGCCGTGCCGCCTTTTCACGGCACATTTTTCTTTCCTCACTAGGCCACACCTACAAACAAATGCCCACCCCCTAATTTTAATAAGACTCCGCCCACAGACCAAAAAAGTGTCCTGGTGAGGATGAGGAATGTAAGTTTACTGTTAAGCCTCCCGGGCCCCGCGAGTCCGGCCATGTCCCGACACACGCAGTTGCATACAGCAGTAGCACAGAGCAGAGTGGGCGGGAGCAGAAAGCTCGAGCGCACCTGTGAAGGGACATCGTTTTCGGCACATGAGGAGGCTCTGGAGTCTGGACAGGAGGTAGGAAGAGAGTGGGAGACAGACTGTGTTTTGCATAGTTCATTTTTTTTTTTTTGGGGGGGGCCCAAACAACATTTTGCTATGGGGCCCTGTGATTTCTAGTTACGCCCCTGGCCAGATCTCAAGGGTTTTGCACAGAGCGGCCCCCAATCCTCCTCTTCTGGGGTCCCCCCCAGTGGCACTCCTGGCCCCCCTCCTCATCGAGTGCCCCCATGGAGAGCCGCCACTTTTTTTTGTTCTCAGGGCCCACTAAAAGGCCAGGTTTGCAAAATAACTGAAATACATCACAGGTGATATCATTTTCTGCTCGGTGATTGCCGTATTCTAGTCTGCATCTCCCCCCCAAGGTAATACATAAAACCTGGTCTGTTGGTGGGCCCTGAGGACAGGGTTGATGACCACTGTACTAAAACATTTCATGTGAAAATGGCTTAATGTAGCTTAACGTGTAATAAAGTGCCTAAACCTCAATCAATTGCCCTGAAACTTTGCACAGCCTACGTTTTTACCTTTCCAAATCTACCCTATAAGTTTTATGTATTTCGGTGTTCCACAAGGCAAACTAGGAACATTAAGCTTGTTTATTAAGGAGTTTAATGTGGCTTAACATACAAAAAAGACCTTAAATGTTAACCAATTTCCTCCAAACTTCACACAATAGAAGACTATATCCATGCCAACATATTCTGAAAATTTTAGCCCATTTGGTAAATCACACTAAAAGTTATTCCCGTTAAGCTATATTTTACAATGCTAAAACATTTAATGTAAAAAGCTTAATGTACCATAAAGTGCTTAACCACTTTCCGACCGGCGCACGACGATGTACGTCCCTTTTTGAAGAGGGATATCTCGGTAACGGCAGCTGCTGCCACAACCGAGATATCCATCTCTTCAGGCGCCGGTCGGCTGTCCGATAATGGTGGTCATCGCGGCGGATTCGCCACGAGATCACCGTTATCGGCGGCGGGAGAGGTGCCCCCCCCTCCCGCCGCTCTCCCGCGCCTTCCGCCGCTTACGGAACCGTCGGCAGCGGCAGCGGCGATCGGGTCCTTTCCCCTGATGTGCATAGAGATGAGTGACGCTAAGATGGCCGCCACTCATCTCTATACCATAGGAGGGCGGAAGCGACGTCAAAAACGTCACTTCCGCCCATACCTCTTAAAGAGGAATTTTCAAATGTCATTTTTTTAAATTACATTTATTTTTTTTTATTTTTTTCATTGAAGTCCAAATATGAGATCTGAGGACTTTTTGACCCCCCGGATCTCATATTTAAGAGGACCTGTCATGCTTTTTTCTATTACAAGGAATGTTTACATTCCTTGTAATAGGAATAAAAGTGAGCCAATTAAATATTTTTTTAAAAACAGTGTAAAAATAAATAAAATCAAGAAAAATAAATAAGAAAAACAAAAAAAAATTTTTTTAAAGCGCCCCGTCCCGACGAGCTCGTGCGCAGAAGCGAACGCATACGTGAGTAGCGCCCGCATATGAAAACGGTGGTCAAACCACACATGTGAGGTATCGCCGCGATCGGTAGAGCGAGAGCAATAATTATAGCCATAGACCTTCTCTGTAACGCAAAATATGCAACCTGTAGAATTTTTTAAACGTCGCCTATGGAGATTTTTGAGGGTAAAAGTTTGATGCCATTCCACGAGCGGGCGCAATTTTGAAGCGTGACATGTTAGGTATCAATTTACTTGGCGTAACATTATCTTTCACAATATATAAAAAAATTGGACTAACTTTCCTGTTGTCTTATTTTTTTATTCAAAAAAGTGATTTTTTTTTCCAACAAAAAGTGCGCTTGCAAGACCGCTGCGCAAATACGGTGTGAAAAAAAGTATTGCAACGACCGCCATTTTATTCTCTAGGGTGTTAGAAAAAAAACAATATATAATGTTTGGGGGTTCTAAGTTTTTTTCTAGCAAAAAAAACTGTTTTAAACATGTAAACACCTAAAATCCAAAACGAGGCTGGTCTTAAAGTGGTTAAACCTCAATCAATTGCACTGAAACTTTGTACAGCCTAATGCCGCGTACACACGAAGGGACTATCCCGCGGGATAATCCCCTCGTGTGTGGGCGCCGGCGGATTTTTTGGCGCCAAAGTCCGGCGGACCAAAGTTTTAAGTTTGGTTTTAAAATTATCCGCTGGACTTGGCAGTCCGGCGGACAATCCCGCTGTTAGTAGGCTAGTCCGCGGGACTTTTGAAAATGAACGGACTTGCCGCTCATCGGCAAGTCCGTTCATTTAGCACGTGACTTCAGGTTACGTAGCTAGCATAGGCAGTAAATGCCGCCGCGCTAGCTCCGTAAGCTGGCATGGATTTAAAGGGACTCCCCACGCCGAAAAACGGCGTGGGGGTTCCCCCCAAATCCATGTCAGACCCTTATCCGAGCACGCAGCCCGGCAGGCCTGGGAAGGGGTGGGGACGAACGAGCGCCCCCCCCCCTGAGCCGTACCAGGCCGCGTGCCCTCAACATGGGGGGTGCCCTGGGGAAAGGGGGGCCGTGCGGCCCCCCCACCCCAAAGCACCTTGTCCCCATGTTGATGAGGACAAGGGCCTCTTCCCGACAACCCTGGCCGTTGGTTGTCGGGGTCTGTGGGCGGGGGCCTATCGGAATCTGAGAGCCCCCTTTTATAAGGGGGCACTCAGATCCCGGCCCCCCCACCCTATGTGAATGAGTATGGGGTACGATGTACCCATACCCATTCACCTAAGGTGTAAAATGTAAAGTAAAAAAACACCCACACTTTTTGAAAAAATAGTTTATTGCACAGCTCCGGGGTCTTCTTCCGTCTTGGGGGTCTTCTCGCCGGACTCGTCCGCCATTTACCAAGCTCTTTTACCGAGCGGGGAAGTCCGGCTACCTTCTTCATCGTCGCCGTCGTCGTCTGGGGGTCTCGATCCGCCTTCGGGGGTCTTCCGGGGTCTTCCGGGGGTCTGTTCTGTTCTTGCGGCGGTCGTCGTCTTCCGCGCCGCCGGCGCCGCCTTCTTCTTCTTGTCCTTCTTCTTGTTCTTGTTCTTCTTCCGATGTTGACCCGATGCTCTCTCTGCCCGGAATGGCAAAGCCGCGCTGCGCTGGGACTTATATAGGGACATGGGGACAGGGTCCCATGCTCATGTCACATGGTGACCCCGCCCCTTGTGTTGTCACAGTCCCGGAGGATGCTGGGACTGTGACATCGCAAGGGGGCGGGGTCACCATGTGACATGAGCATGTGACCCTGTCCCCATGCCCCTATATAAGTCCCAGCACAGCGCGGCACAGGCATTCCGGGCAGAGAGAGCATCGGGTCAACATCAGAAGAAGAAGAAGAACAAGAAGAAGGACAAGAAGAAGAAGGCGGCGCCGGCGGCGCGGAAGACGATGACCGCCGCAAGAACAGAAGAGACCCCCGGAAGACCCCGGAAGACCCCCGAAGGCGGATCGAGACCCCCAGACGACGGCGGCGACGACGAAGAAGGTAGCCGGTCTTCCCCGCTCGGTAAAAGAGCTTGGTAAATGGCGGAGGAGTCCGGCGAGAAGACCCTCAAGACGGAAGAAGACCCCCGGAGCAGTGCAATAAACTATTTTTTTTAAAGTGTGGGTGTTTTTTTACTTTACATTTTACACCTTAGGTGAATGGGTAGGGGTACATCGTACCCCATACTCATTCACATAGGGTGGGGGGCCGGGATCTGAGTGCCCCCTTATAAAAGGGGGCTCTCAGATTCCGATAAGCCCCCCGCCCGCAGACCCCGACAACCAACGGCCAGGGTTGTCGGGAAGAGGCCCTTGTCCTCATCAACATGGGGACAAGGTGCTTTGGGGTGGGGGGGCCGCACGGCCCCCCTTTCCCCAGGGCACCCCCCATGTTGAGGGCACGCGGCCTGGTATTGCTCAGGAGGGGGGGCGCTCGTTCGTCCCCACCCCTTTCCTGGCCGGCCAGGCTGCGTGCTCGGATAAGGGTCTGACATGGATTTGGGGGGAACCCCCACGCCGTTTTTCGCCGTAGGGTGTCCCTTTAAATCCATGCCAGCTCACGGAGTTAGCGCGGCGGCATTTACTGCCTACGCTAGCTACGTAACCTGAAGTTACGTTCTAAATGAACGGACTGCTCCGTGTGTGGGCAAGTCCGTTCATTTTCAAAAGTCCCGCAGACTTTGGCCGGCGGATTATCCGCCGGAGAAGTCCGTGCGTGTGTGGGCAAGTCCGCGCTTGTGTGGGCAAGTCCACACGCTCGGAAAGTCCGGCGGACCCAGCTGGAAAGTCCGGCGGATTGTCCGCTGGACTAAGTCCGCCGGGAAAAGTCTGCACGTGTGTACACGGCATAAGAGCTCAACTTCCCAAACCTATTCAAGAAGTTTTATGTGATTCGGTGTTTCACAAGGCAAACTAGGGACATTAAGCTTGTTTTTTGGGGAGCTTAATGTGGCTTAACGTACAAAAAAGCCCTTAAATGTTACCCATTTCCCCCAAACTTCACACAATAGAAGACTCCATCCATGCCAACATATTCGGAAATTTTCAGCTCATTTGGTAAATCACACCAAAAGTTATTCACGTTAAGCTATATTTTACAATGCTAAAACATTTAACCAGTTAACAACCGGCCCATAGCCGAAAAACGGCTACAGGGCGGTTTGTTAACTCTGGGAGGGCGTACATTGACGTCCTCCCAGAATTCCGCTCTTGCGCTCCCCCTGGGGCGCGCATCCGAGAACTTCCGTGACCGCCGGGTCCAGAGGACCCCGGCGCATCACGGATCACAGTGAACGGCCGCTAATCGCGGCCGTTTACCATGTGCTCGCGCCGTCAAATGACAGCGCGATCACATGTCAACAGACCGGCGTGATTTCCGGTTCCTCCCTCCCCTCTCCGTCCAGTGTGAGCGGAGAGGGGAGAGATCGGTGGCAGCAGCGCTGTGGGCTGCATGTGTAGTGCCCACAGCCTGCTCAGGGAGACATCCATCCATCCCTGCTCACCGATCCCAGCCATTCTCTGCATACCCAGCAATACTCTGCATACCCAGCAATACTCTGCATACACAGCCATACCCAGCAATACTCTGCATACCCAGCAATACTCTGCATACCCAGCAATACTCTGCATACACAGCCATACCCAGCAATACTCTGCATACCCAGCCATACCCAGCCATACCCGGCCATACTCTGCATACCCGTCCATACTCTGCATACCCGTCCATACTCTGCATGCTCTGCATACCCATCCATACTCTGCATACCCGTCCATACTCTGCATGCTCTGCATGCTCTGCATACCCGTCCATACTCTGCATACCCGCGCATACTCTGCATACCCGCCCATGCTCTGCATACCCGTCCATACTCTGCATACCCGTCCATACTCTGCATGCTCTGCATACCCGCCCATGCTCTGCATACCCGCCCATGCTCTGCATACCCGTCCATACTCTGCATACCCGTCCATACTCTGCATACTCTGCATACCCGTCCATGCTCTGCATACCCGTCCATACTCTGCATACCCGTCCATACTCTGCATGCTCTGCATACCCGCCCATGCTCTGCATACCCGCCCATGCTCTGCATACCCGTCCATACTCTGCATACACGTCCATACTCTGCATGCTCTGCATACCCGCCCATGCTCTGCATACCCGTCCATGCTCTGCATACCCGTCCATACTCTGCATACCCGTCCATACTCTGCATACTCTGCATACCCGTCCATACTCTGCATACCCGCCCATGCTCTGCATACCCGTCCATACTCTGCATACCCGTCCATACTCTGCATGCTCTGCATACCCGTCCATACTCTGCAAACCCAGCCATACTCTTCATGCTCTGCATACCCGTCCATCCATCCTCATCCATACTCGGCATACTCATCCATCCATCCTCAGTAATACTCATCCATCCATCCATGCTCAGCCATCCCATCCACCCCCATCCATAATTAGCCATACCGGCCGTATCCAGCCATACTCAATCGTACTCAGTCATACCCAGCCATACTCAGCCGTACCCAGCCATCCCATCTATACCCATCCATACTCAGCCGTACCCATCCATACTCATTCATGCTCAGCCATCCATGGCTCATCTATCCCCATTCATGCTCATCCATGCCACTACAGTGCCTCACAAAAGTGTAATAGGTAGTCAAATTAGATTTGAAACTTATGTCCTTAGAACACCTGACGGCGCTCCCTGCATGTTGGGTCTCTGTATGTGGCCACGCTGTGGAAAAGTCTCCCACATGTGGTATCGCCATACTCAGGAGGAGTAGGAGAATCTATTTTGGGGTGTAATTTTTGCCATGTATATGTTATGTGTTCGAAATATTGTGTAAATGGACAACGTTGTTTAAAAAAAAAATGTGGTTTAATTTTCTTTACACATTTTCCAAAAAAATGACATGTTCAAAAGACTTGATATGCCTCATAGATTATACATTGGGTTGTTTTCTTTCCAAAATGGGGTCATTTTTGGGGCGTTTCCATTGTCCTGGTTCTCCAGGGCCTTCAAAATTGTAAGAGGTAGTCAAGAAATGATATGTGTAATTTATGCTCTAAGAATGCCTGATGGCACTCCCTGCATGTTGGGCCTCTGTATGTGGCCAGGCTGTGTAAAAGTCTCACACATGTGGTATCGCCGTACTCAGGAGGAGGAGTAGAATGTGTTTTGGGGTGTAATTTGTGCTGTGCATATGCTGTGTGTGAGAAATAACCTGCTAATATAACAATTTTGTGAAAAAAAAGAAAAAAGAAAAGAAAATCTTGATTTTGCAAAGAATTGTGGGAAAAAATTACAACTTCAAAAAACTCACCATGCCTCTTTCCAAATACCTTGGAATGTCTACTTTACAAAAAGGGGTCATTTGGGGGGTATTTGTACTTTCCTGGCTTGTTAGGGTCTCAAGAAATGAGATAGGCCGTCAGTACTTCAGGTGTGATCAATTTTCAGATATTGGCCCCATAGCTTGTGGACTCTATAACTTTCACAAAGACCAAATAATATACACCGATTTGGGTTATTTTTTACCAAAGATATGTAGGGGTATAAATTTTGGCCAAAATATATGAAGAAAAATTACTAATTTGCAATATTTTATAACACAAACGAAGAAAAATTCATTTTTTTACAGAATTTTCGGTCTTTTTTCTTTTTTAGCGCAAAAAAAAAAAAAAACCCAGCGGTGATTAAATACCACCAAAAGAAAGCTCTATTTGTGTGGAAAAAAAAGGACAAAAATTTCAAATAGGTACAGTGTTGTATGACTGAGTAATTGTCATTCAAAGGGTGAGAGCACCGAAAGCTGAAAATTGGTCTGGTTATTAAGGGGGTTTAAGTGCCCAGTGGTCAAGTGGTTAATGTGAAAATAGCTTGATGTAGCTTAACGTGTAATAAAGTGTCTAAACCTCAATCAATTGCTCTGAAACTTTGCAAAGCCTAAGATCTCAACTGCCCAAACCTATCCAAGAAGTTTCATTTGATTTGGTGTTCCACCAGGCAAACTAGGGACATTAAGCTTGTTTATTAAAGCAGAAGTAAACCCATCGATTTAACAGTTTCAATAAAAAAAGGCATGCCGGGAATGCTAACTGCACATTGGCTGTGCTCTCAACCAAACAGTCAAACCATCCAATGGCTGGTGTCATAACGGATCACATGTGCAGCACCGTGGCAGTTGAAGATTAAACAGAGGCAAAGATGGCAGCTTCCTTGGCTGAAAACGATAGGGGGGTTTACTTCCACTTTAAGGAGTTTAATGTGGTTAAACGTACAAAAAAGACCTTACATGTTAACCAATTTCACCCAAACTTCACACAATAGAAGACTCCATCCATGCCAACATATTCAGAAAATTTCAGCTCATTTGGTAAATCACACCAAAAGTTATTCACATTAAGCTCTATTTTACAATGCTAAAACATTTAATGTAAAGAGCTTAACCGCTTCCCGATCGACCACTGTATATTTATGTCGGCAGAAGGGCACGGCTAGGCAAAAGGACGTGTATATACGCCCCCTTTAATTTCCTAGCCGTGGGGTCGCACGCGCGCCCCCGGTCGGGAGCTCCGTGACCCCGGCCGCGGGACCAGCGGACCCGATCGCCGCTGGTGTCCCGCAATCGGGTCACAGAGCTGAAGAACTGGGCGAGGTCTGTGTAAACAAACCTCTCCCCGCGCTTCCTACCCTGACTGTCAGTGATCTGCTGTTCCCTGTCATCGGGAACAGCCGATCAGTGACGTCAGACGTCAGCCACGCCCCCTACTGTAAAAAAACACACACACGTCACACTAACTCCTCCCGCCCCCTAGTGGTTAACTCCTTCACTGCCACTGTCATTTACATAGGAATCAGTGCTATTTAAAAAGCACTGATTTCTGTATAAATGACAATGGTCCCAAAAATGTCCGATGTGTCCGCCATAATGTCGCAGTCACAATAAAAATCGCTGATCGCCGCCATTACTAGTAAAAAAAAAAATATATTAATAAAAATGCTATAAAAACTATCCCCTATTTTGTAAACGCTATAACTTTTGCGCAAACCAATCAATAATCGCTAATTGCGATTTTTTTTTTACCAAAAATATGTAGAAGAATACGTATCAGCCTAAACTGAGGAAAAAAAATGTTTTTTTATATATTTTTTGGGGATATTTATTATAGCAAAAAGTAAAAAATATTGCATTTTTTTCAAAATTGTTGCTCTATTTTTGTTTATAGCGCAAAAAATGAAAACTGCAGAGGTGATCAAATACCACCAAAAGAAAGCTCTATTTGTGGTAAAAAAAGGACGCCAATTTTGTTTGGGAGCCACGTCGCACGACCGCGCAATTGTCAGTTAAAGCGACGCAGTGCCGAATCGCAAAAAGGGGCCTGGTTCTTTGGCTGCCAATTGGTCCGGGGCTGAAGTGGTAAATGTACCATAATGTGCCTAAACCTCAATAAATTGCACTGAACTTTGCACAGCCTAAGACCTCAACTTCCCAAAACTATCCTAGAAAATTCATGTGATTCGGTGTTCCAGAAGTCAAACTAGGGACATTAAGCTTGTTTTTTGGACTAAGGACTGGGGCTCCGCTGGGGACACTGATGTAAGGACTTGGCTCCACTGGGGACACTGATGTAAGGACTGGGGCTCCACTGGGGACACTGATGTAAGGATTGGGATCCGCTGGGGACACTGATGTAAGGACTGGGGCTCCACTGGGGACACTGATGTAAGGACTGGGGCTCCACTGGGGACACTGATGTAAGGATTGGGCTCCGCTGGGGACACTGATGTAAGGACTGGGCTCCACTGGGGACACCAAATATAAGGACTGGGGCTCCGCTGGGGACACTGTCAAAGCGCCAAAATACACTGAAGAATCCTGCAGTGCTGCAATGGAGTGGAGACACAGGTCATAGGAGAGGCAAGTAAAATAGCTCTTCTATTGCAGGGAACTTCTTCTTAGAGATAGACAGACGTCTCTAGTGATAGTCAATGAATTTCCCAGTAAACATCTTGATGGCCTTTTGTTGAATCTCCTTTGTCCTAACTCCATAGATGATGGGGTTCAGCATGGGAGGGACAATGACGTAGATATTGGCCACCAGGATATGGACATAGGGCGGGACGCTGTTGTGAGGGATCCTGTGTGCTATGAAGGAGAAGAAGGCCGGGACATACAGTAAGGTGATGACACAGAGGTGGGACACACAGGTGCTCGAAGTCTTGCGGCGGGCCTCTGAAGTGGAGAGTCTCATGATGGCCTGAATGATGGAAACATAGGACAACCCAATGAGGAATAAATCTATCACAGAGGTCAGAACCATGATCACCATGCCATAGATGACATTGATCAGTATGCTTGCGGTTGCCAGTCTAGCCATGGCCATGTGTTCGCAGTAGGTGTGTTCTATGATGTTACTATCCTGGTATGGTAACCGCCAAGCAAGAAGAACCAAGGGGGTTATTATAATAAGGCTTCTGGTCACTGAAACCAAAATGACAGTCGTAACAAAAGACGGATTGAGCTTTGTCACATAGGACAGAGGGTAGCAGATGGCGATGTATCGATCGTACGCCATAGCAAGCAAAATGGCCGACTCCGTCATGCAGATGAAGTGAATGAAAAATATTTGGACCAAGCAACCGTCGAAAGAAATTTCATGAGAGCCAAACCAAAAAATACAGAGGGTCTTCGGGACTGTGGTGGAGCTTAGAACAAGGTCTCCCACCGCCAACATCACAAGGAAGAAGTACATGGGCTGGTGAAGGCTTTCATGAGCTGAGATCACCGCTATCAAGGTGGAGTTGGCTGCTACACCTAAAATATACATGAAGCAAAACAGGATGGAGAGCAGAAGGTGGGAATTCTCCAAACCAGGAATCCCCATTAAGAGGAAGAAGTTGGGGTGGGAATTAGTGGAATTGGACATGTCCTGGAGAACTTCCTCTGATGATGGGTAGATGCCAGAGATTCTGGATAGTCAGTCACTGCATAACTGAGCCTTCATTACAGACCAGCAGTCAATGCTCTGTAGGTCAACTAAAAAAGACAAAAAAAACACAAGGAGGATAGGCAACACAACAGCACAGCTTTCCCTTCCTGGATTATCCAAGTTCCTATAACAGAGAGACCCATACTTAACATTTGTGGGGAAGAGGCCCCCATCAACATGGGGACAACGTTCTTGGCATAGGGATCCCACTGTCAATATACTCTTCCCATGTTGAGGGCTAGGGGTGAGCCGAACACTATCACCCATCGCTGGATACCAAGAGCGGATTACCACCGCTGGAATCTTTTTTTTATTTATTTATTTTTAATAAAGGACTTTTCCCAACGGTGTCTGTGTGTGTTTTTTTAACTATTTTTTACACTTTCTTTGTGAAATGGTAGGGGTACTTTTGTACCCCCTTACCATTTCAAATAGGCGGGGGGGCGGGATCTGGGGGTCCCCTTGTTAAAGGGGACTTCCAGATTCTGATAAGCCCCCCCGCCCGCAGACCCCCACAACCACCGGCCAGGGTCGTGGGGATGAGGCCCTTCTCCTCATCAACATGGGGACATGGTGCTTTGAGGGGTCACAGACCCCCCAAAGCATCCTCCCAATATTGAGGGGATGTGGCCTGGTACGGTTCAGGAGGGGGGGCGCTCTCTCGTCCCCCCCTCTTTTCCTGCGGCCTGCCAGGTTGCGTGCTCGGATAAAGGGTCTGGTATGGATTTTGAGGGGGACCCCCACGCCATTTTCTTTTTTTAATTTGGCATGGAGTTCCCCTTAAAATCCATCCCAGACCTGAAGGGTCTGGTAATTGAATTTGGGGGGAACCCACGCTTTTTTTTTTTTTATCAATGACTTTCAATGACTTTTCTCTGTATTACGGGAGCCGACAATTCATTAGCCGCAAGTGATTTAAAATAGCTTTTTTTCCTGCAAAAATGACACTTTGTGCAGGGACAGTTCTAAGCACGGGAAACATGCGCCCTTCACAGGCATACTATACACACCCCCAGGTACGAAATTTAAAGGAATATTACACTTTTATTGTTGCACTTTAAGCATTATAAAAATCACTGCTCCCGAAAAAGCTTCAGTTTTTAAAAACTTTTTTTTTGCATTAATACATGTCCCCTGGGGCAGGACCTGGGTCCCCAAACACTTTTTATGACAATAACTTCCATATTAGCCTTTAAAATATGTGTGTCCCAGATTCGGTCTCTATGCCGATTTGTACCACTAGGGGGAAGTTCTGAGAGTCCTGCAGGGGTAGATAGAGGTAATGAGCCCAACTGAATTAAGTTGGCTCATTAAGGCCTCTACAAAAACTCCCAGCATGCAAAGGGAGTTGCTCCATCCTGGAACCAGTTTTGTACTTGTTTGCACTAGGGAGTGTGATACCTGTCTGTGCGGTGAGACAGCGCCGGTGCGGCAAGCCTCGTTAACACGGAGATAGGTTCCGGGGACAGCACAAGGCGGCACCCAGCTGATAGCCAGGGAACCTGTGTGTAGTAGGTGGCCAAGTTGGCAAGGGTCTTATATTCATGTTTCTTTTTGTTTTGCTGTTTTTGGACCATTGTAAATAAATCTCACCTTTTGTTTTTTTACACCTTCACTGTTTGCTGTGCCTCTTCCAGTCTAATGAGAACATTCAAGGCCAAAGATAGCTGACATCCTTCAATATGTAGTGGGTTGTGTGGCATGGTGGGTGCAAAGATGGTGAAAGTCATTGGGCGCCAGACACTACTTGGAATGTTAAAGAGGTTTTATTTCTTTTAAAAGTCCTTTTTGTATTTTTGGGGGAAAGAGGGTTAGGGCCAGGACACCCTTAAGTAGTTGTAGATTCAATTGGCCGACTCTGAGACTTCAATAGGAGGACAGCGGTACAGGGAAAGGCCCCAGCAAGGTGCCACATCTGCACATGCAGGATTGCTGTCTCCTATGGCAACAGTCTTTAACAGTTCCTAACTCAATCGTAACAGTTCCTTCAGCTCCACTACAACTGCTTATTGTAGTTCTCCAACACTGAGCTCCCGGTCTCTCACTAGACCCTCTGATTCACTGACTCCCTTGAGCTCCACCAATCTTTGCGGTGGTATCTTCCTCAAGCGTCACCCCCGCTTCCTTCCTGGGTCCCTAGATGGCACTCCAGATACTCCTCAAGCTTCATTCCGGCTGACCGGCTCAGTCCCTGGCTTGACACACAAGGTTGCTCTACAAGCATCTCCTCCATGGGTTGGGTCCCTGACTTGATCACCACCTGAAGTTTCCCGATTCTCCACCGTCCCCCGTTGGTGAGAATATGGTTCCGGTACTTGCTTCAGTTACTCACTGTGGTGTCTGGTAGAGGTGGTTGGTCCCTTAGTGGCGACAGCTTCCCTTCTACCTCCGACCACGACAGGCGCAATCCCAACCCTGTGCTGCCCTCTTACTTCTGGATAGGCCCTCAGACAGCCTGGCAGCCAGATGCCCCCGGAATAGGCCCGAACTCCGGCCTAGAAGCCCGGGGCACACGACACACCTCCACCCAGACAGGTGGCACAGAACCCCGATCACCTGACTCCACCCGAATATATATGTGCTTCCAGCAGGCCAAGGGATTCAAGAAAACCCCTGCCCATTGGCTGAGATCACCCATAACCTGACCTTGGGTTGCCCTTCTCATATCTAGTTCCAAGTACCCGGCCACCTAGTGGTAGAAGAGAAAAGTGCAACAAAGTCAAACTTGGGGAGAAATCAATAGATCTCTATCAATCAACCAGGATAACTACTCCCGGCAAGTAAATTTGTGAGGAGCTCCCTGACTAAACTCCAGGGTGCTACATATAAATAAATAATAAAAAAAATATATAAATAAATTATATATATATATATATATATATATATACTGATTACCGTATATACTCGAGTATAGGCCGTCCCGAGTATAAGCCGAGGACCCTAAATCACCACAAAAAAAATGGGAAAACGTATTGACCCGTGTATAAGCCGAGGGGCAAAAATGCAGCAGCTACTGTAAGTGGAAAAAGGGTCAGCAATGCCCATCTGCATGTCCCCTGTACAGACCCCCCGTGTCCCCATTGCAGCCCGTGTCCCCATTGCAGCCTACCTGTGCCGATCCGCCGATCCGTGGGTCCGTGGGTCCGGGGTCCTGTGTCCGGGGTCCTGTGTCCGGGGTCCGGGGTCCTGTGTCCGGGGTCCTGTGTCCGGGGTCCTGTGTCTGGGGTCCTGTGTCGGGGGTCCGGGGTCCTGTGTCCTGTGTCCGGGGTCCTGTGTCCGGGGTCCCGGGTCCGGGGTCCTGTGTCCGGGGTCCTGGTTCCTGGGTCCCGCTCTGTCCTCCCCACAGCGTGTACGGCGTACGGCGCCATTCCAATTTAAAAGCCGCGCCTCCTCCTCCTCCTCGTCCGTGATAGGAGGAACACTTTTTTTCCCAGCAGTCAGTGTACAGTGTTCCGCCTATCACGGACATTCTCTCATCCTCGTCCATGAGATGAGAATGACAGGACATCCGTGATAGGCGGAACACTGTACTGCTGGGAAAATTAGTGTCCGCCTATCACGGACGGGCGGGAGGAGGCGGCGCGGCTTTTGAACAGTGCCGTCTGTCTGCATGACAAGCTGTTCATGTAGGCAGACGGCGGTGACTCGAATATAAGCCGAGAGGTGGACTTTCAGACCTAAAAAAGGGTCTTAAAATCTCGGCTTATATTCGAGTATATACGGTATATATATTTTACTTGTTTATTTTTAGGAATTTAACCCTTTTGGGTTACATAGTTACATAGTAGGTGAGGTTGAAAAAAAGACACAAGTCCATCAAGTCCAACCTCTGTGTGTGATTATATGTCAGTATTACATTGTATATCCCTGTATGTTGCGGTCGTTCAGGTGATTATCTAATAGTTTCTTGAAACTATCGATGGTCCCCGCTGAGACCACCGCCTGTGGAAGGGAATTCCACATCCTTGCCGCTCTTACAGTAAAGAACCCTCTACGTAGTTTAAGGTTAAACCTCTTTTCTTCTAATTTTAGTGTGTGGCCACGTGTCTTGTTAAACTCACTTCCGCGGAAAAGTTTTCTCCCTATTGTGGGGTCACCAGTCCGGTATTTATATATTGTGGGGTCACCAGTCCGGTATTTATATATTGTGGGGTCACCAGTCCGGTATTTATATATTGTGGGGTCACCAGTCCGGTATTTATATATTGTGGGGTCACCAGTCCGGGATTTGTACATTGAAATCATATCCCCCTCAAACGTCTCTTCTCCAGAGAGAATAAGTTCAGTGCTCACAACCTTTCCTCATATCTAATATCCTCCAGACCCTTTATTAGCTTTGTTGCCCTTCTTTGTAGTCGCTCCATTTCCAGTACATCCTTCCTGAGGACTGGTGCCCAGAACTGGACAGCATACTCCAGGTGCGGCCGGACCAGAGTCTTGTATAGCGGGAGAATTATCCTTTTATCTCTGGAGTTGATCCCCTTTTTAATGCCAATATTCTGTTTGCTTTGTTAGCAGCAGCTTGGCATTGCTGAGCCCATCATCTACTAGGACCCCCAGGTCCTTCTCCATCCTAGACCCCCCCAGAGGTTCTCCCCCCAGTCTATAGATTGCATTCAGATTTTTACTACCCAAATGCATTATTTTACATTTTTCTCCATTGAACCTCATTTGCCATGTAGTTGCCACCCCATTCATTTGTTCAGATCTTCTTGGAAGGTTTCCACATCCTCCAGAGAAGTTATTGCCCTGATTAGCTTAGTATCGTCCGCAAATACAGAGATTGTTTCCCCCATCCCCATCCTCCAGGTCGTTTATCAACAAATTAAACAGGATTGGTCCGAGCACAGAACCCTGGGGGACCCCACTACCCACCCCCGACCATTCCGAGTACTCCCCACCCCCGACCATTCCGAGTATTCCCCACCCCCGACCATTCCGAGTACTCCCCACCCCCGACCATTCCGAGTACTCCCCACCCCCGACCATTCCGAGTACTCCCCACCCCCGACCATTCCGAGTACTCCCCACCCCGACCATTCCGAGTACTCCCCATTTATCACCACCCTCTGAACTCGCCCTTGTAGCCAGTTCTCAATCCATGTACTCCCCCTATGATCCATGCCAACGCACCTTATTTTGTACAGTAAACATTTATGGGGAACTTTTGCAAAATCCAGATACATCACGTCTACGGGCCTTCCTTTATCCAGATACACCATGTCTACGGGCCTTCCTTTATCCAGATACACCACGTCTACGGGCCTTCCTTTATCCAGATACACCACGTCTACTGGCCTTCCTTTATCTAGATACACCACATCTACGGGCCTTTTTTTATCTAGATACACCACGTCTACGGGCCTTCCTTTATCTAGATACACCACGTCTACGGGCCTTCCTTTATCCAGATACACCACGTCTACGGGCCTTCCTTTATCCAGATACACCACGTCTACGGGCCTTCCTTTATCTAGATACACCATGTCTACGGGCCTTCCTTTATCTAGATACACCACGTCTACGGGCCTTCCTTTATCTAGATACACACGTCTACGGGCCTTCCTTTATCTAGATACACCACGTCTACGGGCCTTCCTTTATCTAGATACACCATGTCTACGGGCCTTCCTTTATCTAGATACACCACGTCTACGGGCCTTCCTTTATCTAGATACACCATGTCTACGGGCCTTCCTTTATCTAGATACACCACGTCTACGGCCTTCCTTTATTTAGATACACCACGTCTACGGGCCTTCCTTTATCTAGATACACCACGTCTACGGGCCTTCCTTTATCTAGATACACCACGTCTACGGGCCTTCCTTTATCTAGATACACCACGTCTACGGGCCTTCCTTTATCTAGATACACCACGTCTACGGCCTTCCTTTATTTAGATACACCACATCTACGGGCCTTCCTTTATCCAGATACACCACGTCTACGGCCTTCCTTTATTTAGATACACCACGTCTACGGGCCTTCCTTTATCTAGATACACCATGTCTACGGGCCTTCCTTTATCTAGATACACCACGTCTACGGCCTTCCTTTATTTAGATACACCACATCTACGGGCCTTCCTTTATCCAGATACACCACGTCTACGGACCTTCCTTTAT
This sequence comes from Lithobates sylvaticus, assembly GCA_028564925.1. NCBI lineage: Eukaryota > Metazoa > Chordata > Amphibia > Anura > Ranidae > Lithobates > Lithobates sylvaticus. The sequence goes on along the minus strand of CM053027.1, from coordinate 634,206,676 downwards.
ATAGATACACCACATCTACGGGCCTTCCTTTATCCAGATACACCACGTCTACGGACCTTCCTTTATCTAGATACACCACATCTACGGGCCTTCCTTTATCTAGATACACCACGTCTACGGGCCTTCCTTTATCTAGATACACCACGTCTACGGGCCTTCCTTTATCCAGATACACCATGTCTACGGACCTTCCTTTATCTAGATACACAACGTCTACGGGCCTTCCTTTATCTAGATACACCACGTCTACGGGCCTTCCTTTATCTAGATACACCCCGTCTACGGGCCTTCCTTTATCTAGATACACCACGTCTACGGGCCTTCCTTTATCTAGATACACCACGTCTACGGGCCTTCCTTTATCTAGATACACCACGTCTACTACGGGCCTTCCTTTATCTAGATACACCACGTCTATGGGCCTTCCTTTATCCAGATACACCACGTCTACGGGCCTTCCTTTATCTAGATACACCACGTCTACAGGCCTTCCTTTATCCAGATACACCACTTCTACAGGCCTTCCTTTATCCAGATACACCACGTCTACGGGCCTTCCTTTATCTAGATACACCACGTCTACGGGCCTTCCTTTATCCAGATACACCACGTCTAGGGCCTTCCTTTATCCAGATACACCACGTCTACGGGCCTTCCTTTATATAGATACACCACGTCTACGGGCCTTCCTTTATCTAGATACACCACGTCTACGGGCCTTCCTTTATCCAGATACACCACATCTACAGGCCTTCCTTTATCTAGATGGCAACTCACCTCCTCATAGAAGGTTAGTAGATTGGTTTGGCAAGAACGATTCTTCATGAATCCATGCTGATTACTGATAATGATACCGTTCTCATTACTAAAATCTTGTATATAGTCCCTTATCATCCCCTCCAAGAGCTTACATACTATTGATGTTAGGCTGACTGGTCTGTAATTCCCAGGGATGTATTTTGGGCCCTTTTTAAATATCGGTGCTACATTGGCTTTTCTCCAATCAGCTGGTACCATTCCAGTCAGTGGACTGTCAGTAAAAATTAGGAACAATGGTCTGGCAATTACTTGACGGAGTTCCCTAAGTACCCTCGGGTGCAAACCATCTGGTCCCGGTGATTTATTAATGTTAAGTTTCCCAAGTCTACCTCTGGACCCTCCCCCCGTCGCCTAGTTTAAAAACCCCTCTAACTTTTCGGCCATCTTGATTCCCAGCTGAGCTGCACCCTCCTCATTTAGGTGCAGTCCGTCCCTTCTATAGTACTGGTGATCGACTGAGAAGTCGGCCCAGTCGTCCAGGAACCCAAACCCCTCCTCACTACACCAGATCCTCAGCCACTTGTTTACTTCCCTAATCTCCCTTTCTGGTGTGGCTCGATGTACCGGTACAGGGGGTCCCCGACTTACGAACGCCCGACCTACAAACATCCCCTACTTACGAACGGGGCGCTGCGGGGACCCTCCGCCATTTTCCGCCGTATTCTGGCCGTTCTGCGCATGCGCGGCCATACGGAGCCTCGGAAAATGCCGGCAAACTGCCCGTAATTTGCCGCACATGCGCAGAACAGCATTAGACGGAACATCGGAAATGTCCGGAAATGTCCGTACTTGTCGGTCTGCGCATGCGCGGCCGACTTACGAACATTTCCGACTTGAGAACAGGTGGGCAGTCCCTAACGAGTTCGTAACTCGGGGACCCCCTGTAGTTTCAAAACAGCAACAATTATTTTACGTACACCAATACACACGATCTCTGAGGGCAATCGGCAATATGTTTACATTTCAAATTTGTTTCCAAATTTGGTTATTTTCGATTAATTTAGATCCATTATGTAGCGCCATAACCCCTGCGGGGCGGCTATGTATTTTCTGGGCTTACCGATTACCTCCTCCTTGTAGCTCGTCGTTCGTTGTCTAGGGGTTCCCAGGGTTAGTACCCAGTAATTGCAGAGGCCGACACTCAAAAGTCCTTTTGAGGATTTTTATTTGCAAAAAGAAACGTTCAAATATAACACAGTCTCCTAGTTGGGAATAGAGGGTATGGGTGATAAATCTCAGACACTTCAGAACTGCTGACATCAAGTAAATGTCTCTTTAGATGGCCCATAGAGTAGCCACTCGCAACTGGACACTTCACTGTTGGATAACCCTCGTCTGTGAATCTAACAGCCAACAAGTGATTCAAAGATTAGCAAAGTCTCTGCCACAGACTAGGTTGTAACCGAAGGATGGGTTTAGGAACTTTCCCTATGGTACCTGAATCTTCCAGCCGTTTCGGCGATACCGTAGGAAATGCGGATTCACTAGTGTCCATACAATCTCAGCTCCCAGGCTCTTACTGAGCAGCCAGCTTCATGTCCCTCCTCCGAAGAGTCGTCCCCCGGTCTTCTTGTACGAGTTGCCGTGTCCCTCCAATCCTGAGAGGACAACGGGACGCCTCCGAATCCTCCTTCAGTTACTGGGCCTCAGACTAGCCAGTTCCGAGGCTCGGGAGCGGACGGATCTCCACCCCCGACCATGAGGGCCTCTGGGGCTGGTCAGGGTGACCAGGCTTACAGGGGTAGCAGACACTCCTGGGTCCGGGACCCCTCACGGGGTTGGTCCAGACCAGAACCAGGAATCTGAGAGCAAGCCGAACCCTGAACACGTGACTTCAGTATCTTAAATACCCCTTCCCAGACTACACAGCGGGGCCAGACGCGCCCACTGATTGGCTCTGAGAAAGATTGGTACTTAACACGTCCAATCAGGCCTGGTTCTCAGCCTGTCACAGGAGCCTCACTGCACCTATGACCAGGCAGAACCCCAGTACAGCCAGACTGATACCAAAGTAAAAAACCTAAAACAATTAACCCCCAGAAACGAAATTTAGAGAATAGCGCACACTTTAGAAAAGCGTCGGCGCTACAATTATTTCAAAGGATTCATTAAATATTGTAATTCGGAATTTGGACACATCTAAATAATGAAAAAATGTGTCAGAATTTCGATAAGAAACAAATCACACGTCTATTCTATACAACGGGCTTTTTATTCTTACAAGTACGTAAGGATCCTTCTACTTTTGATGGATTTCATTCTTTAAACCTTCGCCCCAATGCGCCCTGCTCCCAGAATTGGTGGAATTTTGTTAGTAATATCAATGTTGCAAATAATAATAATAATCATAATAATACTTAAGAATAAAAAGTACCTTTTTCCTGCTATTTGGGTCGCAGGCTTCATATTGTCATCCCTGTAGATGCACATTACTTCTCAACATTGATTGTATGTACAGGATCCAAATCACCTTTATATAAAAATATTCTCTCCCCCTCCCCCTTCCCAGAAGATACAGAACCTCCCTGGACTCCCATCACTCAGATTGGTCCCGGATGATACAAGACGATCACCATCTCCCTGGACTCCCATCACTCAGATTGGTCCCGGATGATACAAGACCGTCACCATCTCCCTGGACTCCCATCACTCAGACTGGTCCCGGATGATACAAGACCGTCACCATCTCCCTGGACTCCCATCACTCAGACCGGTCCCGGATGATACAAGACGGTTACCATCTCCCTGGACTCCCATCACTCAGACCGGTCCCGGATGATACAAGACCGTCACCATCTCCCTGGACTCCCATCACTGAGACCGGTCCCGGATGATACAAGACGGTCACCATCTCCCTGGACTCCCATCACTCAGACCGGTCCCGGATGATACAAGACGATCACCTTCTCCCTGGACTCCCATCACTCAGACCGGTCCCGGATGATACAAGACCGTCACCTTCTCCCTGGACTCCCATCACTCAGATTGGACCCGGATGATACAAGACGGTCACCATCTCCCTGGACTCCCATCACTCAGACCGGTCCCGGATGATACAAGACGGTCACCATCTCCCTGGACTCCCATCACTCAGACCGGTCCCGGATGATACAAGACCGTCACCATCTCCCTGGACTCCCATCACTGAGACCGGTCCCGGATGATACAAGACGGTCACCATCTCCCTGGACTCCCATCACTCAGACCGGTCCCGGATGATACAAGACGGTCACCATCTCCCTGGACTCCCATCACTCAGACAGGTCCCGGATGATACAAGACCGTCACCATCTCCCTGGACTCCCATCACTCAGACCGGTCCCGGATGATACAAGACGGTCACCTTCTCCCTGGACTCCCATCACTCAGACTGGTCCCGGATGATACAAGACGATCACCTTCTCCCTGGACTCCCATCACTCAGACCGGTCCCGGATGATACAAGACCGTCACCTTCTCCCTGGACTCCCATCACTCAGATTGGACCCGGATGATACAAGACGGTCACCATCTCCCTGGACTCCCATCACTCAGACCGGTCCCGGATGATACAAGACGGTCACCATCTCCCTGGACTCCCATCACTCAGACCGGTCCCGGATGATACAAGACCGTCACCATCTCCCTGGACTCCCATCACTGAGACCGGTCCCGGATGATACAAGACGGTCACCATCTCCCTGGACTCCCATCACTCAGACCGGTCCCGGATGATACAAGACGATCACCTTCTCCCTGGACTCCCATCACTCAGACCGGTCCCGGATGATACAAGACCGTCACCTTCTCCGTGGACTCCCATCACTGAGACTGGTCCCAGGAGAGAGGCTGGGTGAGAACAGATTAACACTTTAAAGCGGTGTTCCGGCCGAAATTATACTTTTTAAATAAAAATACCCCTATAATACACAAGCTTAATGTATTCTAGTAAAGTTAGTCTGTAAACTAAGGTCTGTTTTGTTCGTTTTTAGCAGTAGTTTGTTATTTTATAAACTTGCAGCAGGCCGTGGCCATCTTAAGTGTGGGCATCTGAAGCCAGACTGTATTTCTTCCTGGATCTCATCCTTGCAGATCTCGTACATGCTCAGTGCAGCACAAGCAGTGTAATAGGTTTCAGGTCAGGTTTCCATAGCAACGGCAGTTTGAGAGGAAGTTGCTGCCCCTTCCCAGGAGGCATTGCAAACAGGAAATGATGCGATGGGCCGCGGCCAGGGAGGAGGAAGTGAAAAATGAATACAGCAGATATACAGTCTGTGCTGAAAAAAAAATAAAAAAAATATCCAATTTGTTTACAGTGCCCAGTTTAGTGAGGGATGCTGAAGAGTTGTAAAAGTGGGTGGAACTCCACTTTAATGTTTAATTTTTTTTTATAGGCAGGTGTAATGTTGTGAATGAAGAACGCTTTCAGATATTGAAGTGTTAATCCGTTTTTTTTTTTTTTTTCATCAATCAACAAAATGAAAAGGGGGAAGAGAAACCCAAATCATATCAATATTTGGGGTGACCCCTCCCCCCTTTGGCTTCTTCTAGGTAGACTTGCACAGAGTTGATGAAGGAACTCGGCAGGTAGGTTGTTCTTGGAGAACTAAGCACAGAATTTTTGATTTGTAGTTTGACATGCACAAAAAACAAGCTCCTGAAGAAGCGGTAACTCCTTCCGCGAAACACGTCGAGGGAACTGTTTTCATATGGAATAACCATTCTAGTGTCACATTAGTTGTGACCATATAGAGCCTTTCTGCTTTGTCCTCCTTCTTTTAAATGTATGTATATTAAATTGTGATTGAAATAAATAAATAAAATAAATAAATAAATAAAATGTAAAAACGTTTATACCAATCTTTGTTATCCCAAGCTTTTTGTCTGGTACCATTAAAGTCCATTTCAGCCTCCTCAAAAAAAAAACTTCTTCTTTATCTTGTTGGGACAAAGGTACCCCTCTTTTTTTTCATACCTCACTATAAATGTTTCCACTTCTCTTAATATCCTCCAGACAGTAGGTGGGTGTACCTGGGGCCAACTGGTTTCCTCCAGACATCTCTGGACAGTAGATGGGGGTACCCAAGCCCCACTGGTTTCCTCCAGACTTCTCCGGACAGTAGACGGGGGGGGGGGGGTACCTGGGTCCCACTGGTTTCCTCCAGACTTCTCCGGACAGTAGACGGGGGGGGGTACCTGGGTCCCACTGGTTTCCTTCAGACTTCTCTGGACCGTACAGTAGATGGTTGTACCTGTATCCCATTGTTTTCCTCCAGACTTCTCCAGACAGTAGATGGGGGTACCTGGGCCCCACTGGTTTCCTCCAGACATCTCTGGACAGTAGATGGGAGTACCTGGGCCCCACTGGTTTCCTCCAGACATCTCTGGACAGTAGATGGGGGTACCTGGGTCTCACTGGTTTCCTCCAGACATCTCTGGACAGTAGATGGGGGTACCTGGGTCTCACTGGTTTCCTCCAGACATCTCTGGACAGTAGATGGGGGTACCTGGGCCCCACTGGTTTCCTCCAGACATCTCTGGACAGTGGATGGGGGTACCTGGGCCCCACTGGTTTCCTCCAGACATCTCTGGACAGTAGATGGGGGTACCTGGGCCCCACTGGTTTCCTCCAGACATCTCTGGACAGTGGATGGGGGTACCTGGGTCTCACTGGTTTCCTCCAGACATCTCTGGACAGTAGATGGGGGTACCTGGGTCTCACTGGTTTCCTCCAGTCATTTCTGGACAGTAAATGGGGGTACCTGGGCCCCACTGGTTTCCTCCAGACTTCTCTGGACAGTAGATGGGGGTACCTGGGCCCCACTGGTTTCCTCCAGACATCTCTGGACAGTAGATGGGGGTACCTGGGCCCCACTGGTTTCCTCTAGACATCTCTGGACAGTAGATGGGGGTACCTGGGTCTAACTGGTTTCCTCCAGACATCTCTGGACAGTAGATGGGGGTACCTGGGTCTCACTGGTTTCCTCCAGACATCTCTGGACAGTAGATGGGGGTACCTGGGTCTCACTGGTTTCCTCCAGACTTCATGAGACATGAAATGTATGACCTGTGACATGAAACTCTCTTCCACAGCCTCATCTTATAGCAGAGTTTGGCTGTTCCTCACCAATGCTTTGTATATTTGATTAATCATGAACGGGACTCTAATCAACAGAATCCCCAACTTTGGGCAAGTATAAGAACTGATGCTGGCTTGAAGCCAAAAAGTAGTCACACCAAATATTGATGTGATTTACATTTTCCTTCTCTGTGTAGGGTGGACGTGGAATCACAGTACTCCTACAGAGGCACCATCCCCTGAGAATATACAACTGTGGTTAAAAAAAAGGGAAAGAACGGGATGGGACAATAATTGTGCCTCCGAGGAATATAAAAAGAAAATAGAATACACATGAAGCACTGACCCCCGAAGGAGCTGCTGGTCATTTTTGGGCTTACCGTCACCTTCTTCACCTCGTGTGCGTCTAGGGGGGTTTCCCGAGGTAGATGGCCCAAAGAACTGTAGAGACCGACACTGGATCCACTTTAGGGATTTTTATTTGCAAAAACATCAGATGAAACAGTCTCTCAACAGGGAGTAGAGGGTATGGGTAGGAAGTTCAGGTACTCTTGAAACTGCTGACACGCGAATGTTTCCCACTATACAATCCAGGGAATAGCCATTCGCAACTGGATACTACAGCTATCGGATAAATCCACTTTTTGGTGAATTTAGCAACCGACAGGCAGGGGCGGACTGACCATTCGGCCACTCGGGCACTGCTCGAGGGCCCTGGGCCACTAGGGGGCCCCATCAGGGTTTCCAGCCTCAGTAAAACCAGGGACGGTATGTAAAAATCTGTGGTTTTTTTTTTTTTTACATTTACATCCTTTTGGTCTAAAAATCCCGATATTATAGCTGCCCCACCTCTCCAGTACCTTCTCAGCCAATAGAAACATGTCTGTGTATACTGTGTGTACATGTGATTGTATATTGTGTGGCCCCACAATCTCTGATTGCCTAGGGGCCCCTTAATCTCCTATTGCCCGGGGGCCGCCCCATGAGTTGTCAGTCCGCCCTTGCCGACAGGTGATTCAGATAAAGCAAAGTCTCTGCCACAGACTTGGTTGTAACTGAAGGATGAAAACTTAGAGAACTCTCACACGGTACCAGTATCTTGCAGCCGGTCCAGCGATACCATACGAGTGTGGATTCACCGGGTGTCCTTCCAACTTAGCTTCCAGGGCCCCCCCTCCGTCATTCCTCCTCCGTCGTGGTGAGGCGGAGCATCCCCATGGGTACAAAGGCCTAATTTAAGTCCCTCTGAGCCGGCGTCTTCCATTTGCAATCTTTGGGTGAGTCAAAATGCATGTTTTTGGAAACTGTCCGTGTCATCACATATAGACAAATCCATGTTTGTAGATATAAAAAGAAAAGGTAACTATACATAGTAAAATAGAAGCCGCGGTTCTAGATAGAGTCCCCCAACACCTTCAAATTTGGCGTCCCTGGATGGAACATTTCCTACCACAGGACTTTGACAAACTCCTGTTGGAACCCTGACCCTCAACTAGACTCCTTCCAATACCAGTACATATTTACTGGCCCTCGGGAGCCACCCGACCACCGTCCCACTTCTTTCTTACATCCAGCTTGCTTCTTCTAGCCCCCTCAACTTCTCTAACCTCTCCCCGCTGCCCCTCCTTCCTACTCCTATTTCCTCCCCTGGCTCCACCTTCGTCCCCCTCCCTTTTATTTGAAATCCCCACAAAGGTATTTATATACCCATATGTCTATGACTACAACTGTTACCATTCTTTATTATAACAGAGTATCCTAAGACGCACATATGTATATGTTGGGGCTAGACCCCAGTTATAGTTACGATTTATCCGAGATATAGCTATTAGACATGTGCGATTAGTTTCGTACGAATGCGTAATTCGTCAACCTGGTGACCCCACCCCCTCTGACGCACAGGGACGTCATGGGGACTTCCCTATGGCTTTCCCCATGACGTCAGAGGGGGGCGGGGTCACCAGGTGCCCTCCGTTATAAAAGACCTGTAAGACGCAGCAAAGCCTCACACAGCAGGTGGCCTCCCATTGCGTGGAGCGGCCCGAGAAGAGACGCCGACGCCATGGAAGAAGATGCCGGACGAGAAGGACGAGAAGACCGGAGGAAGAAGAAGTGGATCGGAGGAAGAAGAAGATGGACGAAGATGGAAGAAGGAGAAGATGAAGAAACCGAAGGATGAAGAAAGAAGACCAGAAGACCAGAAGAAAGAAGACTTTAATAAAGGAATTGTCAAAGACCGTCTCCTGTCATTTTTACCATTTTTGACACTTTTTTGGTGAAATGGTAGGGGTACTTTTGTACCCCCTTACCATTTCACACAGGGGGGGGGGGGATCTGGGGGTCCCCTTGTTAAAGGGGGCTTCCAGATTCCGATAAGCCCCCCCACCCGCCGACCCCCACAACCAATGGCCAGGGTTGTGGGGATGAGGCCCTTGTCCCCATCAACATGGGGACAAGGTGCTTTGGGGGTCTCAGACCCCCAAAGCACCCTCCCAATGTTGAGGGCATGTGGCCTGGTACGGTTCAGGAGGGGGGGGCGCTCTCGTCCCCCCCTCTTTTCCTGCGGCCTGCCAGGTTGCGTGCTCGGATAAAGGGTCTGGTATGGATTTTGAGGGGGACCCCACGCCATTTTTTTTTTTTTTTTTTGGCCGGGGTTCCCCTTAATATCCATACCAGACCTGAAGGGCCTGGTTATTGAATTTGGGGAAAAACAAAAACAGGAACAACGAAAATCAAAATGAACGAAAAAATTCGTACATTCGTAACTTTTTTTTTTGTTGTTGAATTGGTAATTTTCCGTGTCTCTTACAATGGCGCTGCTTAACGTGCTTCGAATGGATTGAACGAAAAAATTCGTACATTCGTAACTTTTTTTTTTTGTTGTTGAATTGGTAATTTTCCGTGTCTCTTACAATGGCGCTGCTTAACGTGCTTCGAATGGATTGAACGAAAAAATTCGTACATTCGTAAGTTTTTTGTTTTTTTTTGATTCGTAATTTTCCGTGTCTCTTACAATGTAATAATAGCATACACATTACATAAAATTATGAATTATGCTCCGATTACGACTCTACAAAAACAATGTTACGAAAGTACGAATAAATCAATCTTACGGAAGTACGAATGTAACTAAATCTACGAAAATACGAATGCGTCCGAATTTCGAATAAACGAAAATTAAACTAATGGAAAAACGAATCAACGAAAAAATAACTCTTACGAAAATACGAATCGTTACAAATACGAACACCGACGACTTACGAATTTACGAATCAACGGAAACGAAAGAAACAAAACGAAAATAAACGAATTTTTCTATTGGGCACATGTCTAATAAACACTGAAGAGTGCAAAGAAGATGAATGATTGTGCAAATATTCCCAAATAGTGCACAAGTAACAAATAAGTTCTGTATGCTGGTTAGAAAGTGCGATCCGTCACACCAAAAAACTGACGTGCCAAAAAAAAATAAAATAAATATATATAATAAAATCCCAAGTTCCGGTGATTTCAAAAAAATAATAAAAAAGAACACGCAAACCCAAAATTGTAGACAATGAAGATATTAAAAATATTCCCAACAGTTCATAAGCAGCAAGTTTGGTGAATAAAACTTTTTGTGCAATAGGTGTACAAAAAAAAAAAAGGAAATGCTGATCCATGCATCCGTTGTGATTCGTGCAATCCGGGGTGCACCCCACTGTTTCCCCCAAGCCTCTCACCTCAATGAATGGCCCCTACAGGCCTAGTTGCAGCTGTATGTGTATGGTCACTGCTCCGGATCCATCGATCGCTCTCCTGTGTATGGCTCTTTAAGTAAACCTCCCAGCGGGGCTCCCATTTCAAAGTAACCAATAACGGGTGAAGGGAAGAAGGGATAAGGGGCTCCAATGTGTAGTAATTCACATAAAATTGTATTAAGAACAAATATCCACTTACATTTAAAATTGCTGACATAAAACGATGAAGCCGCGACCAGAAGTGAACAGTGACACCTGGCTCCTCCCTGACGCGTTGCGTCAGTGGTCACGTGACTTACTCAAAGGGTCCATATTTTTAATATTTTTAATATCTTCATTGTCTACAATTTTTTGGATTTGCTTTTTTATTTTATTTTTTAAAATCACCGGGACTTGGTATTTTATTATATATATTTATTATTATTTTTTTTGGCACGTCAGTTTTTTAGTGTGACGGATCGCACTTTCTAACCAGCATACAGCACTTATATGTTATATCTCGGGGCCACTTGGTGCTTGGAACTCCACTCTAGGTACCTAGGCCTATACTCAAGTATATACGGTAGGTGCCTCGGCCTATACTCAAGTATATACGGTAGGTGCCTCGGCCTATACTCGAGTATATACGGTAGGTGCCTCGGCCTATACTCGAGTATATACGGTAGGTACCTCGGCCTATACTCGAGTATATACGGTAGGTGCCTCGGCTTATACTTGAGTATATACGGTAGGTGCCTCGGCTTATACTCGAGTATATACGGTAGGTGCCTCGGCTTATACTCGAGTATATACGGTAGGTGCCTCGGCTTATACTCGAGTATATACGGTAGGTGCCTCGGCCTATACTCGAGTATATACGGTAGGTGCCTCGACCCATACTCGAGTATATACGGTAGGTGCCTCGGCCTATACTCGAGTATATACGGTAGGTGCCTCGGCCTATACTCGAGTATATATGGTAGGTGCCTCGACCTATACTCGAGTATATACGGTAGGTGCCTCGGCTTATTCTCGAGTATATACGGTAGGTGCCTCTGCCTATACTCGAGTATATACGGTAGGTGCCTCGGCCTATACTCGAGTATATACAGTAGGTGCCTCGGCTTATACTCGAGTATATACGGTAGGTGCCTCGGCCTATACTCGAGTATATACGGTAGGTGCCTCGGCCTATACTCGAGTATATACAGTAGGTGCCTCGGCTTATACTCGAGTATATACGGTAGGTGCCTCGGCCTATACTCGAGTATATACGGTAGGTGCCTCGGCTTATGCTCGAGTATATACGGTAGGTGCCTCGGCTTATACTCTAGTATATACGGTAGGTGCCTTCGGCCTATACTCGAGTATATACGGTAGGTGCCTCGGCTTATACTCGAGTATATACGGTAGGTGCCTCGGCCTATACTCGAGTATATACGGTAGGTGCCTCGGCTTTCTCCTCCTCTGTTATGGTTGGTGGCTCCTCCTCTGTTATGGTTGGTTCCTCCTCCTCTGTTATGGTTGGTTCCTCCTCCTCTGTTATGGTTGGCTCCTCCTCCTATGTTATGGTTGGTTCCTCCTCCTCTGTTATGGTTGGCTCCTCCTCCTCTGTTATGGTTGGTTCCTCCTCCTCTGTTATGGTTGGTTCCTCCTCCTCCTCTGTTATGGTTGGTTCCTCCTCCTCTGTTATGGTTGGTTCCTCCTCCTCTGTTATGGTTGGCTCCTCCTCCTCTGTTATGGTTGGCTCCTCCTCCTCTGTTATGGTTGGTTCCTCCTCCTCTGTTATGGTTGGTTCCTCCTCCTCTGTTATGGTTGGCTCCTCCTCCTCTGTTATGGTTGGTTCCTCCTCCTCTGTTATGGTTGGTTCCTCCTTCTCTGTTATGGTTGGCTCCTCCTCCTCTGTTATGGTTGGTTCCTCCTTCTCTGTTATGGTTGGTTCCTCCTCCTCTGTTATGGTTGGTTCCTCCTCCTCTGTTATGGTTGGCTCCTCCTCCTCTGTTATGGTTGGCTCCTCCTCCTCTGTTATGGTTGGTTCCTCCTCCTCTGTTATGGTTGGCTCCTCCTCTGTTATGGTTGGCTCCTCCTCCTCTGTTATGGTTGGTTCCTCCGCCTCTGTTATGGTTGGCTCCTCCTCCTATGTTATGGTTGGTTCCTCCTCCTCTGTTATGGTTGGCTCCTCCTCCTCTGTTATGGTTGGCTCCTCCTCCTCTGTTATGGTTGGCTCATCCTCCTCTGTTATGGTTGGCTCCTCCTCCTCTGTTATGGTTGGTTCCTCCTCCTATGTTATGGTTGGTTCCTCCTCCTCTGTTATGGTTGGCTCCTCCTCCTCTGTTATGGTTGGTTCCTCCTCCTCTGTTATGGTTGGTTCCTCCTCCTCCTCTGTTATGGTTGGCTCCTCCTCCTCTGTTATGGTTGGTTCCTCCTCCTCTGTTATGGTTGGTTCCTCCTCCTCCTCTGTTATGGTTGGCTCCTCCTCCTCTGTTATGGTTGGTTCCTCCTCCTATGTTATGGTTGGTTCCTCCTCCTCTGTTATGGTCGGTACCTCCTCCTCTGTTATGGTTGGCTCCTCCTCCTCTGTTATGGTTGGTTCCTCCTCCTCCTCTGTTATGGTTGGTTCCTCCTCCTCTGTTATGGTTGGTTCCTCCTCCTCTGTTATGGTTGGTTCCTCCTCCACAAAGATGCACAGGTTGCCAGCAGGTGTGTTGCAGGTGGTTGTCAGTAGCGACGTAGACCAGGAGAGGCTGATGCTGCACTGGAAGTAGACACCTGGCAGGACCGTGATGAGGCAGAGGCTGTATAGGTACCAGAACATACACTGGAGGGAGATCTTGAGGTGCATACGAGTACTGGAAGTCCAGGAAGCCAGGCCGAGGGTCAAACACAGATGGTCAGGCAGAGACATATCCAGGAAGCAAGCCAGGGGTCAAACACAGTTAAGTAACTCAGAGAATGTCCAGCAAGCAGGCCGAGGGTCAAGCACAGGTGATCAGGCAGAAGAGTATCCAGGAAGCAAGCCAGGGGTCAAACACAGTTAAGTAACTCAGAGAATGTCCAGCAATCAGGCCGAGGGTCAAGCACAGGTGATCAGGCAGAAGAGTATCCAGGAAGCAAGCCAGGGGTCAAACACAGGTAAGTAACTCAGAGAATGTCCAGCAAGCAGGCCGGGGGTCAAGCACAGGTGATGGCAGCGGTAGTCAGGCGGGTTCCGGGTCAGGCACAGGTAATCAGGCAGGTACAGGATACAAGGTACTGGATACAAGGTACAGGATACAAGGTACAGGATACAAGGTACTGGATACAAGGTACTGGATACAAGGTACAGGATACAAGGTACAGGATACAAGGTACTGGATACAAGGTACTGGATACAAGGTACTGGATACAAGGTACTGGATACAAGGTACAGGATACAAGGTACAGAATACAAGGTACTGGATACAAGGTACAGGATACAAGGTACAGGATACAAGGTACTGGATACAAGGTACAGAATACAAGGTACTGGATACAAGGTGCAGGATACAAGGTACTGGATACAAGGTGCAGGATACAAGGTGCAGGATACAAGGTACTGGATACAAGGTACAGGATACAAGGTACAGGATACAAGGTACAGGATACAAGGTACTGGATACAAGGTACAGAATACAAGGTACTGGATACAAGGTGCAGGATACAAGGTACTGGATACAAGGTGCAGGATACAAGGTGCAGGATACAAGGTACTGGATACAAGGTACAGGATACAAGGTACAGGATACAAGGTACTGGATACAAGGTACAGGATACAAGGTACAGGATACAAGGTACTGGATACAAGGTACAGGATACAAGGTACAGGATACAAGGTACTGGATACAAGGTACTGGATACAAGGTACAGGATACAAGGTACAGGATACAAGGTACAGGATACAAGGTACTGGATACAAGGTACAGGATACAAGGTACAGGATACAAGGTACAGGATACAAGGTACTGGATACAAGGTACTGGATACAAGGTACAGGATACAAGGTACAGAATACAAGGTACTGGATACAAGGTACTGGATACAAGGTACAGGATACAAGGTACAGGATACAAGGTACTGGATACAAGGTACAGAATACAAGGTACTGGATACAAGGTGCAGGATACAAGGTACTGGATACAAGGTGCAGGATACAAGGTGCAGGATACAAGGTACAGGATACAAGGTACTGGATACAAGGTACTGGATACAAGGTACTGGATACAAGGTACTGGATACAAGGTACAGGATACAAGGTACTGGATACAAGGTACTGGATACAAGGTACTGGATACAAGGTGCAGGATACAAGGTACTGGATACAAGGTGCAGGATACAAGGTACAGGATACAAGGTGCAGGATACAAGGTACTGGATACAAGGTACTGGATACAAGGTACTGGATACAAGGTACAGGATACAAGGTACTGGATACAAGGTACTGGATACAAGGTACAGGATACAAGGTACAGGATACAAGGTACTGGATACAAGGTACAGGATACAAGGTACAGGATACAAGGTACTGGATACAAGGTACAGGATACAAGGTACTGGATACAAGGTACAGGATACAAGGTACAGGATACAAGGTACTGGATACAAGGTACAGGATACAAGGTACTGGATACAAGGTACTGGATACAAGGTACTGGATACAAGGTACAGGATACAAGGTACAGGATACAAGGTACTGGATACAAGGTACAGGATACAAGGTACTGGATACAAGGTACTGGATACAAGGTACAGGATACAAGGTACAGGATACAAGGTACTGGATACAAGGTACAGGATACAAGGTACTGGATACAAGGTACTGGATACAAGGTACTGGATACAAGGTACTGGATACAAGGTACAGGATACAAGGTACTGGATACAAGGTACAGGATACAAGGTACTGGATACAAGGTACTGGATACAAGGTACAGGATACAAGGTACTGGATACAAGGTACAGGATACAAGGTGCAGGATACAAGGTGCAGGATACAAGGTACTGGATACAAGGTACTGGATACAAGGTACTGGATACAAGGTACTGGATACAAGGTACAGAATACAAGGTACTGGATACAAGGTACAGGATACAAGGTACTGGATACAAGGTACAGGATACAAGGTACAGGATACAAGGTACTGGATACAAGGTACTGGATACAAGGTACTGGATACAAGGTACAGGATACAAGGTACAGGATACAAGGTACTGGATACAAGGTACAGGATACAAGGTACTGGATACAAGGTACAGGATACAAGGTACTGGATACAAGGTACTGGATACAAGGTACAGGATACAAGGTACAGGATACAAGGTACAGGATACAAGGTACTGGATACAAGGTACAGGATACAAGGTACTGGATACAAGGTACAGGATACAAGGTACTGGATACAAGGTACTGGATACAAGGTACTGGATACAAGGTACTGGATACAAGGTACAGGATACAAGGTACTGGATACAAGGTACAGGATACAAGGTACTGGATACAAGGTACAGGATACAAGGTACTGGATACAAGGTACTGGATACAAGGTACTGGATACAAGGTACAGGATACAAGGTACAGGATACAAGGTACTGGATACAAGGTACAGGATACAAGGTACTGGATACAAGGTACTGGATACAAGGTACTGGATACAAGGTACTGGATACAAGGTACTGGATACAAGGTACTGGATACAAGGTACTGGATACAAGGTACAGAATACAAGGTACTGGATACAAGGTACTGGATACAAGGTACAGGATACAAGGTACTGGATACAAGGTACAGAATACAAGGTACTGGATACAAGGTACAGGATACAAGGTACAGGATACAAGGTACAGGATACAAGGTACAGGATACAAGGTACTGGATACAAGGTACTGGATACAAGGTACAGGATACAAGGTACTGGATACAAGGTACTGGATACAAGGTACTGGATACAAGGTACAGGATACAAGGTACTGGATACAAGGTACTGGATACAAGGTACTGGATACAAGGTACAGGATACAAGGTACTGGATACAAGGTACTGGATACAAGGTACTGGATACAAGGTACAGGATACAAGGTACAGGATACAAGGTACTGGATACAAGGTACAGGATACAAGGTACTGGATACAAGGTACAGGATACAAGGTACTGGATACAAGGTACAGGATACAAGGTACTGGATACAAGGTACTGGATACAAGGTACAGGATACAAGGTACAGGATACAAGGTACAGGATACAAGGTACAGGATACAAGGTACAGGATACAAGGTACAGGATACAAGGTACTGGATACAAGGTACTGGATACAAGGTACAGAATACAAGGTACTGGATACAAGGTACTGGATACAAGGTACAGGATACAAGGTACAGGATACAAGGTACTGGATACAAGGTACAGGATACAAGGTACTGGATACAAGGTACAGGATACAAGGTACTGGATACAAGGTACAGAATACAAGGTACTGGATACAAGGTACTGGATACAAGGTACAGGATACAAGGTACTGGATACAAGGTACAGAATACAAGGTACTGGATACAAGGTACTGGATACAAGGTACTGGATACAAGGTACAGGATACAAGGTACAGGATACAAGGTACTGGATACAAGGTACAGGATACAAGGTACTGGATACAAGGTACAGGATACAAGGTACTGGATACAAGGTACAGGATACAAGGTACTGGATACAAGGTACTGGATACAAGGTACAGGATACAAGGTACAGGATACAAGGTACAGGATACAAGGTACAGGATACAAGGTACTGGATACAAGGTACAGGAATACAAGGTACTGGATACAAGGTACTGGATACAAGGTACAGGATACAAGGTACAGGATACAAGGTACAGGATACAAGGTACTGGATACAAGGTACAGAATACAAGGTACTGGATACAAGGTACAGGATACAAGGTACTGGATACAAGGTACAGGATACAAGGTACAGGATACAAGGTACAGGATACAAGGTACAGGATACAAGGTACTGGATACAAGGTACTGGATACAAGGTACAGAATACAAGGTACTGGATACAAGGTACTGGATACAAGGTACAGGATACAAGGTACAGAATACAAGGTACAGGATACAAGGTACTGGATACAAGGTGCAGGATACAAGGTACAGGATACAAGGTACAGGATACAAGGTACTGGATACAAGGTACTGGATACAAGGTACAGGATACAAGGTACAGGATACAAGGTACTGGATACAAGGT
Source organism: Lithobates sylvaticus (assembly GCA_028564925.1). Lineage (NCBI taxonomy): Eukaryota > Metazoa > Chordata > Amphibia > Anura > Ranidae > Lithobates > Lithobates sylvaticus. The sequence continues at coordinate 634,188,824 of CM053027.1, read as the reverse complement.
ACAGGATACAAGGTACTGGATACAAGGTACAGGATACAAGGTACTGGATACAAGGTACAGGATACAAGGTACTGGATACAAGGTACTGGATACAAGGTACAGAATACAAGGTACAGGATACAAGGTACAGGATACAAGGACTGGATACAAGGTACAGGATACAAGGTACTGGATACAAGGTACTGGATACAAGGTACTGGATACAAGGTACTGGATACAAGGTACTGGATACAAGGTACTGGATACAAGGTACTGGATACAAGGTACAGGATACAAGGTACTGGATACAAGGTACAGAATACAAGGTACTGGATACAAGGTACTGGATACAAGGTACAGGATACAAGGTACTGGATACAAGGTACAGAATACAAGGTACTGGATACAAGGTACTGGATACAAGGACTGGATACAAGGTACTGGATACAAGGTGCAGGATACAAGGTACAGGATACAAGGTACAGGATACAAGGTACTGGATACAAGGTACAGGATACAAGGTACTGGATACAAGGTGCAGAATACAAGGTACTGGATACAAGGTACTGGATACAAGGTACAGAATACAAGGTACTGGATACAAGGTACAGGATACAAGGTACAGGATACAAGGTACATGATACAAGGTACTGGATACAAGGTACAGGATACAAGGTACAGGATACAAGGACTGGATACAAGGACTGGATACAAGGTACTGGATACAAGGTACTGGATACAAGGTACTGGATACAAGGTACAGGATACAAGGTACTGGATACAAGGTACAGGATACAAGGTACAGAATACAAGGACTGGATACAAGGTACAGGATACAAGGTACAGAATACAAGGTACTGGATACAAGGTACTGGATACAAGGTACAGGATACAAGGTACTGGATACAAGGTACAGGATACAAGGTACAGGATACAAGGTACTGGATACAAGGTACAGAATACAAGGTACTGGATACAAGGTACAGGATACAAGGTACAGAATACAAGGTACTGGATACAAGGTACTGGATACAAGGTACAGGATACAAGGTACTGGATACAAGGGACTGGATACAAGGTACAGGATACAAGGTACAGAATACAAGGACTGGATACAAGGTACAGGATACAAGGTACAGAATACAAGGTACTGGATACAAGGTACTGGATACAAGGTACAGGATACAAGGTACTGGATACAAGGTACAGGATACAAGGTACAGGATACAAGGTACTGGATACAAGGTACAGGATACAAGGTACAGGATACAAGGTAAAGAATACAAGGTACTGGATACAAGGACTGGATACAAGGTACAGGATACAAGGTACAGGATACAAGGTACAGGATACAAGGTACTGGATACAAGGTGCAGGATACAAGGTACAGGATACAAGGTACTGGATACAAGGTACTGGATACAAGGTACTGGATACAAGGTACAGAATACAAGGTACTGGATACAAGGTGCAGGATACAAGGTACAGGATACAAGGTACTGGATACAAGGTGCAGGATACAAGGTGCAGGATACAAGGTACAGGATACAAGGTACTGGATACAAGGTACTGGATACAAGGTACTGGATACAAGGTACTGGATACAAGGTACAGAATACAAGGTACTGGATACAAGGTGCAGGATACAAGGTACAGGATACAAGGACTGGATACAAGGTACAGGATACAAGGTACAGGATACAAGGTACTGGATACAAGGTACTGGATACAAGGTACTGGATACAAGGTACAGAATACAAGGTACTGGATACAAGGTACTGGATACAAGGTACAGGATACAAGGTACAGGATACAAGGTACTGGATACAAGGTACAGGATACAAGGTACTGGATACAAGGTGCAGGATACAAGGTACAGGATACAAGGTACAGGATACAAGGTACTGGATACAAGGTACAGGATACAAGGTACAGGATACAAGGTACAGGATACAAGGTACTGGATACAAGGTACAGGATACAAGGTACTGGATACAAGGTGCAGGATACAAGGTACAGGATACAAGGTACAGGATACAAGGTACTGGATACAAGGTACAGGATACAAGGTACTGGATACAAGGTACAGGATACAAGGTACTGGATACAAGGTACAGGATACAAGGTACTGGATACAAGGTGCAGGATACAAGGTACAGGATACAAGGTACAGGATACAAGGTACAGGATACAAGGTACTGGATACAAGGTACAGGATACAAGGTACAGGATACAAGGTACTGGATACAAGGTACAGGATACAAGGTACTGGATACAAGGTGCAGGATACAAGGTACAGGATACAAGGTACAGGATACAAGGTACAGGATACAAGGTACTGGATACAAGGTACAGGATACAAGGTACTGGATACAAGGTACAGGATACAAGGTACAGGATACAAGGTACAGGATACAAGGTACTGGATACAAGGTACAGGATACAAGGTACAGGATACAAGGTACAGGATACAAGGTACAGGATACAAGGTACAGGATACAAGGTACAGGATACAAGGTACTGGATACAAGGTACAGGATACAAGGTACTGGATACAAGGTACAGGATACAAGGTACTGGATACAAGGTGCAGGATACAAGGTACAGGATACAAGGTACAGGATACAAGGTACAGGATACAAGGTACAGGATACAAGGTACAGGATACAAGGTACAGGATACAAGGTACAGGATACAAGGTACAGGATACAAGGTACTGGATACAAGGTACAGGATACAAGGTACTGGATACAAGGTACAGGATACAAGGTACAGGATACAAGGTACAGGATACAAGGTACAGAATACAAGGTGCAGGATACAAGGTACAGGATACAAGGTACAGGATACAAGGTACAGGATACAAGGTACAGGATACAAGGTACAGGATACAAGGTACAGGATACAAGGTACTGGATACAAGGTACAGGATACAAGGTACTGGATACAAGGTACAGGATACAAGGTACTGGATACAAGGTACAGGATACAAGGTACTGGATACAAGGTGCAGGATACAAGGTACAGGATACAAGGTACAGGATACAAGGTACTGGATACAAGGTACAGGATACAAGGTACAGGATACAAGGTACAGGATACAAGGTACTGGATACAAGGTACAGGATACAAGGTACTGGATACAAGGTACAGGATACAAGGTACAGGATACAAGGTACAGGATACAAGGTACAGGATACAAGGTACAGGATACAAGGTACAGGATACAAGGTACAGGATACAAGGTACAGGATACAAGGTACAGAATACAAGGTACAGGATACAAGGTACTGGATACAAGGTACAAGTGCAATTAGCACTTGTCATTATTATCCTTCCAGTAAAAACACCTTTCTTTAGTCGCATGTTGCATGTCGCATGTCACATGACATCACCGTTGATTCAATAGGTACTTTAACGGTTCGCCATGCATCCCACCGAAGAGAGAGATTAATATAAAAATGTTTAGCTACACAAGCTATATACATCTATGGACCACGATCTTGTGATCTGTTCTAGATTTATAGTATTAATAAGGCTCTACTGCTGTTCTATAGTCCAGCTTTGACATCCATTTCCTCCATTTACTATTGGGCTTTACTGATTTTATATTATAAATGGAGGTCTATTCTGTAGACTTCTATATATTATATACTTTATTACACAGTATATTTTACATTGGACTTTCTCTCTTTAGGTTTCATTTCAGTGCCATAAACACGGGGTTTCTATTTGCTCAGATTTCTTGCATTTTTTGCGTTTTTTGCATTTTTTTGCATCTTTTGCATTTTTTTTTGCATTTCTTTGCATTTTTTACATTCATGTGTCGCTAATAACACGGGAACTCCTTATATACATATATTTCCTGATCATATACATATATATTTTTTGGTCACATATTTGCTTGCGATTCACATTGAATCGCTGTATGTACATCCCGTTCCTTTTTATTACATTCATTGCATTCTGTGTCATATACACAGTTCATCCATACAGACTCGCAGGTTTCATTATATAGGTTTATTTGGGGTTTCAATTCAAATTAATGTAGTGTTATTATCATATTTTGAATTCCTTCAGGGTACCTATATATATGTATTTTTATATATATTCTATGCGTGTATATATTCTTACATATATTTTTTACTTTTTACATGCTATGTTCCATATGCCACAGCACAGCCTGAATGGTTATATAGATCCTCATCTACCGCCATTTTAAATCTTATTGCGGTGACAGATGTGGGTTCTTTCTTTTACACTCCTAATGCGATTTTGTGTTGTGCTGCATTTTGGAATTTTGCCATTTTTGGTTTTACCTCAAACATCTACGTGGGTTGTTCTTCATTGTATACGGTATCCCGTTTTTTCATATTGGAAGTTTGTGCCGGTCTCTTTTGTATCATCTTTTACCCATTCCCATCTTGGATGTTATGTACATATTCTTCAGATTTAATTATGTTTTTCTTTTTTTGAATTGTGCATATACCCTTGTTTTTGCAGCCTTTATACAGTGGACCACAATGTTGACACCTACGTTTTTGTACACATACTTATTCTCTTTGTATGTATTTTTTCTGTATTTTTGTACTAACCACACATTTATATACATTTTATTGGCATGTAATTTGTTGTTGGTCTTTATCCTGGCTGTCCCACCCATACCTTTATTCCAATGTTTTTTTCTTTTGGGATTTGGGTGTGGGCTGCTGCAGCCAGGTGAGATCTTTTGAATGCAATCACCAGAATGATCAAGCTGTAGTGCCCTGATTGGCTGTTTAGTCAATGTTGGTCACCTGACTTTAGCTATATATGTTTTGTTTTTTGCATTCTATCTTTAGCTATGACTAAGCGCCTTTGAGGCGTGAAACGCGTAAGCTACTGTTGCTGTTTTGCTGTATCGCATGAGATGTCACTACTTTGGATTTTATCTTTTGCCTAATAAAGAAGTTTTTGCTGAAGTGCGGCCATCCAGACTTCCCTTTTTCCTCTCTGTTGTGAGCAGAGCCTGCACCAGCTGTACCGAATCAGGGTGGACATCACTTTGCCTCCAGACTCAGAGCGGTATCTATATTCTTACAGGATACAAGGTACAGGATACAAGGTACTGGATACAAGGTACTGGATACAAGGTACTGGATACAAGGTGCAGGATACAAGGTACTGGATACAAGGTACAGGATACAAGGTACTGGATACAAGGTACTGGATACAAGGTACAGGATACAAGGTACAGGTTACAAGGTACTGGATACAAGGTACAGGATACAAGGTACTGGATACAAGATACTGGATACAAGGTACTGGATACAAGGTACTGGATACAAGGTACAGGATACAAGGTACAGGATACAAGGTACAGGATACAAGGTACAGGATACAAGGTACAGGATACAAGGTACAGGATACAAGGTACAGGATACAAGGACTGGATACAAGGTACTGGATACAAGGTACAGGATACAAGGTACTGGATACAAGGTACTGGATACAAGGTACAGGATACAAGGTACAGGATACAAGGTACAGGATACAAGGTACAGGATACAAGGTACTGGATACAAGGTACAGGATACAAGGTACAGGATACAAGGTACAGGATACAAGGTACAGGATACAAGGACTGGATACAAGGTACTGGATACAAGGTACAGGATACAAGGTACAGGATACAAGGTACAGGATACAAGGACTGGATACAAGGTACTGGATACAAGGTACAGGATACAAGGTACAGGATACAAGGACTGGATACAAGGTACAGGATACAAGGTACTGGATACAAGGTACAGGATACAAGGTACAGGATACAAGGTACTGGATACAAGGTACAGGATACAAGGTACTGGATACAAGGTACAGGATACAAGGTACAGGATACAAGGTACAGGATACAAGGTACAGGATACAAGGTACAGGATACAAGGTACAGGATACAAGGTACAGGATACAAGGTACAGGATACAAGGACTGGATACAAGGTACTGGATACAAGGTACAGGATACAAGGACTGGATACAAGGTACAGGATACAAGGTACTGGATACAAGGTACTGGATACAAGGTACTGGATACAAGGTACAGGATACAAGGTACTGGATACAAGGTACAGGATACAGGATACAAGGTACTGGATACAAGGTACAGGATACAAGGTACAGGATACAAGGCACTGGATACAAGGTACTGGATACAAGGTACAGGATACAAGGTACTGGATACAAGGTACTGGATACAAGGTACTGGATACAAGGTACAAGGTACAGGATACAAGGTACAGGATACAAGGTACAGGATACAAGGTACTGGATACAAGGTACAGGATACAAGGTACAGGATACAAGGTACAGGATACAAGGTACAGGATACAAGGTACAGGATACAAGGTACTGGATACAAGGTACTGGATACAAGGTACAGGATACAAGGTACAGGATACAAGGTACAGGATACAAGGTACTGGATACAAGGTACTGGATACAAGGTACAGGATACAAGGTACAGGATACAAGGTACTGGATACAAGGTACAGGATACAAGGTACTGGATACAAGGTACAGGATACAAGGTACAGGATACAAGGTACTGGATACAAGGTACAGGATACAAGGTACTGGATACAAGGTACAGGATACAAGGTACAGGATACAAGGTACAGGATACAAGGTACAGGATACAAGGTACAGGATACAAGGTACTGGATACAAGGTACAGGATACAAGGTACAGGATACAAGGTACTGGATACAAGGTACTGGATACAAGGTACAGGATACAAGGACTGGATACAAGGTACAGGATACAAGGTACTGGATACAAGGTACTGGATACAAGGTACTGGATACAAGGTACAGGATACAAGGTACTGGATACAAGGTACAGGATACAAGGTACTGGATACAAGGTACAGGATACAAGGTGCAGGATACAAGGTGCAGGATACAAGGTGCAGGATACAAGGTACTGGATACAAGGTACTGGATACAAGGTACTGGATACAAGGTACTGGATACAAGGTACTGGATACAAGGTACAGGATACAAGGTATAGGATACAAGGTACAGGATACAAGGTACAGGATACAAGGTACTGGATACAAGGTACAGGATACAAGGTACTGGATACAAGGTACAGGATACAAGGTACAGGATACAAGGTACTGGATACAAGGTACAGGATACAAGGTACAGGATACAAGGTACAGGATACAAGGTACTGGATACAAGGTACAGGATACAAGGTACAGGATACAAGGTACAGGATACAAGGTACAGAATACAAGGTACTGGATACAAGGTACTGGATACAAGGTACAGGATACAAGGTACAGGATACAAGGTACTGGATACAAGGTACAGGATACAAGGTACAGAATACAAGGTACTGGATACAAGGTACAGGATACAAGGTACAGGATACAAGGTACAGGATACAAGGTACAGGATACAAGGTACTGGATACAAGGTACAGGATACAAGGTACTGGATACAAGGTACAGGATACAAGGTACAGGATACAAGGTACAGGATACAAGGTACTGGATACAAGGTACAGGATACAAGTACTGGATACAAGGTACAGGATACAAGGTACAGGATACAAGGTACAGGATACAAGGTACTGGATACAAGGTGCAGGATACAAGGTACTGGATACAAGGTACAGGATACAAGGTACTGGATACAAGGTACAGGATACAAGGTACAGAATACAAGGTACTGGATACAAGGTACAGGATACAAGGTACAGGATACAAGGTACTGGATACAAGGTACAGGATACAAGGTACTGGATACAAGGTACAGGATACAAGGACTGGATACAAGGTACAGGATACAAGGTACAGGATACAAGGTACAGGATACAAGGTACTGGATACAAGGTACAGGATACAAGGTACAGGATACAAGGTACTGGATACAAGGTACAGGATACAAGGTACAGGATACAAGGTACAGGATACAAGGTACTGGATACAAGGTACAGGATACAAGGTACTGAATACAAGGTACAGGATACAAGGTACTGGATACAAGGTACTGGATACAAGGTACTGGATACAAGGTACAGGATACAAGGTACAGGATACAAGGTACAGGATACAAGGTACAGGATACAAGGTACAGGATACAAGGACAGGATACAAGGTACTGGATACAAGGTACTGGATACAAGGTACAGGATACAAGGTACTGGATACAAGGTACAGAATACAAGGTACTGGATACAAGGTACAGGATACAAGGTACAGGATACAAGGTACAGGATACAAGGTACAGGATACAAGGTACAGGATACAAGGTACAGAATACAAGGTACTGGATACAAGGTACAGGATACAAGGTACAGGATACAAGGTACAGGATACAAGGTACAGGATACAAGGTACTGGATACAAGGTACAGGATACAAGGTACTGGATACAAGGTACAGGATACAAGGTACAGGATACAAGGTACAGGATACAAGGTACAGGATACAAGGTACAGGATACAAGGTACTGGATACAAGGTACAGGATACAAGGTACTGGATACAAGGTACAGGATACAAGGTACAGGATACAAGGTACAGGATACAAGGTACTGGATACAAGGTACAGGATACAAGGTACAGGATACAAGGTACAGGATACAAGGTACTGGATACAAGGTACTGGATACAAGGTACAGGATACAAGGTACTGGATACAAGGTACAGGATACAAGGTACTGGATACAAGGTACAGGATACAAGGTACAGGATACAAGGTACAGGATACAAGGTACTGGATACAAGGTACAGGATACAAGGTACAGGATACAAGGTACAGGATACAAGGTACAGGATACAAGGTACTGGATACAAGGTACAGGATACAAGGTACAGGATACAAGGTACAGGATACAAGGTACTGGATACAAGGTACAGGATACAAGGTACTGGATACAAGGTACAGGATACAAGGTACTGGATACAAGGTACTGGATACAAGGTACTGGATACAAGGTACTGGATACAAGGTACAGGATACAAGGTACAGGATACAAGGTACAGGATACAAGGTACAGGATACAAGGTACAGGATACAAGGACTGGATACAAGGTACTGGATACAAGGTACTGGATACAAGGTACTGGATACAAGGTACAGGATACAAGGTACTGGATACAAGGTACAGGATACAAGGTACAGGATACAAGGTACAGGATACAAGGTGCAGGATACAAGGTGCAGGATACAAGGTACTGGATACAAGGTACAGGATACAAGGTACAGGATACAAGGTACAGGATACAAGGTACTGGATACAAGGTACTGGATACAAGGTACAGGATACAAGGTACTGGATACAAGGTACTGGATACAAGGTGCAGGATACAAGGTACAGGATACAAGGTACAGGATACAAGGTACAGGATACAAGGTACTGGATACAAGGTACAGGATACAAGGTACAGGATACAAGGTACTGGATACAAGGTACTGGATACAAGGTACAGGATACAAGGTACAGGATACAAGGTACAGGATACAAGGTACTGGATACAAGGTACAGGATACAAGGTACTGGATACAAGGTACTGGATACAAGGTACAGGATACAAGGTACAGGATACAAGGTACTGGATACAAGGTACAGGATACAAGGTACTGGATACAAGGTACTGGATACAAGGTACAGGATACAAGGTACAGGATACAAGGACTGGATACAAGGTACAGGTTACAAGGTACTGGATACAAGGTACTGGATACAAGGTACTGGATACAAGGTACAGGGTACAGGATACAAGGGACTGGATACAAGGTACAGGATACAAGGTACAGGATACAAGGTACAGGATACAAGGTACAGGATACAAGGTACTGGATACAAGGTACAGGATACAAGGTACAGGATACAAGGACTGGATACAAGGTACAGGTTACAAGGTACTGGATACAAGGTACTGGATACAAGGTACAGGATACAAGGTACTGGATACAAGATACAAGGACTGGATACAAGGTACAGGATACAAGGTACAGGATACAAGGTACTGGATACAAGGTACAGGATACAAGGTACAGGATACAAGGTACAGGATACAAGGTACTGGATACAAGGTACAGGATACAAGGTACTGGATACAAGGTACAGGATACAAGGTACTGGATACAAGGTACAGGATACAAGGTACAGGATACAAGGACTGGATACAAGGTACAGGATACAAGGTACAGGATACAAGGTACAGGATACAAGGTACAGGATACAAGGTACAGGATACAAGGTACAGGATACAAGGTACAGGATACAAGGTACAGGATACAAGGTACTGGATACAAGGTACAGGATACAAGGTACAGGATACAAGGACTGGATACAAGGTACTGGATACAAGGTACAGGATACAAGGTACAGGATACAAGGTACAGGATACAAGGTACAGGATACAAGGACTGGATACAAGGTACAGGATACAAGGTACAGGATACAAGGTACAGGATACAAGGTACAGGATACAAGGTACAGGATACAAGGTACTGGATACAAGGTACAGGATACAAGGTACAGGATACAAGGTACTGGATACAAGGTACTGGATACAAGGTACAGGATACAAGGACTGGATACAAGGTACTGGATACAAGGTACTGGATACAAGGACAGGATACAAGGTACAGGATACAAGGTACAGGATACAAGGTACTGGATACAAGGTACTGGATACAAGGTACAGGATACAAGGTACAGGATACAAGGTACAGGATACAAGGACTGGATACAAGGTACAGGATACAAGGTACAGGATACAAGGACTGGATACAAGGTACAGGATACAAGGTACTGGATACAAGGTACAGGATACAAGGTACAGGATACAAGGTACAGGATACAAGGACTGGATACAAGGTACTGGATACAAGGTACTGGATACAAGGTACAGGATACAAGGTACAGGATACAAGGTACAGGATACAAGGACTGGATACAAGGTACAGGATACAAGGTACAGGATACAAGGTACAGGATACAAGGTACAGGATACAAGGACTGGATACAAGGTACTGGATACAAGGTACAGGATACAAGGTACAGGATACAAGGACTGGATACAAGGTACAGGATACAAGGTACAGGATACAAGGTACAGGATACAAGGACTGGATACAAGGTACAGGATACAAGGTACAGGATACAAGGTACAGGATACAAGGTACAGGATACAAGGTGCAGGATACAAGGTACTGGATACAAGGTACTGGATACAAGGTACTGGATACAAGGTACAGGATACAAGGTACAGGATACAAGGTACTGGATACAAGGTACAGGATACAAGGTACAGGATACAAGGTACAGGATACAAGGTACAGGATACAAGGTACAGGATACAAGGTACAGGATACAAGGTACTGGATACAAGGTACAGGATACAAGGTACTGGATACAAGGTGCAGGATACAAGGTGCAGGATACAAGGTACAGGATACAAGGTACAGGATACAAGGTACAGGATACAAGGTACAGGATACAAGGTACAGGATACAAGGTACAGGATACAAGGTACAGGATACAAGGTACAGGATACAAGGTACTGGATACAAGGTACAGGATACAAGGTACTGGATACAAGGTACAGGATACAAGGTACCGGATACAAGGTACAGGATACAAGGTACAGGATACAAGGACTGGATACAAGGTACTGGATACAAGGTACAGGATACAAGGTACAGGATACAAGGACTGGATACAAGGTACAGGTTACAAGGTACTGGATACAAGGTACTGGATACAAGGTACTGGATACAAGGTACTGGATACAAGGTACAGGATACAAGGTACTGGATACAAGGTACAGGATACAAGGTACAGGATACAAGGTACAGGATACAAGGTACAGGATACAAGGTACTGGATACAAGGTACAGGATACAAGGTACTGGATACAAGGTACAGGATACAAGGTACAGGATACAAGGACTGGATACAAGGTACAGGTTACAAGGTACTGGATACAAGGTACTGGATACAAGGTACAGGATACAAGGTACTGGATACAAGGTACAGGGTACAGAATACAAGGACTGGATACAAGGTACAGGATACAAGGTACAGGATACAAGGTACAGGATACAAGGTACAGGATACAAGGTACTGGATACAAGGTACAGGATACAAGGTACAGGATACAAGGTACTGGATACAAGGTACTGGATACAAGGTACAGGATACAAGGTACAGGATACAAGGTACAGGATACAAGGTACAGGATACAAGGTACTGGATACAAGGTACAGGATACAAGGTACAGGATACAAGGTACTGGATACAAGGTACAGGATACAAGGTACAGGATACAAGGTACTGGATACAAGGTACTGGATACAAGGTACTGGATACAAGGTACAGGATACAAGGTACTGGATACAAGGTACAGGATACAAGGTACAGGATACAAGGACTGGATACAAGGTACTGGTTACAAGGTACTGGATACAAGGTACAGGATACAAGGTACTGGATACAAGGTACTGGATACAAGGTACAGGATACAAGGTACAGGATACAAGGTACTGGATACAAGGTACTGGATACAAGGTACTGGATACAAGGTACAGGATACAAGGTACTGGATACAAGGTACAGGATACAAGGTACAGGATACAAGGTACTGGATACAAGGTACTGGATACAAGGTACTGGATACAAGGTACAGGATACAAGGTACTGGATACAAGGTACAGGATACAAGGTACTGGATACAAGGTACAGGATACAAGGTACTGGATACAAGGTACAGGATACAAGGTACAAGGTACAGGATACAAGGTACAGGATACAAGGTACTGGATACAAGGTACTGGATACAAGGTACAGGATACAAGGTACAGGATACAAGGACTGGATACAAGGTACAGGATACAAGGTACTGGATACAAGGTACAGGATACAAGGTACAGGATACAAGGTACAGGATACAAGGTACAGGATACAAGGACTGGATACAAGGTACTGGATACAAGGTACAGGATACAAGGTACAGGATACAAGGTACAGGATACAAGGTACAGGATACAAGGACTGGATACAAGGTACAGGATACAAGGTACAGGATACAAGGTACAGGATACAAGGTACAGGATACAAGGTACAGGATACAAGGACTGGATACAAGGTACTGGATACAAGGTACAGGATACAAGGTACAGGATACAAGGTACAGGATACAAGGTACAGGATACAAGGACTGGATACAAGGTACTGGATACAAGGTACAGGATACAAGGTACAGGATACAAGGTACAGGATACAAGGTACAGGATACAAGGTACAGGATACAAGATACTGGATACAAGGTACAGGATACAAGGTACAGGATACAAGGACTGGATACAAGGTACTGGATACAAGGTACAGGATACAAGGTACAGGATACAAGGACTGGATACAAGGTACAGGATACAAGGTACAGGATACAAGGTACAGGATACAAGGTACAGGATATAAGGTACAGGATACAAGGACTGGATACAAGGTACAGGATACAAGGTACAGGATACAAGGTACAGGATACAAGGACTGGATACAAGGTACAGGATACAAGGTACTGGATACAAGGTACAGGATACAAGGTACAGGATACAAGGTACAGGATACAAGGACTGGATACAAGGTACTGGATACAAGGTACTGGATACAAGGTACAGGATACAAGGTACAGGATACAAGGTACAGGATACAAGGTACAGGATACAAGGTACAGGATACAAGGTACAGGATACAAGGTACAGGATACAAGGACTGGATACAAGGTACTGGATACAAGGTACTGGATACAAGGACTGGATACAAGGTACTGGATACAAGGTACAGGATACAAGGTACTGGATACAAGGACTGGATACAAGGTACAGGATACAAGGTACAGGATACAAGGACTGGATACAAGGTACAGGATACAAGGTACAGGATACAAGGTACAGGATACAAGGTACAGGATACAAGGTACAGGATACAAGGACTGGATACAAGGTACTGGATACAAGGTACAGGATACAAGGTACAGGATACAAGGTACAGGATACAAGGACTGGATACAAGGTACAGGATACAAGGTACAGGATACAAGGTACAGGATACAAGGTACAGGATACAAGGTACAGGATACAAGACACTGGATACAAGATACTGGATACAAGATACTGGATACAAGGTACTGGAGCCAGGGACTCAGGAAGTAGAGACAACAAACCAGCAATTAGTGAAGGGAAGGAGAGGGCCTTTTATAGGCCAGGTAAGTGGTCAGATGGGATACCCGGATGAGTGCGCATGCGCACTCGTCTTCTGTCAGCGCCGCGCATAGCGGTAAGCCGCACTGGATGGGTTGTAGCAGGTACCCGAGCGCCGTGAACCCACGCATGCGCATCCGCTGCCCCGCGTACCTGTACTGTTCGCTGAGCCGCTCTACCGCGCGTGCGCATTCTTGGAACCCGGCGCCGAAGTACGGTATTTCCCTGACACCGATACTTCCCGCCACCCTCTGGGTGTACAGACCCTGTTAAAGAGACACCCAGGCCGGGTGGGAAGGCGTTAGCAGGCAGGGTACTTGTGGCGAGGCTCCATTCACCTGAATGGGTCATGTTGGGTAGCATTTTAGCTGCTGCTGCAAAGCATTGTGGGTGGCACATGCGTACAACCCTGCTCGTCTGCCATGCTTGGTTAAGGGGGGTGATCGGGAGGGGGGTGGGTGGCAAAGCCATGACTCAACCACTTATTTTAACCAACACCTTTCTGCAGGTATGGATGAGCCTTAGGGAATGGGGAAGGGAGGGGGTGATGGGAAGGAAGATTTGAAGGGGAGTTTTTACTGGATATGGGCTTTAGATATAAAGATTTCGGCGGACTACATATAGGACCTCCTTGAGCAATTTCCTCTGAAGCCTTGACAGGTGCATTTGTACAAAGACATCGAATCACCAGTAACAGGTTCTGCTGGAAGATACAAAGTTAGTCCTTCAATCAACATCTACGCGTTTCATCACACTCAGTATAACAATACACGGAAGTATTCTTCCTATCGATGTTACAAGGCGTGTGATTTTTCTCTATGAGGAAGTCATTACATTGATGACGACCCCCCAGAGTCATCAGGCAACGGTCCGGTCCAGTTTGTTTTTTCTTTGGGAAGAAACAATCAGATTTCGGAGTAACGTAGAAAGACTTCCATAGAGAAACTCAATCAGGAAACATCAACACAAGAAAAATAAACACCGACATGAATGAAAACATGAATGACTTCGGACAATTACTGGAAGAGGAACCATAAAAGAACGAGTAACGCCTAATTATGTGTCCGACGCGGATCTCATATCCTATCATATTCCCCGACAAATACATAGAAGAACGCGGCGACTGAAGGTTAGAGATCGAGACCAGAAGCCGTCCTTGTGGCTTTGTATTTAGGGGAATTAAACTTTGATGGGGGAGGGTTATTATGGGATGTCCATCTGATCAGTAAAAACTCTTCAGGGACACAACCTGTATACTAGACATGCGCACAACAAAAAAATGTGTTTATTTTCCTTTCGTTTTTTTTTTTTTTTTTTCCGAAAAAAATTTGTTTATTTTCGTTTCGTTTTTTTAGTTTCCGTTGATTCGTAACGATTCGTAACTTCGTAAGTCATCGGTGTTCGTATTCGTAACGATTCGTATTTTCGTAAGAGTTATTTTTTCGTTGATTCGTTTTTTCGTTAGTTTAATTTTCGTTTATTCGTTTCGTTTTTTTCGTTTCCGAAAAAAATGTGTTTATTTTCCTTTTGTTTTTTTCGTTTCCGAAAAAAATTTGTTTATTTTCCTTTCGTTTTTTTTTCGTTTCCGAAAAAAATTTGTTTATTTTCCTTTCGTTTTTTTTCGTTCCCGAAAAAAATTCGTTTATTTTCGTTTTGTTTTTTTCGTTTCCGTTGATTCGTAACGATTCGTAACTTCGTAAGTCGTCGGTGTTCGTATTCGTAACGATTCGTATTTTCGTAAGAGTTATTTTTTCGTTGATTCGTTTTTTCGTTAGTTTAATTTTCGTTTATTCGTTTCGTTTTTTTCGTTTCCGAAAAAAATGTGTTTATTTTCCTTTTGTTTTTTTCGTTTCCGAAAAAAATTTGTTTATTTTCCTTTCGTTTTTTTCGTTTCCGAAAAAAATTTGTTTATTTTCCTTTCGTTTTTTTCGTTCCCGAAAAAAATTCGTTTATTTTCGTTTTGTTTTTTTCGTTTCCGTTGATTCGTAACGATTCGTAACTTCGTAAGTCGTCGGTGTTCGTATTCGTAACGATTCGTATTTTCGTAAGAGTTATTTTTTCGTTGATTCGTTTTTTCGTTAGTTTAATTTTCGTTTATTCGTTTCGTTTTTTTCGTTTCCGAAAAAAATGTGTTTATTTTCCTTTCGTTTTTTTCGTTCCCGAAAAAAATTTGTTTATTTTCCTTTCGTTTTTTTTCGTTCCCGAAAAAAATTTGTTTATTTTCCTTTCGTTTTTTTCATTTCCGAAAAAAATTTGTTTATTTTCCTTTCGTTTTTTTCGTTCCCGAAAAAAATTTGTTTATTTTTGTTTCGTTTTTTTCGTTTCCGTTGATTCGTAACGATTCGTAACTTCGTAAGTCGTCGGTGTTCGTATTCGTAACGATTCGTACATTCGTAAGAGTTATTTTTTCGTTGATTCGTTTTTTCGTTAGTTTAATTTTCGTTTATTCGTTTATTCGAAATTCGGACGCATTCGTATTTATTCGTACATTCGTAACATTCGTAGATTCGTAATCGGAGCATAATTCATAATGTTATGTAATGTGTATGCTATTATTACATTGTAAGAGACACGGAAAATTACGAATCGAAAAAAAAAGTTATGAATAGACATGTGCAATTCGTTTCTTTTTTTTTTCGTTTTTTTTTTCGTTTTTTTTTTCGTTATTTTCGTTCGTTCGTTTTCGTACGAATGAACGAATCGTTCGAATCGTACGAAAACGAATAACGTATCATTCGAATCCGAAAAACAACGAAAATCCGAAAAAAACTAATTAGAAACAACGAATGTACTAATGAAGAAAATCCAAAAAAAAAACGAAAACGAACGAAAAAATTTGTAACTTTTTTTTTGTTGAATTGGTAATTTTCCGTGTCTCTTACAATGGTGCTGCTTAACGTGCTTCGAATGGATTGAACAAAAAAATTAGTACATTCGTAACTTTTTTTTCGATTCGTAACTTTTTTTTATTTTTTTTCGATTTGTAATTTTCCGTGTCTCTATTGAACCCAAAAATTCGTACATTCGTAACTTTTTTTTTCGATTCGTAACTTTTTTTTTTTTTTTTTTTCGATTTGTAATTTTCCGTGTCTCTATTGAACCAAAAAATTCGTACATTGGTAACTTTTTTTTCGATTCGTAACTTTTTTTTCGATTCGTAACTTTTTTTTTTTTTTTTTTTCGATTTGTAATTTTCTGTGTCTCTATTGAACAAAAAAATGTGTAACTTTTTTTTCGATTCGTAACTTTTTTTTTCGATTCGTAAATTATTAAAATGTAATAATAGCGTACACATTACATCAAATTATGAATTATGCTCCGATTACGAACCTACGAATGTTACAAATGTTACGAATGTACGAATTTTTTCGTTCAATCCATTCGAAGCACGTTAAGCAGCGCCATTGTAAGAGACACGGAAAATTACGAATCTAAAAAAAAAAAAAGTTACAAATGTACGAATTTTTTCGTTCAATCTATTCGAAGCACGTTAAGCAGCGCCATTGTAAGAGACACGTAAAATTAAGAATCGAAAAAAAAAAAAAAAGTTACAAATGTACGAATTTTTTCGTTCAATCCATTCGAAGCACGTTAAGCAGCGCCATTGTAAGGGACACGGAAAATTACGATTCGAAAAAAAAAAAAGTTACGAATGTACGAATTTTTTCGTTCATTTTGATTTTCGTTGTTCCTGTTTTCGTTTTTCGGATTATCTTCTTTCGTAGATTCGTTGTTTCTAATTAGTTTTTTTCGGATCTTCGTTGTTTTTCGGATTCGTTCGATTGGAATGATTCGTTATTCGTTAAAATTTTTAGCGAATCGTTCGTTCATTCGTACGAAAACGAACAAATGAACAAAAACGAAAAACGAAAAAAAAAAAAAAAAAACGAAACGAATTGCACATGTCTACTGTATACATCTGGTATATACATACCCCTCTCCTTCTACCTCAAGCACAGACTTGCTTGTGGAACTACAACTCCCAGGACCAGCTAGCACTGACAGTTTGATCCAACACAAACTCCGTTAGATCCTTGTGAAATGCCCTTTGCAGGCGGGGACCGCGGGCCCCTTTGGTAGTGCAACAAAAAGAGAGGTCTTTGGTGCTAGCCGTCCTCCTGTGGCTACTTCTCCCAGTACCACCTCTTGGGGCACTGCCAGTCCACCTGCCCCCTACACTAGACCTCCTGGCTACATTTCCACAGTCCTCCCAGACTGACTCTGCATCCATCCAAGACTGCCTGCACCCAGTCCCTTCAGGGATGCCTCTCAGTCCTCCGACTGTATCACTCACTAGACATGGGCACAACAAAAAGATTCGTTTATTTTCGTTCTGTTTTTTTCGTTTCCAAAAAAAAATCGTTTTTTTCTTTTTTTTTTTTTTCATTTCCGTTGATTCGTACATTCGTAAGTCGTCGGTGTTCAGATTCGTAACGATTTGTACATTCGTAAGTCGTCGGTGTTCGTATTCGTAAGAGTTTTATTTTTTCGTTGATTCGTTTTTTCGTTAGTTTAATTTTCGGACGCATTCGTATTTATTCGTACATTCGTAACATTCGTAACATTCGTAACATTCGTAGATTCGTAATCGGAGCATCATTCATAATTTTATGTAATGTGTATGCTATTATTACATTTTAATAATTTACGAATCGAAAAAAAAAAGTTACGAATCGAAAAAAAAAAAAAAGTTACGAATCAAAAAAAAAGTTACAAATGTCCGAATTTTTTTGTTCAATAGAGACACGGAAAATTACAAATCGAAAAAAAAAAAAAAAAAAAAAAGTTACGAATCGAAAAAAAAAATTACGAATCGAAAAAAAAAAAGTTACGAATGTACGAATTTTTTTGTTCAATCCATTCGAAGCACGTTTAGCAGCACCATTGTAAGGGACACGGAAAATTACCAATTCAACAAAAAAAAAGGTTACGAATGTACAAATTTTTTTGTTCAATAGAGACACGGAAAATTACAAATCGAAAAAAAAAAAAAAAAAAAAGTTACGAATCGAAAAAAAAAAAAAGTTACGAATGTACGAATTTTTTTGTTCAATCCATTCGAAGCACGTTTAGCAGCACCATTGTAAGAGACACGGAAAATTACCAATTCAACAAAAAAAAAGGTTACGAATGTACAAATTTTTTGTTCAATAGAGACACGGAAAATTACAAATCGAAAAAAAAAAAAAAAAAAGTTACGAATCGAAAAAAAAATTATGAATCGAAAAAAAAAAAAAAAAAAGTTACGAATGTACGAATTTTTTTGTTCAATCCATTCGAAGCACGTTTAGCAGCGCCATTGTAAGAGACACGGAAAATTACCAATACAACAAAAAAAAAATTTACCATTTTACTAATTTTTTTTTTAAATATATACACGTAAAATTAAAAATCCAAAAAAAAAAAAAAAAAAGTTACGAATCGAAAAAAAAAATTATGAATCGAAAAAAAAAAAAAAGTTACGAATGTACGAATTTTTTTGTTCAATCCATTCGAAGCACGTTAAGCAGCACCATTGTAAGGGACACGGAAAATTACCAATTCAACTAAAAAAAAGGTTACAAATGTACGAATTTTTTTGTTCAATAGAGATACGGAAAATTACAAATCGAAAAAAAAAAAAAAAAAGTTACGAATCGAAAAAAAAGTTACGAATGTACGAATTTTTTTGTTCAATAGAGACACGGAAAATTACAAATCAAAAAAAATAAATAAAAAAGTTACGAATACGAAAAAAAAAAAAAGAATTATTTTTTTGTTCAATCCATTCGAAGCACGTTTAGCAGCACCATTGTAAGAGACACGGAAAATTACCAATTCAACAAAAAAAAAGGTTACGAATGTACAAAATTTTTGGTTCAATAGAGACACGGAAAATTACAAATCGAAAAAAAAAAAAAAAAAAAGTTACGAATCGAAAAAAAAAGTTACGAATCGAAAAAAAAGTTACGAATGTACGAATTTTTTTGTTCAATCCATTCGAAGCACGTTTAGCAGCGCCATTGTAAGAGACACGGAAAATTACCAATTCAACAAAAAAAAAAGTTACGAATGTACGAATTTTTTTGTTCAATAGAGACACGGAAAATTACAAATCGAAAAAAAAAAAAAAAAAAGTTACGAATCGAAAAAAAAAATTATGAATCTAAAAAAAAAAAAAAGTTACGAATGTACGAATTTTTTTGTTCAATCCATTCGAAGCACGTTTAGCAGCACCATTGTAAGGGACACGGAAAATTACCAATTCAACTAAAAAAAAGGTTACAAATGTACGAATTTTTTTGTTCAATAGAGATACGGAAAATTACAAATCGAAAAAAAAAAAAAAAAAGTTACGAATCGAAAAAAAAGTTACGAATGTACGAATTTTTTTGTTCAATAGAGACACGGAAAATTACAAATAAAAAAAATAAATAAAAAAGTTACGAATCGAAAAAAAAAAAGTTACGAATCGAAAAAAAAAAGTTACGAATGTACGAATTTTTTTGTTCAATCCATTCGAAGCACGTTTAGCAGCGCCATTGTAAGGGACACGGAAAATTACCAATTCAACAAAAAAAAAAGTTACGAATGTACGAATTTTTTCGTTCGTTTTTGTTTTTCGCATTTTCTTCATTAGTACATTCGTTGTTTCTAATTAGTTTTTTTCGGATTTTCGTTGTTTTTCGGATTCGTTCGATTCGAACGATTTGTTATTCTGATTCTTACGATTCGAACGATTCGTCCATTCGTACGAAAACGAACGAACGAAAATAACGAGAAAAAAAAGAAAAAAACCGAAACGAATTGCACATGTCTATCACTCACCAGCTGGTGTCCTCATGCTGTCCTCCTGCTCCTGTACCTCCTGGTCAGGACACCCCTGTGTGTCATGAAGAGGGGTCCTTTCCGCACCCGGACCCAGGCCAGAGTTCAACCCCATCCCCCCCAGACTAGGGGGTTACTCTCAAGGTCCCCGACAGCCTAACACTCCATCTCCAGCTTCCACCTGAACTCCACACTGCCCCTGCTGGGCTGACCCTGAGTATTTGAGGGGGTCTGCCCTCTGCCAACCCATCTGCGAATGCTGGAGATGTTGCAGCGGTTAAGGAGGAAGGATTTGGCCAGTGATTGGATGTGGGGAGAAGGAGAGGTCAGAGTCTAGGATTACACCCAGGACCTTGGCATGTGTGGAGGGACCAATGGTTGTGCCGTTGATCCCAATGGTAAAGTCACGGGGAGGGGATCGAGGAGGAGGAAATATTACAAACTCTGAAAGATTGAGTTTGAGAATGTTATGGGCAGTGTTGGTCATCTTACTTTAAAAAAGTAATTAGTTAAGTTACAAATTACTTCTCCCAAAAAGTAATTGTGTTAGTAACTCAGTTACTACATTGGAAAAGTAATTAGTTACTCAGCAAAGTAACTGACTTTTTTTTTAAAAAATATTCTATACGTGTAACTAAGGGGCGGGTCTAGTATTACTGTAACCAAGGGGCGCATTTATTATTATTGTTATATATCGTGTAACCACAAGGGGCTGCTCTATTATTACTCTAACCAAGGGGCAGATCTGTTATAGCGTGTAAGCAAGGGGCGGGTCTATTATTATTATATGGTGTAAGGGGCGGGTCTATTATTATTATATTGTGCAAGGGGCGGGTCTATTATTATTATATTGTGTAAGGGGCGGGTCTATTATTATTATATCATGCAAGGGGCGGGTCTATTATTATTATATGGTGTAAGGGGCGGGTCTATTATTATTATATCGTGTAAGGGGCGGGTCTATTATTATTATATCGTGTAAGGGGCGGGTCTATTATTATTATATGGTGTAAGGGGCGGGTCTATTATTATTATATTGTGCAAGGGGCGGGTCTATTATTATTATATGGTGTAAGGGGCGGGTCTATTATTATTATATGGTGTAAGGGGCGGGTCTATTATTATTATATGGTGTAAGGGGCGGGTCTATTATTATTATATTGTGCAAGGGGCGGGTCTATTATTATTATATTGTGTAAGGGGCGGGTCTATTATTATTATATCGTGTAAGGGGCGGGTCTATTATTATTATATCGTGTAAGGGGCGGGTCTATTATTATTATATGGTGTAAGGGGCGGGTCTATTATTATTATATTGTGTAAGGGGCGGGTCTATTATTATTATATTGTGTAAGGGGCGGGTCTATTATTATTATATCATGCAAGGGGCGGGTCTATTATTATTATATGGTGTAAGGGGCGGGTCTATTATTATTATATCGTGTAAGGGGCGGGTCTATTATTATTATATCGTGTAAGGGGCGGGTCTATTATTATTATATGGTGTAAGGGGCGGGTCTATTATTATTATATTGTGCAAGGGGCGGGTCTATTATTATTATATGGTGTAAGGGGCGGGTCTATTATTATTATATGGTGTAAGGGGCGGGTCTATTATTATTATATGGTGTAAGGGGCGGGTCTATTATTATTATATTGTGCAAGGGGCGGGTCTATTATTATTATATTGTGTAAGGGGCGGGTCTATTATTATTATATTGTGTAAGGGGCGGGTATATTATTATTATATCGTGTAAGGGGCGGGTCTATTATTATTATATCGTGTAAGGGGCGGGTCTATTATTATTATATCGTGTAAGGGGCGGGTCTATTATTATTATATCGTGTAAGGGGCGGGTCTATTATTATTATATCGTGTAAGGGGGCGGGTCTATTATTATATGGTGTAAGGGGCGGGTCTATTATTATTATATCGTGTAAGGGGCGGGTCTATTATTATTATATCGTGTAAGGGGCGGGTCTATTATTATTATATTGTGCAAGGGGCGGGTCTATTATTATTATATTGTGTAAGGGGCGGGTCTATTATTATTATATTGTGCAAGGGGCGGGTCTATTATTATTATATTGTGTAAGGGGCGGGTCTATTATTATTATATTGTGTAAGGGGCGGGTCTATTATTATTATATCGTGTAAGGGGCGGGTCTATTATTATTATATCGTGTAAGGGGCGGGTCTATTATTATTATATCGTGTAAGGGGCGGGTCTATTATTATTATATCGTGTAAGGGGCGGGTCTATTATTATTATATCGTGTAAGGGGGCGGGTCTATTATTATATGGTGTAAGGGGCGGGTCTATTATTATTATATCGTGTAAGGGGCGGGTCTATTATTATTATATCGTGTAAGGGGCGGGTCTATTATTATTATATTGTGTAAGGGGCGGGTCTATTATTATTATATGGTGTAAGGGGCGGGTCTATTATTATTATATTGTGTAAGGGGGCGGGTCTATTATTATTATATGGTGTAAGGGGCGGGTCTATTATTATTATATGGTGTAAGGGGCGGGTCTATTATTATTATATGGTGTAAGGGGCGGATGGCTACAGAAGAGGGCGAATGTTAAATTAATGGGCGGAGCTCGATATATAACAATAATAATAAATGCGCCCCTTGGTTACAGTAATACTAGACCCGCCCCTTAGTTACACGATAGACACCCCCTTGCAGAGTAGCACGAGCATCAGGAGCGTGCGGCATCGCCTCGTACAATTACATGTTAACTGCGCCTGCGCGGTGTAGAGTTCACTCAGAGCTGTTTAGGTTCGGCAATTTTCGGAAGCTCCGTAAGTCCTTCGTACTGAGCAAGCGCTGCGCCTGCGCAGTACTGGGGGTCCTTATCCGACGGGGGAACTTTTTTTCGGCAGGACACCGGAATTACACTACTGCCATCTAGTGGCGGTAGATGTAATTGGGGTAACTAAGCCAAAGTAATGGGAACTGAGTTACCATGAGGGGAAAAGTAATCAGTTAGATACTCGTTACCCTCTAAAGTAACTGCGTTACGTAACTCCGTTTATTTTAACTCAGTTACTTACATCACTGATGATGTAACATCCATACCGAGATGTCGCTCAGTGAGTTTGTGATTCGTGAGGAGATTGAGGGGGTGAGCTGGGGAGTGGAGAAATATATCTGGGTGTCGTCAGCATAGAAGTGGAAGCCAAGGGAGGTTATCGACTGGCCCAGGGAAGAGGTATGGAGAGAGAATAGGAGGGGCCCAAGGACGGAGCCTTGGGGTGCCCCATCAGAAAGATGATAAGGAGCGGAGGAGTTGTTGTTATATGTGACACTGAAAGTGCGATGACGAGATAGGTAGGAGGAGAATCAGGAAAGAGCGGAATCACGGAGGACAAGGGAGTAGAGTCTGTTGAGGAGGAGCGGGTAGTCAACTGTGACGAAGGCAGAGTTCAACCCCCCCCCACTGACTAGGGGGTTACTCTCAAAGGCCCCAAAAGCTTAACACTCAATCTCCATCTTCCACCCGAACTCCACACTGCACCTGCTGGGCTGACCCTGAGTATTTGAGGGGATCTGCCCCCTGCCAACCCATCTGTTGGGGATTGGTCCGGGCCCTCGTGAATACTCAAGCTAGCTCCTCCTAGACCCCTGCTTCTGGAATCTTCTCCAAGTTTCCAGCGAGCAGGGAGGAGTTACCAGAGGAGCTGCTCCTGAGTCATCCAGCCTACCTGGGGTCACTCACCAAACCCAGAAAAACACACAGCCAAGCCTGAAAACGTACCTACACTAACACAAACCATCCTACTCTAGCAATGCTAGGGGGTGCTACATGTTGTTATTTTTTGTCTCTAGATATACAATGTATTTTCCTATTTCTTGAAAAAATTTTAACAGAAAGAAGCAAAGTGGGTCTTACCGGAGAGAGAGAGAAGAGGTGTCACCGCAGAGATCTGTAGTTGTGTTCTGATGATTGATATCTCACCCAGACACTTAAATACCCACCAGCATGTGATCATCTAATGACCCTCGGGTCCTCAGGGGGCTGTTCCTGCATCCGATATGTGGCTGTCAGTTCCTCGGGGGCTGTTCCTGCATCCGATATGTGGCTGTCAGTTCCTCGGGGGCTGTTCCTGCATCCGATATGTGGCTGTCAGTTCCTCGGGGGCTGTTCCTGCATCCGATATGTGGCTGTCAGTTCCTCGGGGGCTGTTCTTACGGTTCAGCGGCTGGTCACAGAGGTGAACCGAAACCAGATCGTCTCTGATCACCTCTATGATCTAGGAGGGCCGGAGCAACGTCATGACATCACTTCCAGTCTAGGGCGGAAATAAACATTTTTTTTTTCTTTTTTAAAGCAACAGATCAAGCTTTTTTATTTTGATCTTTTGCTTTAAAAGGTAGATGAGAAATGTTATAGTCGCCCGATTGTTCTTTAAAGAGGACCTGTCTTTTCTTGTTCCTATTACAATTCCTTGTAATAGGAATAAAAGTGATAAAAAAATAAAAAAATAAATGAACAGCGTGAAATAAAAAATAAAATAAATATGGACATTTTTATTAAAGCACCCCCCATCCCCCCCCCCCCCCCCGTGCACACACACAAATCAAACGCATATGTAAATGGCGTTCGTACCACACATGTGAGGTATTGTTGCAAACGTTAGAGCGAGAGCAATAATTCTACCACTAGACCTCCTCTGTAACTCTAAACAGGTAACCTGTAAAAAATTTGAAGCGTCGCCTATGGAGATTTTTAAGTACTGTAGTTTTTCGCCTTTCTATGAGCATGTGCAGTTTTAAAGAATGACATGTTAGGCATCTATTAACTCGGTGTAACATCGTCTTTTATATTTTACCAAAAATTGGGTTATGTATTGTGTTTTTTTGCATTAAAATTCAGTGTCCCCCACCCCAAAAAATGTGTTGGAGGGAGGAGGCAGACAAGTGAAACTTCCCCTTTTGGGTGGAGCTCCGTTTGAAACCATTTGCTCCTCCCATGAACTTCCTTATTAAAGCTATGCTTTTCCATTTCCTGTTTGCCAGTTTATTGTGCTCTCTTTAGCCAAAATCTTGCTCTTGTCACTCCTGTTGCCATGACCACTTGTTACTGACCTTTGATTTGTTCCTCGACTGTGTTTCTGCTCGATCGCTACCTGAAATCACTTGTTACTGATCTTTGGCTTGTGTACTGACTACGCTTCTGCTTGATTCCTACCTGAAATCACTTGTTACTGATTTTGAGCTTGTGTACAGACTAGGCTTCTGCTTGATCCCTACCTACAACCACTTGTTACTGACCTTTGGCTTGTTTACTGACTACGCTTCTGCTCGATCCCAACCTGAAATCACTTGTTACCGATCTTTGGCTTGATTACTGAATACACTTCTGCTCGATCCCAACCTGAAATCACTTGTTACCGATCTTTGGCTTGTTTATTGACTACGCTTCTGCTCGATCCCTACCTACAACCACTTGTTACTTACCTTTTGCTTGTTTACTGACTACACTTCTGCTTGATCCCAACCTGAAATCATTTGTTACCAAGCTTTGGCTTGTTTACTGACTATGCTTTTGTTTGATCACAACCTGCTATATCTGCTACTGGACCCCAGCTTGTTTTACTAATCACAGAGTGATCCAGAGGACTGTGAACTGGTGCTAACATGCAGCAAAACCCATCCCAACTACAAGGAGCTCTGGTGAACACCGGTTGGAGCTTAGAGTCTGTACTTCGGGGCACAGGCCGTGGATAAGGGGGTACCACCAGTCCTCCTGTATGGGGACCAGGCCAGCAGCTAGGTGAATCGGAAGTGAACAGGCAGGGTGAATGGCATGGGGGCTGAAATTACTGTAACCTATTCCCTTGTATGTCTCTTTCTGCAGCAGCTGAAAGATGGATTTTTCTCCTATCCCTCCTGCCGGCTTTAAGCTGCTGCAGAGAGAGCCATACATGGGATTGGTTCCAGTAATCAACCCCCTAGCCGCACGATCACCCTCCGAGGTTCACCATATGTTTACCCCTGCAGCCCAGGCCCACCTGTTTGCCCACCCCCGCACTGCTGCCAGCTTCCCTCCTATCCTTCGCACTGCTGCCAGCACACAATAGGAACCTTCATAATGGAGAGAGTGGGAAAAGGGTCCGGTAAATATGTTGCATATATTTATGTATGGGACAGGGTCGCAATGGTGACCCCTGTGACCCCTGTATGTATGCCCCTGATGAGCACTTCCAGGTTCAGAACTGTCAAACTGTACTCAGTCAGCGTCAACAGAGTGCAGGGATAATATTAGGGGACTAATAGATAAATGATGTCTCCTTAACCACTTGCTGCCCTACCACAGTACATTTACTGCCGCAGGGCAGCAGATGCAGGCTCAGTCATGTATATATATATATATATATATGTGTGATCTGGCTTGTTCTGGGTTAGGAGCAAAGCACACCCCTCCTGCACAACTGGCCCCAGCAGCGCCATATTAGGGCAGCGTTTGCACAGTCCAATGGTGTTAGCTTGCTGTTTACACAGACCTCGGTGCAACAACCATTCTCTAATATTATACTGTGATTATTAGTTCTGCCACTAGGTGGTAGCGCTATATTTAATGTGTTGTCCTTCCTAGTGAAACTATATGATTGATGACAAGGTCTCTGGGTTCCTGTTGGCAGAAACACACACAGATGCAAAGCTCCACTCAAGACTGGCCTCTCCTTTACATGGACCAGCCTGGTTGCTGGGCCTTATAGTCCATATGGTCTTCACTCTCCAAGAATAACAGCCACACTCCACTCAGCTCCTCTAATGCTGCGTACACACGGTCGGAATTTCCGATGGAAACAGTCCGATGGGAGCTTTTCAACTGATTTTCCGACCGTGTGTATGCCCATCGGTCTTTTTCTGTCGGAATTTCCGACGGACTTTGGATTGAGAACCTGTTCTCAATTTTTCCGACGGAAAACCTTTCTATCGGATTTTCCGATCGTGTGTATGCAATTCCGACACGCAAAATTCCGACGCATGCTCGGAAACAATTTGACGCATTCTCGGAAGCATTAAACGTCCCTTTTATAGTGCTGTCGAACGTGTTTTATGCCGCTGTGTTACTGACCGCCGGAATTTGGTGTGACCGTGTGTAGGCAAGACAGTTTGATCGAAATTCCGTCGGAATTCCGACGGGAAAACCATCAGAGCTTTTTCCGATGAGAATTCCGATCGTGTGTACGCGGCATTACAGTATTTTTCAATATTCAATGAATTGACTGCATGCAGCAAAATCTTCACCCAAGAACTAACCTTGTTTAACGTGTTTTGCCACTCCTGGCTTGCTCACAAAGATAGGGAAAGTCCTTATCATAGTAGTGGTCCTAGTAGTCAGCAGTGGTGAAACGCGTTGGGATTTCTGTTGTTTTCCAATAAAACTAAATATGGGACCCACTCGTGTCCAGAAATATCTTGACGGCCAAGAATCATATCTGTGGTAGCTTTACAAGATATGACATCACTGCCGGGGACATTGGATGGGAGGAATGCTTAGGAAGGGGAGACCTTTATCTAGACATCGAGCAGGGGAAGCAGGCACCATTTCATACACCTAAATGTTTAAAGGCATATTCAGAAAAAGGGGGAGGGGTGTGATTTTTTTGAAATGGCTCCAAATGGGGGTGTAATTAACCACTTGCCAAACGGGCCAAAGCCGAAAGACGGCTACATCGCGGTCGTGTTTTTCTGGGAGGGTGTCCAAAAAACGTCCTCCCAGAATATTGCTCTCACGCGCCCCCTGGGAATTCCCGGCGCATCACGGATCACAGTAAACGGCCGCTGATATCGGTCGTTTACAACGTGATCGCTCCGTCAAATAACAGAGCGATCACTTGTAAACAAACCGCCATGACGCCGGTTCCTCGCTCCCCTCTCTGTACCGATCGGTACAGAGAGAGGGGAGAGGGGGGGGGAGATTGCAGCAGCGCTGAGGGCTGGATGTGTAGTGCCCACAGCGCTGCTCTGTGCCAATACTCTGCAATACTCCCATCCTGTGCAATACTCTGCAATACTGTGCAATACTATGCCAATACTCTGCAACACTGTGCAATACTCTGCAATACTCCCATACTGTGCAATACTCTGCAATACTGTGCAATACTATGCCAATACTCTGCAACACTGTGCAATACTCTGCAATACTCTGCCAATACTCTGCAATACTCTGCCAATACTCTGCAATACTCTGCAACACTGTGCAATACTCTGCAATACTCCCATACTGTGCAATACTCTGCAATACTCTGCCAATACTATGCCAATACTCTGCAACACTGTGCAATACTCTGCAATACTCTGCCAATACTCTGCAATACTCTGCAATACTCCCATCCTGTGCAATACTCTGCAATACTCTGCCAATACTATGCCAATACTCTGCAACACTCTGCAACACTCTGCCAATACTCTGCAATACTCCCATACTGTGCAATACTCTGCAATACTCTGCCAATACTCTGCAACACCGTGCAATACTCTGCAATACTCTGCAACACTGTGCAATACTCTGCAATACTCCCATACTGTGCAATACTCTGCCAATACTCTGCAACACTGTGCAATACTCTGCAATACTCTGCCAATACACTGCAACACTGTGCAATACTCTGCAATACTCTGCCAATACTCTGCAACACTGTGCAATACTCTGCAATACTCTGCAACACTGTGCAATACTCTGCAATACTCTGCAACACTCTTCCAATACTCGCCAATACTCTGCAATACTCTGCAACACTGTGCAATACTCTGCAACACTGTGCAATACTCTGCAATACTCCCATACTGTGCAATACTCTGCAATACTCTGCCAATGCTCTGCAACACTGTGCAATACTCTGCAATACTCTGCCAATGCTCTGCAACACTGTGCAATACTCTGCAATACTCCCATACTGTGCAATACTCTGCAATACTCCCATACTGTGCAATACTCTGCAACACTCTTCCAATACTCGCCAATACTCTGCAATAAATTTTAACAGAAACAAAGAATTTTTTTATTTTTTTTTGACCAAATTTTCAGTATTTTTTGATTTATAGCGCAAAAAAATTTAAAACCCAGCAGTGATTAAATACCACCAAAAGAAAGCTCTATTTGTGTGAAAAAAAGGATACAAATTTCACATGGGTACAGTGTTGTATGACGGAGTAATTGTCATTCAAAGTGTGAGAGCACCGAAAGCTGAAAATTGGTCTGGATAGGAAGGGGGTTTAAGTGCCCGGTGCTCAAGTGGTTAAAGTGGGCGTGGTCAGTAGGGTCACTCCTATATCATCAGCTCCACCTAGTGGCCAAAATTCAGTATAGTGTTCTGTAATACCCAAATAAGATATAATTATACTGCAATAATATACTGCATTTTGGCCACTAGATGGAGCTGATGATCCTACAAATTAATATATTAGAGACATTACGGCCAAAATTCACTCTGCCTGCGTGTGTGTGTGTGTGTGTGTGTGTGTGTATGTGTGTGTATGTGTGTGTATGTGTGTGTATGTGTGTGTATGTGTGTGTGTATGTGTGTGTATGTGTGTGTGTGTGTGTGTGTGTGTGTATGTATATATGTGTGTATGTGTGTGTATGTATATATGTGTGTATGTGTGTGTGTGTGTGTGTGTGTGTGTGTGTGTATGTATATATGTGTGTGTGTGTGTGTGTATGTATATATGTGTGTGTGTGTGTGTGTGTGTGTGTGTGTATGTGTATGTGTGTGTGTGTATGTGTGTGTGTATGTGTGTGTGTATGTGTGTGTGTGTGTGTGTGTGTGTGTGTGTATGTATATATGTGTATGTGTATGTGTGTGTGTGTGTGTGTGTGTGGGTGTGTGTGGCGTTCGTCAAAATGAATGTTTTATTTTTATTTTTTTTACAAAAGGTTTTTATTTGGGTTTCATAGAATATCAGAACAACATAATGTAATGATGTAACAACAATCAGAGAGATAAGGAAGGGATTTTTTTCCCCAGCTGATCAATGGAAACAGGAGCGAATATCTTAAAGTGAAAGAGAGCAGATAAGGCACAACCATAAAACGATGGGTAATTTGGCGTTTTTCCCCTTCACACGCCTTCGAAAACATAGTGGAGCGTAGAATCTCAGGACAATAAATCATACTCATGACCTGGAGGCCGGTGAGGGGATTACCACACATAGAATGGGCATACATAAATACATGTACACTATGTCCTACGTCCTTACGTCAGAGAGTCAAGGCGGGCATATAGGGGCACGGAAGTGCGTCGTAGTGTAAACGCGTGAGGTGTTGTAGGACTCGACGGTGGAGATAAAAGGTATATCTGGACTATGGAAGTTGTAAGCCATGGCTATACTTCAGTAACCTAGCTTGGAAAAAGTAGTCTATAAAAATGTTATATCATATATTCACCTGAAAAAAGAAAAAATATGGCAAAAGGGAAGGGGGTAAGAGGGGAAAGGGGGTATGTGTGGAGGAGGGGGGGGGAATCTCCATCCACCTCCCCCAGGCCTCACAATAGACGTAGTTAAGGTAGATTCATGGCTTGTACTGTTTCCACAAAATGAACCCAGCAAGCAGGGCCAGTGGTTGACTATTACATGCCCTAGGCAAGACTAACACCACATTACCCCCTCCTGGCTGGGGGGGAGGGGGGTTAGTCTTGCCTAGGGGGTCAGAGCAGACTCTGAGACCTGAGATATGGTGCTTGTTTCCTCCACCTTCCCAGCTTTCCTCCGACTCCCAGGCGGTAGTCTTGCCTAGGGCGCGGTGACTGCAGGATCAGAGCGGACTCACCTGGGCAGCAGAATTTCTCCTACGTCTGTCCAGAGACCTGAGACATGGTGCCACCGCCTCCGCCTTCTTTAGCTGTCCTCCGACTCCCAGGCGGCATTCTTGCCTAGGGCGCGGTGACTACAGGGTTAGAGCAGACTCACCAGGGTACAGGAATTTCTTCTATGTCCATCCGGAGACCTGAGATATGGTGCCCACCACCTCCGCCTTCTTTAGCTGTCCTCTGACTCCCAGGCGGTAGTCTTGCCTAGGGCACGGTGACTACAGGGTTAGAGCAGACTCACCAGGGTACAGGAATTTCTTCTATGTCCATCCGGAGACCTGAGATATGGTGCCCACCACCTCCGCCTTCTTCAGCTTTCCTCCGACTCCCAGGAGGTAGTCTTGCCTAGGGCGCGGTGACTGCAGGGTCAGAGCGGACTCACTCGGGCAGCAGAATTTCTCCTACATCCATCCGGAGACCTGAGACATGGTGCCCGCCTCCTCCGACTGCCCAGCTTTCCCACGACTCCCAGGCCTTAGTCTTGCCTAGGGCATGGTGACTACAGGGTCAGAGCTGACTCACCAGGGCAGCAGAATTTCTCCTATGTCCAGAGACCTGAGACATGGTGCCCACCTCCCCAGCCGTCCTCCGACACCCGGGAGCCTGCTCGGTGTCGCCTTCCTCACAGGCTGAGCTTTCTCTGGAGAGTCAGTCAGCGCCCCAGTCCTGTGTAGGGTGACATTCTTCAGCCCCTCGTGTTTCCCGAACAAGGCTAGTAGGGAAGTCAGCGGCCGTGGCTGCGCCCCCTAGGCAGCAGTGCACCCTAGGTGGCTGCCAAGTTCACCTAGCGGGAGCGCCGGCCCTGCCAGCAATCCCAGGTCTTTGTAAATTTAGCAGGTGTCTCCCTTTCCTGGTGGACACGTTCCTCCATTTCAGGCACTTTCCCCCATACATCAGAACCAGTCTGCCATCATTGGGGGGGTAGAATGCCATAGTACAGGGATATACATTTTAAATGCATTGACCAGGTACATGGACAGTGAGCGGTGGTAAGCTGATCGTGAAGGAGAGGTGTGGTGGTGCAGCAGAAATTGGGCTGGAGAAAATTCCAAGGTATATGTTATTAGTGCAATTATACGATGGACTTCCTTCCAGTAGGTTTGAAGTGACGGGCACAACCATGAATTGTGTGGGAGGGAGTCTATATCATTGTTGCATCTCCAACGTGTAGGTGGGATAGCAGGTGAGATCTTATAAAGGTTGTGAGGGGGCTCTATACCAGCGTGGCAAGAGTTTGAAACTGTTTTCTTGTGCTGATATCAACAAATGTTTTATAAATAGACCCCCATATGGCCACCAGGACAACCAGAGGTTCTATTATCTTTAATTCCAATTCCTTTGACATTCTGAGGCCCCTCGATATTACAATTGTACTGCGTTTATCGTCATTTGCATTTTATTTGTTGCGCGGCGCGTCCAGTTCCAGCTCATCGAATATGGAAATCTCATCATCACCTCACCAGGACGGAACATTTTTACATTTTATCTCCTTATCATCCCGAGTTCCAGCTTCTCCTTTATACAGAACGTCGTATCACCCAACGTGTTCACCGCACGGAGTCACAGCCAGTCCCATCAGTCTCTGTACCAGAGGAGCTTCTCCTTTATACAGAACGTCGTATCACCCAACGTGTTCACCGCACGGAGTCACAGCCAGTCCCATCAGTCTCTGTACCAGGGGAGCTTCTCCTTTATACAGAACGTCGTATCACCCAACGTGTTCACCGCGCGGAGTCACAGCCAGTCCCATCAGTCTCTGTACCAGGGGAGCTTCTCCTTTATACAGAACGTCGTATCACCCAACGTGTTCACCGCGCGGAGTCACAGCCAGTCCCATCAGTCTCTGTACCAGAGGAGCTTCTCCTTTATACAGAACGTCGTATCACCCAACGTGTTCACCGCGCGGAGTCACAGCCAGTCCCATCAGTCTCTGTACCAGGGGAGCTTCTCCTTTATACAGAACGTCGTATCACCCAACGTGTTCACCGCGCGGAGTCACAGCCAGTCCCATCAGTCTCTGCACCAGAGGAGCTTCTCCACCAAGTGGTGCTGTTCTGCAGGATGCTGTTGCTGTTAGAAGATTTTGAGTTAATATTTTAAGTAATAAAAGTTTCTGAAAAATGGAAGTTCTCTTGCGAGTTTGACAGAAGGACATCACAGCAGATGAGGTGGTTAAGGCTATTGATAAGGCCATTAAGAAGTCGCCTGGGCCAGATGGGTTGACAGCAGTGCCGGGACAAGGTCATCCAGTGCCCAGGGCAAAGATGCCAAACTGCGCCCTCCTTTACCTTAGGGTTAGGCTCAAGGTGCCCCCTACCCCTGCAATATACCATTGCGCCAGGGGCAGCCACCCCTCCTGCCCACCCCTTGTCCTGGCCCTGGTTGACAGCCGAGTTTTATAAGCACTTTAACCCCTTCAGCCCCGGACCAATTGGCAGCCAAAGGACCAGGCCCCTTTTTGCGATTCGGCACTGCGTCGCTTTAACTGACAATTGCGCGGTCGTGCGACGTGGCTCCCAAACAAAATTGGCGTCCTTTTTTTCCCACAAATAGAGCTTTCTTTTGGTGGTATTTGATCGCCCCTGCGGTTTTTATTTTTTGCGCTATAAACAAAAATAGAGCGACAATTTTGAAAAAAATGCAATATTTTTTACTTTTTGCTATAATAAATATCCCCAAAAAAATATATAAAAAATAATATTTTTTCCTCAGTTTAGGCCGATACGTATTCTTCTACGTATTTTTGGTAAAAAAAAAATCGCAATTAGCGATTATTGATTGGTTTGCGCAAAAGTTATAGCGTTTACAAAATAGGGGCTAGTTTATAGCATTTTTATTAATATTTTTTTTTTACTAGTAATGGTGGCGATCAGCGATTTTTATTGTGACTGCGACATTATGGCGGACACATCGGACATTTTTGACACATTTTTAGGACCATTGTCATTTATACAGCAATCAATGCTATTTAAATGCACTGATTCCTGTGTAAATGACACTGGCAGTGAAGGAGTTAACCACTAGGGGGCGGGGAGGGCTTAAGTGTGTGTGTGTTTTTTTTAACTGTAGGGGGGCGTGGCTTGGCATCTGACGTCACTGATCGTCTTTCCCTATAACAGGGAACAGACGATCAGTGACAGGCTCAGTAGGAAACACAGGGAGAGGTTTGTTTACACAGACCTCTCCCCGTTCTTCAGCTCTGTGACCCAATCGTGGGACACCAGCGGCGATCGGGTCCGCTGGTCCCGCGGCCGGGGTCACGGAGCTCAGGACCAGGTAGCGAGCGTGCCGGCGGCGGTGCGCACACGACCCATGGCTGGGCACTTAAAAGAGGGCATACAGGTACGTGCTTGTGCCCAGCCGCACCATTGTGCCGACGTATATCGGCGTGAGGCGGTCCTTAAGTGGTTAAGGTCACTCTGGCCCCATATTTGGTGGAGGTTTTTAATGTCTATCTGAGAGAGAGTTCGTTCTCTTCCTCCATGCGACAATCTGCGGTGATTCTTCTGTCAAAGGGTAAGGATTCCTCAAAAAGCGGCCCATTAGCCTTCTCAATGTTGACAGGAAGATACTAGCAAAAATAATTTTCTGGCGTTTGTCGTCTGTAGCGGGCAATCTACTTTCCAGCCACCAGCACTGTTCGGTTCAGGGTAGAAGCACTTTTTCAGAGGTCTTAGCTGTCCGGGAGGCCTTGGAGTGGTACTTGCTGGCATTGGATCAGGCTAAAGCTTTTGATCGGGTCAATCATGTGTACCTATGGCTGCTTCTTGGCAAGTATGCCCTGGAGAGGGGCTTTATTGATTGGCTGAAGACCTTGTACAGAGGGGCTGAAAGCTTCATGCTTGTGAATGGTTGGATCGGACGACCCTTTGAGGTTGGCTCGGGTGTGCATCAGGGGTGTCCTTTGAGTCCTCTGCTATACGCATTCAAAATCAAGGTTAGAGAGCGGACCGTTGGGCGGAGTGCTGTTTGGGCATTCCTGGTGAGCCTCCTCTGAGGGTCGTGGCCTATGCTGATGAAGTGTCTGTTTTCATCTCTGGGACAGAGGAGGCGGAGGAGGAGGTCTCGGTGATTGAGAAGTATGCTGAGGCATCTGCTTCAAAGGTCAATCAGGATAAAAGTGACGTTTTCTGGATGGGTGAGGAAGGTGATGGCTTCGAGCTTCCGGACGTCTTCCCAGAGCCCCGACAGGAAATTAAAGTTTTAGGCATCAAATATGGTCCAGGCGGTTATTGCCTTGCAAATTGGGAAAGCGGGCTACAAGATGCCGATGCCAAGGTTGCCATCTGGAAGGACTTGAAACTCTCTTAGATGGAAAGGATTGACCTGATTAAAACTTACCTGATCCCAGTATTTCTGTATGTCAGCTCTGTCTGTGTTTTGCCAGTGTCTCTCTATGCGAAGATCTACAGCTGTTTCTTCCAACTGTTATGGTGGAACAAACTGAATCTCATTAAGAGGTCTGTAACCTACCTTCCTAGGCAGATGGGTGGCCTAGGTATGGTCAACCCGTTGTGTCTTTTTTTACTCTGATGTTTTTGAAACATAATTTTGCTAGCATGCTGGCAGAGGAACCGCCAGGGTGGGTTGGCATTTTTCAGTCCTGGTTTAGGCCTTTTCTATGAAGCTGGGAGAATGGTGGGCCAGTGAAAAGCCTGAGAATCCGACATGGTGAGCTCCCGGCTTATGTTTCCCCCGTGCCTGAAAATGCTTCGGTAGTGGCGAGTGACTAGGAGGGACCTGGAGTGGAGGGTTGTTGAATTTGCCTTTAACGAGCCACTGGCCTTGAGGGATTGCCCAGGCCCTGTTATGAGGGAGGGTCTGCGTTTGCTCAATCTAGAGAGAATCCCTTTAAATTTTCGGGATTTGGCCTGGCGCTCGTTTCATGGCAGACTCTATGTAAAGGGCAACCTGAAGCATCGCTCTGCGGAGAACCGTGGCTGTCCAAGTGTGGAATGTGGTGGGGTGGAGGAGACAATGGACCACTTCTTGCTTCAGTGCCCCTTCAATATATGCTGTAACCAAATGAATTTTTTATCATTTTGTTCGCACAAATAGAGCTTTAGTTTGGTGGTATTTATTCGCGACTCCGTTTTTTATTTTTTGCGATATAAGCGAAAACATAGCGGAAATTTTGAAAAAAAAAACAACATTTTCTCCTTTCTTTTTTAAAAGAAATCCAATAAAATCAAATTTTGTCATAAATTTAAGCCAAAATGAATTCTGCTACATGTTTTTTGTAAAAAAAATTCCGTTAAGTGTATAATAATTGGTTTGCGTGATCACGGACATATGTACGCAAATGATCATGTAAAAAGGGGTGTGCAGGTGATCACGGACATATGTGTGCAGATAATCATTGGGACATGTTATTTTACTGGGACATATGTGAGGGACATGTGTTTTTATTATTTGGGGACATGTGTGTTTTACTGTGGGGACATGTGTGTTTTACTGTGGGGACATGTGTGTTTTACTATGGGGACATGTGTGTTTTACTGTGGGGACATGTGTGTTTTACTGTGGGGACATGTGTGTTTTACTGTGGGGACATGTGTGTTTTACTGTGGGGACATGTGTGTTTTACTGTGGGGACATGTGTGTTTTACTGTGGGGACATGTGTGTTTTACTGTGGGGACATGTGTGTTTTACTGTGGGGACATGTGTGTTTTACTGTGGGGACATGTGTGTTTTACTGTGGGGACATGTGTGTTTTACTGTGGGGACATGTGTGTTTTACTATGGGGACATGTGTGTTTTACTGTGGGGACATGTGTGTTTTACTGTGGGGACATGTGTGTTTTACTGTGGGGACATGTGTGTTTTACTATGGGGACATGTGTGTTTTACTGTGGGGACATGTGTGTTTTACTGTGGGGACATGTGTGTTTTACTATGGGGACATGTGTGTTTTACTATGGGGACATGTGTGTTTTACTGTGGGGACATGTGTGTTTTACTATGGGGACATGTGTGTTTTACTATGGGGACATGTGTGTTTTACTATGGGGACATGTGTGTTTTACTATGGGGACATGTGTGTTTTACTGTGGGGACACTAGACTGGTGATCAGTGAGTAAAAAAAACAGCTAATACTCACTGATCACCAGCCGGCTGCAGCGATCCGCTCTCCTCTCCTCACCGACGACTTCCGTGTGAGGAGAGGAGCGCCAATTGCCTAGCAACCGGCTGTTTGTTGACATCACATGACGGCTGTGATTCGACACGGGCGTCATGTGATCAGGAGGGCCAATCACCGAGCCCTCCTGCCGATCCGAGATGCGCCGTGTCCGGGTGACACGGCCGCATCGGGATCGCGCCGCTGCGTGGGCACGCGCGCGTGCGCGATCCCTCTACTTCTGAAGGACGTTCCGGAACGTCCATTCAGAAGTAGACGGCTCCCACCCGGCCGTATATGTACATTGGCCGGGTGGGAAGTGGTTAATGTTGCTGTGGGCCTCTTGGCAGCCTCCCTGACCAGTTTTCTTCTTTTCATCAATTTTGGAGGGACGTTCAGTTCTTGGTGATGTCACTGTTGTGCCGTATTTTCTCCACTTGATGACGACGGTCTTCACTGTGTTCCATAGTAGATCTAATACCTTGGACCCTCTCCTGACTGATACTTTCTAACAATGAGATCCCTCTGATGATTTGGAAGCTCTCTGAGGACCATGGATTTTGCTGTAGAATGCGACTAAGAAAATGTCAGGAAAGACCTACTAGAACAGCTGAACTTTATTTGGGGTTAATCAGAGGCACTTTAACCACTTTCAGACCGGACCAATTTGCAGCCAAAGGACCAGGCCCCTTTTTGCGATTCGGCACTGCGTCGCTTTAACTGACAATTGCGCGGTCGTGCGACGTGGCTCCCAAACAAAATTGACGTCCTTTTTTTCCCACAAATAGAGCTTTCTTTTGGTGGTATTTGATCGCCCCTGCGGTTTTTATTTTTTGCGCTATAAACAAAAATAGAGCGACAATTTTGAAAAAAATGCATTATTTTTTATTTTTTGCTATAATAAATATCCCCAAAAAAATATATAAAAAACATTTTTTTTTCCTCAGTTTAGGCCGATACGTTTTCTTCTACATATTTTTGGTAAAAAAAATCGCAATAAGCGATTATTGATCGGTTTGCGCAGAAGTTATAGCGTTTACAAGATAGGGGATAGTTTTATAGCATTTTTATTAATAATTTTTTTTTTATTATTAATGGCGGAGATCTGCGATTTTTTTTTGTGACTGCGACATTATGGCGGACACATCGGACATTTTTGACACATTTTTGGGACCATTGTCATTTTTACAGCAATTAATGCATTTAAATGCATTGATTTCTGTATAAATGACACTAGCAGTTTAGGGGTTAACCACAAGGTGGCAGTGTAGGGGTTAAGTAGGCCTAGGGGTGTGTTTTTTCCTGTGGGGGGGCGTGGCTGTCAGCTAGTGAATGCTGATCTCTGCTCCAATCACAGGGAGCAGAGATCGGCGTCACTAGTTGCTAGGCAGAACAGGGAGATGCTGTTTATCTCGGCATCTCCCCGTTCAGCCGCTCCGTGAGACGATCGCGGGAGTCCCCGCGGCGATCGAGTCCGCGGGGACCGCGGCCGGACTCACGGGGGTCCCGACCGGCGCGGGAGCGCGCCGCTCCCGGCGCGCTCCCGATGGCACGGACAGGCGAAAGGAGGGACGTATATATACGCCCTCCTGCCTGTACGTGCCATTCTGTCGACGTATATCGTCGTGCGCTGGTCGGCATGTGGTTAAATGACGGTGGTGTGTACTGACTCCTATTTAACATGAGTGTGAATGTGATTGCTTAATTCTGAACACCCAGTTATAAGAGGGTGTGCACACTTATGCAACCACATTATTTTTTTTATTTATTTTTTTTACTTCCCAACCCTAAAAGATTTCAGTTTGTTGTTCAATTGAGTTGTACAATTTATAGGTCACATTAAAGGTGGGAAAGGTTCTGAAATGATTTATCTTTGTCTAATTTTTTGACATCACAGAAACCGGACATTTTTACCACCCGGGGTGTGTAGACTTTTTATATCCACTGTACTAGCCCCGGCAGTTAACCACTTGTATTAGACTGAGCTCGCTTGCGCCCCCATCCATGCAGTAACCACAGCATCCTGGGCAGCTGCCCCTCCTGCCCACCCGTTGTCCTGGCCTTGACTTGAGGAACCCAATACTTTGAGACCGGTTCCCGTGTGTCTGGTCTCTGAAATGTCGCTCTGCAGTGCAGGGACAGCGCAAGCTCAGGGTTCAAGGGGGGGTTCAGACAGCTGGATCCCACGGGTTCCTCCTCAATTGGTCC
This sequence comes from Lithobates sylvaticus, assembly GCA_028564925.1. NCBI lineage: Eukaryota > Metazoa > Chordata > Amphibia > Anura > Ranidae > Lithobates > Lithobates sylvaticus. Next base: position 634,148,613 of record CM053027.1, on the reverse strand, counting down.
TTGCTGCCCGCCTACCATGATCTGATCATATCCAGCTGACTAAACCCCTCCAGGTTCTTGAACATCTAAGGTTTAGCCTTGTACCCTGAGCTGCGTTGTCCCTGCACTGCAATGCGCAATTTCAGAGACCAGACACACGGGAAACGGTCCCAACGACTAAACCTAATGCCGCGTACACACAATCGGAATTTTCAACGGAAAAAGCTCTGATGGTTTTCCTGACAGAATTCCGCTCAAACTGTCTGGCCTACACACGGTCACACCAAATTCCGACCGCCAAGAACGCAGTAACGTACAACACTACGACGAGCCAAGAAAAAATTAAGTATAATGCTTCCGAGCATGCGTCATAACACGCACTTTTTCCCCCCTTAAAATCGGGGGAAAGTCGTGTTATACGCTGATCCCCCAAAAAAAAAGTGACAAAAAAAATCAAACGGAGCCGAAAACTAGCGACCGCCGTCAAAAAAAAACGAGCGCCGCCGGAAAAAAATGAGCGCCGCCGAAAAAGACCGATCTGACTGTTCGGCTCCGCTCGCAGTCTCGCCTCCCTGCTCTCGCTTCCGAAACAGCAGGGAGGCGGGACTGCGAGCGGAGCCGAACAGACGGCTCGGGCTTTTTCGGCGGCGCTCTGTCTTTTCCGGCGGCGCGGTCTTTCTAGGCGGCAAATTTAAACATGACAAGGCTGCAAATGACGCTGGGCAAGGCTGCAAATGACACTGGGCAAGGCTGCAAATGACACTGGGCAAGCTGCAAATGACACTGGACAAGCTGCAAATGACACTGGGCAAGGCTGCAAATGGCACTGGGCAAGGCTGCAAATGGCACTGGGCAAGCTGCAAATGATGCTGGGCAAGCTGCAAATGACACTGGGCAAGGCTGCAAATGACGCTGGGCAAGGCTGCAAATGACGCTGGGCAAGGCTGCAAATGGCACTGGGCAAGGCTGCAAATGACACTGGGCAAGCTGCAAATGACACTGGACAAGCTGCAAATGACACTGGACAAGCTGCAAATGACACTGGGCAAGCTGCAAATGATGCTGGGCAAGCTGCAAATGACACTGGGCAAAGCTGCAAATGACACTGGACAAGCTGCAAATGACACTGGACAAGCTGCAAATGACACTGGGCAAGCTGCAAATGATGCTGGGCAAGCTGCAAATGACACTGGGCAAGCGGCAAATGATGCTGGGCAAGCTGCAAATGACACTGGGCAAGCTGCAAATGATGCTGGGCAAGCTGCAAATGACGCTGGGCAAGGCTGCAAATGACGCTGGGCAAGGCTGCAAATGACGCTGGGCAAGCTGCAAATGACGCTGGGCAAGCTGCAAATGACGCTTTAATGTAAGTTTTTTTTTTTCCCCTAAACTTCCCTCCTAAAACTTTTTTTCCTTAAAATGCCCTCCTAAACTTGGGGTGCGTGTTATACGCCGGTGCGTGTTATACGTCGGTGCGTGTTATACGTCGGTGCGTGTTATACGCCGGTGCGTGTTATACGTCGGTGCGTGTTATACGTCGGTGCGTGTTATACGCCGGTGCGTGTTATACGCCGATAAATACGGTAATCAGATCATGGTAGACGGGCACCAATTGGGGAGGAACCCGCGGGTCCCCTGCCATTAGTAGCAGTAGTGAGAAGGTTCTACCTCATGGTGGGAACAAGAGAGCAGAATGTGTCACCACAACATTCCACCTCATTATACAGTCCTCAGTCTTTTACTTTCAACAGTAAACAAATGGAAAAAAATTGGAATAATAATGGTGGCAAATGCTTGAATTAATGTTGTAGCTCCCAGTGCTCGGCCTACTGAGACGGGGTCACCCAAGAGGCCGCGCCATGGCTCTGGACCCAGAAAGTGCTCCACAGCTAACCAATAGACAGTGCGGTTCATTTTGTTCCAAATTAAAATTCGGATGAAAGGTTCACTATTCAGACATTCAGAAGTATCAGAATTTCCGAATTACAACAGTGACGAATTTCAACAAATCCAAAATAGATATTAAAGAAACAATGAAATTTATTTGGTAAGCTAATAGCTGGTTGTTAAGGATCGAGGCAGCCAGCCTAATCCTTAACAACCATGACTTATCTGCTGTCTGCGGGATTCCCCGCTGACAGCCGAATGTAAACAATCAATTCCAAAAAAAAAAGAAAAAAACGGCGTGGGGGTCCCCCCCCCCCCAATCCATACCATGCTCTTTTTCATGCCCCATACTTATTCACATGGGATGGGAACTGGGGGCCCCCTTGTCCCGCCTGTAGACCCCCATAACCACCGGCCAGGGTTGTGGGGAAAAGGCCTTGTCTTCATCAACATGGGGACAAGGTGCTCTGGGGAGGGAGCCCCTCTGCCCCAAAGCACCCCCCCCCCCAATGTTGAGGGCACGTGGCTTGCTATGGTTCAGGATCAGGTGCACCCACTCGCTGACAACCCCCCCCTCCCGACCTGCCAGGTTGCATGCCACCACGCATGACACCACGCCAGTTAAAAAAAAATTGGTTCCTTCAAGATCCATATCAGACACAAAGGGCCTGGTATGGATTAGGGGGGAACCCCATGCTTCTGACAGCCGGACGGGCAAGTCAGAGCCCTCTGAGTACTAATGTCTTTGGGATCAGGAGAGTAACTGGAAGGAGCGTCCCCAGCTGGGTAGAGCTATAGAAGGGAAAGACTGTCTGAGGGAAGACGGCTGCTAAAGTGTTGCATGTGCTTTCACCTGTGACTGCTGTGGACCATCCACAACAAATGACCCCCCCCAGCAACAATAGATTTAACCTAGCAACAATAACCCCCCCAACAACAATAGATCCCCCAGCAGCAATAGATTCCCTACACAACAATAGACCTCCCCCAGCAACAATAGATCCCCTAGCAACTATAGATGCCCCACAACAAAATACCCCCCAGCAACAAGAGATTCAACCTAGTAACAATAACCCCCCCCCCCCCCCCCAACAACATTAGATCCCCCATCACCAATAGATTCCCCACACAACATTAGACCTCCCCCAAAAACAATAGATCCTCTAGCAACTATAGATGCCCCACAACAAAATACCCCCAGCAACAAGAGATTCAACCTACTAACAATAAACCCCCAACAACAATAGATCCCCCAACAACAATGAACCCCCACACAACAATAGATATTTCCCAGCAGCAAAAGATCCCCTAGCAACAATGGATTCCCACCAACAAATCCCCCCCCCCAGCAACAAGAGATTCAACCTAGGAAAAATAAACCCCCCAACAACAATAAACCCCCAACAACAATAGATCCCCCAACAACAATGAACCCCCACACAACAATAGATATTTCCCAGCAGCAAAACATCCCCTAGCAACAATAGATGCCCCCAACAAATCCCCCCCCCCAGCAACAAGAGATTCAACCTAGCCACAATAAACTCCCCCAACAACGATAGATCCCACAGCAGCAATAGACACCCACAGCGTATAGAGATCCACCCCAGTGGCAATAGATCTTCACCAGAAACATCCAGCTAATCACAGAGCCCCTCTTACACCCTCATTTGTCCTTCTAAACCAGATGACCTATAAAGGCCAGGATACAGTGACTTCAGTCTGGTGAATTCCTGCTTTAGTTCTCCGGTACTGTGAAGGGTTCGCCCCGGCCCATGGATCTCAACCTTTCCCCTGACCCATGGTGGATCTCAACCTTTCCCCCGGCCCATGGTGGATCTCAACCTTCGCCCTGACCCATGGTGGATCTCAACCTTTCCCCTGACCCATGGATCTCAACCTTTGCCCCGGCCCATGGTGGATCTCAACCTTTCCCCTGACCCATGGTGGATCTCAACCTTTCTCCTGACCCATGGTGGATCTCAACCATCGCCCCGGCCCATGGATCTCATCCTTTCCCCCAACCCATGGATCTCAAACTTTTCCCCGGCCCATGGATCTCAACCTTTCCCCTGGCCCATGGTGGATCTCAACCATCGCCCCGGCCCATGGATCTCATCCTTTCCCCCAACCCATGGATCTCAACCTTTTCCCCGGCCCATGGATCTCAACCTTTGCCCCGGCCCATGGATCTCAACCTTTTCCCCGGCCCATGGATCTCAAACTTTCCCCTGGCCCATGGATCTCAACCTTTCCCCCGGCCCATTGATCTCAACCTTTCCCACGGCCCATTGATCTTAACCTTTCCCCTGGCCCATGGATCTCAACCTTTCCCCCGGCCCATTGATCTCATCCTTTCCCCCGGCCCATGGATCTTAACCTTTCTCCCGGCCCATGGATCTCAACCTTTCCCCTGGTCCATGGATCTTAACCTTTCCCCGGCCCATGGATCTCATCCTTTCCCCCGGCCCATGGATCTCAACCTTTCTCCCGATCTCATCCTTTCCCCCGGCCCATGGATCTCAACCTTTCCCCCGGCCCATGGATCTCATCCTTTCCCCCGGCCCATGGATCTCAACCTTTCCCCCGGCCCATGGATCTCACCCTTTCCCCCGGCCCATGGATCTCATCCTTTCCCCCGGCCCATGGATCTTAACCTTTCTCCCGGCCCATGGATCTTAACCTTTCCCCCGGCCCATGGATCTCATCCTTTCCCCCGGCCCATGGATCTCAACCTTTCCCCCGGCCCATGGATCTCATCCTTTTCCCCGGCCCATGGATCTCAACCTTTCCCCCGGCCCATTGATCTCATCCTTTCCCCCGGCCTATGGATCTCAACCTTTTTCCCGGGCCATGGATCTCAACCTTTCCCCTGGCCCATGGATCTCAACCTTTCCCCCGGCCCATGGATCTCATCCTTTCCCCCGGCCCATGGATCTCAACCTTTCCCCCGGCCCATGGATCTCATCCTTTTCCCGGGCCCATGGATCTCAACCTTTCCCCCGGCCCATTGATCTCAACCTTTCCCCCGGCCCATGGATCTCAACCTTTCCCCCGGCCCATTGATCTCAACCTTTCCCACGGCCCATTGATCTTAACCTTTCCCCTGGCCCATGGATCTCAACCTTTCCCCCGGCCCATTGATCTCATCCTTTCCCCCGGCCCATGGATCTTAACCTTTCTCCCGGCCCATGGATCTCAACCTTTCCCCTGGTCCATGGATCTTAACCTTTCCCCCGGCCCATGGATCTCATCCTTTCCCCCGGCCCATGGATCTCAACCTTTCCCCCGGCCCATGGATCTCATCCTTTCCCCCGGCCCATGGATCTCAACCTTTCCCCCGGCCCATTGATCTCATCCTTTCCCCCGGCCCATGAATCTTAACCTTTCTCCCGGCCCATGGATCTTAACCTTTCCCCCGGCCCATGGATCTCATCCTTTCCCCCGGCCCATGGATCTCAACCTTTCCCCCGGCCCATGGATCTCATCCTTTTCCCCGGCCCATGGATCTCAACCTTTCCCCCGGCCCATTGATCTCATCCTTTCCCCCGGCCTATGGATCTCAACCTTTTTCCCGGGCCATGGATCTCAACCTTTCCCCTGGCCCATGGATCTCAACCTTTCCCCCGGCCCATGGATCTCATCCTTTCCCCCGGCCCATGGATCTCAACCTTTCCCCCGGCCCATGGATCTCATCCTTTTCCCGGGCCCATGGATCTCAACCTTTCCCCCGGCCCATTGATCTCAACCTTTCCCCCGGCCCATGGATCTCAACCTTTCCCTCGGCCCATTGATCTCATCCTTTCCCCCGGCCCATGGATCTCAACCTTTTTCCCGGGCCATGGATCTCAACCTTTCCCCTGGCCCATGGATCTCAACCTTTCCCCCAGCCCATGGATCTCATCCTTTCCCCCGGCCCATTGATCTCAACCCTTCCCCCGGCCCATTGATCTCATCCTTTCCCCCTGGCCCATGGATCTCAACCTTTTTCCCGGGCCATGGATCTCAACCTTTCCCCCGGCCCATGGATCTCAACCTTTTTCCCGGGCCATGGATCTCAACCTTCCCCCTGGCCCATGGATCTCAACCTTTCCCCCGGCCCATGGATCTCTCCCTCCGCCCTCACCCATGGATCTCAACCTTTCCCCTGGCCCATGGATCTCAACCTCCGCCCTGACCCATGGAGGATCTCAACCTTTCCCCTGGCCCATGGATCTCAACCTTTCCCCCGGCCCATGGATCTCAACCTTTCTCCTGACCCATGGATCTCAACCTTCCCCCGGCCCATGGATCTCAACCTTTCCCCTGACCCATGGATCTCAACCTTTCCCCCGGCCCATGGATCTCAACCTTTCTCCCGGCCCATGGATCTCAACCTTTCCCCCGGCCCATGGATCTCATCCTTTTCCCCGGCCCATGGATCTCAACCTTTCCCCCGGCCCATTGATCTCATCCTTTCCCCCGGCCTATGGATCTCAACCTTTTTCCCGGGCCATGGATCTCAACCTTTCCCCTGGCCCATGGATCTCAACCTTTCCCCCGGCCCATGGATCTCATCCTTTCCCCCGGCCCATGGATCTCAACCTTTCCCCCGGCCCATGGATCTCATCCTTTTCCCGGGCCCATGGATCTCAACCTTTCCCCCGGCCCATTGATCTCAACCTTTCCCCCGGCCCATGGATCTCAACCTTTCCCTCGGCCCATTGATCTCATCCTTTCCCCCGGCCCATGGATCTCAACCTTTTTCCCGGGCCATGGATCTCAACCTTTCCCCTGGCCCATGGATCTCAACCTTTCCCCCCGCCCATGGATCTCATCCTTTCCCCCGGCCCATTGATCTCAACCCTTCCCCCGGCCCATTGATCTCATCCTTTCCCCCTGGCCCATGGATCTCAACCTTTTTCCCGGGCCATGGATCTCAACCTTTCCCCCGGCCCATGGATCTCAACCTTTTTCCCGGGCCATGGATCTCAACCTTCCCCCTGGCCCATGGATCTCAACCTTTCCCCCGGCCCATGGATCTCACCCTCCGCCCTCACCCATGGATCTCAACCTTTCCCCTGGCCCATGGATCTCAACCTCCGCCCTGACCCATGGAGGATCTCAACCTTTCCCCTGGCCCATGGATCTCAACCTTTCCCCCGGCCCATGGATCTCAACCTTTCTCCTGACCCATGGATCTCAACCTTCCCCCGGCCCATGGATCTCAACCTTTCCCCTGACCCATGGATCTCAACCTTTCCCCCGGCCCATGGATCTCAACCTTTCCCCCGGCCCATGGATCTCAACCTTCGCCCTGACCCATGGAGGATCTCAACCTTCGCCCTGACCCATGGATCTCAACCTTCCCCCTGGCCCATGGATCTCAACCTTCGCCCTGGCCCATGGATCTCAACCTTCCCCCTGGCCCATGGATCTCAACCTTCGCCCTGACCCATGGTGGATCTCAACCTCCTCCTTACTTCTAAAGTGGAAAAATTTACTGCAGAAGAAACAAACCACCTTTTCTGCAATTAATGCGTCTCACTTAACCGCTCACAAGACGATTCGGAATGTAAAAATGAGAATTTATGATCGGGAAATAACCCTGCGGAGATCTTCCTGTCTGTGTATAAGTGGGTGGAAAATCCCTCTCGTTGAGTTGAGGTTTCCTGGAAACTGATTGTGGATTTCCAGCATTTCAGCTCAAAACATTGGATTTTTTTTGTTTTATATATATATTATATTTATATTTAAATTAATATTTTTATTTTATTACCATAAAAAGACACCTGGCTCTGGGGATCGGAGGAGTCGGAGACCGGAGAATTTATGAACAGGTAATTAACCCAACAGAGATTTCCCTGTCTGTGTAATAATAATAATAATAAGTGGTTATGGCAATTCCAGGAGATCTCCCCCGGGATCCCGACATCTCGTATATATCTGATCCATCACTGAGCAAATCCCAGAGCAGCCGGGGAGAGCACAGCCGCAGAGCTCTCCGAGGGCCGCGCACTCACAGGTACTGATGACTGGGAAATGTTTTACCTTACCTAGCTAACTAACTAACCTAACTGTAGGCAAAATGTAAAAAAAAAGCCCATATCCCAAAAAGGGGACCTTATACTTCCACAAAAATAAAAACGTATAATTACGCATTGGACCAAAAAAAAAAAAAAGTAATTTTAAATATTAACAAAAAAAAAAAATTAAGACATTTGGACAAGTTTTTAATGTTTCCTTTCCTTATACTTGGTATAATTACATGTTGGAACAAAAATAAAGAAGCTTTTAAATATTATTTATTTCCATTTGACCATTTTTTTTTTATATTTTGGTAATTTTCAATAAATTAGAATTGTGTTATTTTTATTTTATTTTTGTTCCAACATGTAATTATACCAAGTATTTATTTATTTTGTTATGGTCCCAGGGGGTGACGGTAAGTGTTCATACATCTGACTGTACAGGCCCATCGCCCCTTGAAGTTTAGTCATTTAGTTGTAACTAATTTAGCTTCACTTTACATTTCATTTTTTAATTTGAAGTTTAGTTTGTGTCCTCCTCTCCATTGGGGAAATTGCTTAGTTTGTGTCCTCCTCTCTTTTTGGGAATTTTCTTAGTTTGTGTCCTCCTCTCTCTCCTCAGAATGTCCATTATATCTGAATGAGGGACCCCTTGTTCATGACCCAATTGACCCGGCTGCACCATGGATTGGCAGAGATTGCTTAGTTTGTGAACTCCTCTCCATTCAGGAATTTTTTTAGTTGGTGTCCCATTAGGGAAACTGCTCAGTTTGTGTCCTCCTCTCTTTTTGTGAAATTGCTTAGTTTGTGTCCTCCTCTCTTTTTGGGAAATTGCTTAGTTTGTGTCCTCCTCTCTTTTTGGGAAATTGCTTAGTTTGTGTCCTCCTCTCTCTCCTCAGAATGTCCATTATACCTGAATGAAGGACCCCTTGTTCATGACCCTATTGACCTGGCTGCACCATGGATTGGCAGAGATTGCTTAGTTTGTGAACTCCTCTCCATTGGGGAGTTTTTTTATTTGGTGTCCCATTGGGGAGATTGCTTAGTTTGTGTCCTCCTCTCCATTCAGGAATTGTATTAGTCAGTGTTCCATTGGGGAGATTGCTTTGTTTGTGTCCTCCTCTCCATTCAGGAATTTTTTTAGTTGGTGTCCCATTAGGGAAACTGCTCAGTTTGTGTCCTCCTCTCTTTTTGTGAAATTGCTTAGTTTGTGTCCTCCTCTCTTTTTGGGAAATTGTTTAGTTTGTGTCCTCCTCTCTCTCCTCAGAATGTCCATTATATCTGAATGAGGGACCCCTTGTTCATGACCCAATTGACCCGGCTGCAGCATGGATTGGCAGAGATTGCTTAGTTTGTGTCCTCCTCTCCATTTAGGAATTGTATTAGTCAGTGTCCCATTGGGGAGATTGCTTAGTTTGTGAACTCCTCTCCATTGGGGAATTTTTTATAGTCGGTGACCCATTGGGGTGATGGCATAGTTTGTGTCCTCCTCTCTCTCTCCTCAGAATGTCCATCATACCTGAATGATGGACCCCTTGTTCATGACCCTATTGACCTGGCTGCACCATGGATTGGCAGAGATTGCTTAGTTTGTGAACTCCTCTCCATTGGGGAGTTTTTTTATTTGGTGTCCCATTGGGGAGATTGCTTTGTTTGTGTCCTCTCAATTGACATTTTTTAGTTGGTGTCCCATTGAGGAGATTGCTTGGTTTGTGTCCTCCTCTCCATTCGGGAATTTTTTTAGTTGGTGTCCCATTAGGGAAACTGCTCAGTTTGTGTCCTCCTCTCAATTGAGGACATTTTTTAGTTGGTGTTCCATTGGGGAGATTGCTTGGTTTGTGTCCTCCTCCCCAGTGGGGAAATTTTATAGTTGGTGTCCCATTGGGGAGATTGCTTAGTTTGTGTCCTCCTCCCCAGTGGGGAAATTTTATAGTTGGTGTCCCATTGGGGAGATTGCTTTGTTTGTGTCCTCTCAATTGACATTTTTTAGTTGGTGTCCCATTGAGGAGATTGCTTGGTTTGTGTCCTCCTCTCCATTCGGGAATTTTTTTAGTTGGTGTCCCATTAGGGAAACTGCTCAGTTTGTGTCCTCCTCTCAATTGAGGACATTTTTTAGTTGGTGTTCCATTGGGGAGATTGCTTGGTTTGTGTCCTCCTCTCCATTTAGGAATTGTATTAGTCAGTGTCCCATTGGGGATATTGCTTAGTTTGTGAACTCCTCTCCATTGGGGAATTTTTTATAGTTGGTGTCCCATTGGGGAGATTGCTTAGTTTGTGTCCTCCTCTCCATTGGGGAGTTTTTTTAGTTGGTGTCCCATTGGGGAGAATTCTTTGTTTGTGTCCTCCTCATCATTCAGGATTTTTTTTAGTTGGTGTCCCATTAGGGAAACTGCTTAGTTTGTGTCCTCCTCTCAATTGAGGACATTTTTTAATTGGTGTCCCATTGGGGAGTAGACATGGGAGCCGTCAAAAAATGTGTTTCGTTTCATTCCGTTCCGTTTCGTATAAAAAAAAAATTGTAATTTGTGTACGAAATTTAATTCGGATTCGTACAAAATACGAATTTCGTACGAATCGTTACGAATCGTTAATATCGTTACGAATCTTTACGAATCGTTACGAATATCGACACTCTACGAATAATAATGAATTATCTGAAAACGTATTAACGTTACATAACACAAGTCTATTGTCTATTGTTCACCAATCACTCGTGAAATTTCGTATTTCGTACTTCCTCTGAGTGATTGGTGAACAATAGACAATAGACTTGTGTTATGTAACGTTAATAGGTTTTCGGATAATTTGTTATTATTCGTAGAGTGTCGATATTCGTTATACTGAATCATTTGTTATATCCGCTATAATCCCTTTTTTTTTGGATCCGAAATTCGTAAACGAAATTTCGTATTTCGTACAGAATTCGTATTCGTAAAAATTCGTAATTCAGATTCGTGCGAATTTCGAAAAATTTGTACGAATTTCCGATTCATACGAAACTAATCGCACATGTCCATTGGGGAGATTGCTTGGTTTGTGTCCTCCTCTCCAGTGGGGAAATTTTATAGTTGGCGTCCCATTGGGGAGATTGCTTCGTTTGTGTCCTCCTCTCCATTCGGGAATTTTTTTAGTTGGTGTCCCATTGGGGAAACTGCTTAGTTTGTGTCCTCCTCTCAATTGAGGACATTTTTTTAGTTGGTGTGCCATTGGGGAGATTGCTTGGTTTGTGTCCTCCTCTCCATTGGGAAATTGTATTTTAGTCGTTGTCCCATTGGGGAAATTGCTTAGTTTGTGTCCTCCTCTCCATTTAGGAATTGTATTAGTCAGTGTCCCATTGGGGAGATTGCTTAGTTTGTGAACTCCTCTCCATTGGGGAATTTTTTATAGTTGGTGACCCATTGGGGAGATGGCATATTTTGTGTCCTCCTCTCTCTCCTCAGAATGTCCATCATACCTGAATGATGGACCCCTTGTTCATGACCCTATTGACCTGGCTGCACCATGGATTGGCAGAGATTGCTTAGTTTGTGAACTCCTCTCCATTGGGGAGTTTTTTTAGTTGGTGTCCCATTGGGGAGATTGCTTAGTTTGTGTCCTCCTCTCCATTCGGTCATTTTTTTAGTTGGTGTCCCATTAGGGAAACTGCTCAGTTTGTGTCCTCCTCTCAATTGAGGACATTTTTTTAGTTGGTGTGCCATTGGGGAGATTGCTTAGTTTGTGTCCTCCTCTCAATTGAGGAAATTTTTTAGTTGGTGTCCCATTGGGGAGTAGACATGGGAGCCGTCAAAAAATTTGTTTTGTTTCGTTCCGTTCCGTTTCGTATAAAAAAAAAATCGTGTACGAAATTAAATTCGGATTCGTACGAAATACGAATTTCGTACGAATCGTTACGAATATCGACACTCTACGAATAATAATGAATTATCTGAAAACGTATTAACGTTACATAACACAAGTCTATTGTCTATTGTTCACCAATCACTCGTGAAATTTCGTATTTCATACTTCCTCTGAGTGATTGGTGAACAATAGACAATAGACTTGTGTTATGTAACGTTAATAGGTTTTCGGATAATTCGTTATTATTCGTAGAGTGTCGATATTCGTTATACTGAATCATTTGTTATATCCGCTATAATCCCTTTTTTTTTTGGATCCGAAATTCGTAAACGAAATTTCCTATTTCGTACAGAATTCGTATTCGTAAAAATTCGTAATTCAGATCCGTGCGAATTTCGAAAAATTTGTACGAATTTCCGATTCATATGAAACTAATCGCACATGTCCATTGGGGAGATTGCTTAGTTTGTGTCCTCCTCTCCATTGGGGAGTTTTTTTAGTTGGTGTCCCATTGGGGAGATTGCTTCGTTTGTGTCCTCCTCTCGATTCAGGAATTTTTTTAGTTGGTGTCCCATTAGGGAAACTGCTTAGTTTGTGTCCTCCTCTCAATTGAGGACATTTTTTAGTTGGTGACCCATTGGGGAGTAGACATGGGAGCCGTCAAAAAATGTGTTTCGTTTCATTCCGTTCCGTTTCGTATAAAAAAAATCGTAATTCGTGTACGAAATTCAATTCTGATTCGTACAAAATACGAATTTCGTACGAATCGTTACGAATCGTTAATATCGTTACAAATCTTTACGAATCGTTACGAATATCGACACTCTACGAATAATAACAAATTATCCGGAAACTTATTAACGTTACATAACACAAGTCTATTGTCTATTGTTCACCAATCACTCGTGAAATTTCGTATTTCGTACTTCCTCTGAGTGATTGGTGAACAATAGACTTGTGTTATGTACCGCTAATAGGTTTTCGGATAATTTGTTATTATTCGTAGAGTGTCGATATACGTTATACTGAATCATTTGTTATATCCGCTTTAATAATTTCTTTCTTTTTGGATCCGAAATTCGTAAACTAAATTTCGTATTTCGTACAGAATTCGTATTCGTAAAAATTCGTAATTCAGATCCGTACGAATTTCGAAAAATTTGTACGAATTTCCGATTCATACGAAACTAATCGCACATGTCTATTGGGGAGATTGCTTAGTTTGTGTCCTCCTCTCCAGTGGGGACATTTTATAGTTGGCGTCCCATTGGGGAGATTGCTTCGTTTGTGTCCTCCTTTCCATTCGGGAATTTTTTTAATTTGTGTCCCATTACGGAAACTGCTCAGTTTGTGTCCTCCTCTCAATTGAGGACATTTTTTAGTTGGTGTCCCATTGGGGAGATTGCTTGGTTTGTGTCCTCCTCTCCATTGGGAAATTGTATTTTAGTCGTTGTCCCATTGGGGAAATTGCTTAGTTTGTCTCCTTCTCTCTTTTTGGGAAATTGCTTAGTTTGTGTCCTCCTCTTTGTCCTCAGAATGTCCATCATACCTGGATGAAGGAGCCCTTGTTCTCGGCCCTTTTGACCTGGCTGCACCTTGGATTATGGACGTCCCGGTATACAAGACAGGAGATCAGAGTTCTCCATGAAGGAAGGTACAATTCACCTTGTATGAGTTCCATAATAGAAATACAGAAATAATACTGCAGAGAAGCCAGAACTCAAGGCTTCGGAAAAAAGAAAACAAAATGAACAAAACAAAATGTAAATAAAGTCTCCAGGCTTATACAGTATGTCATTTTTTTATTTTTTTTTATTGTGTTAATCATTTGAGTCACGGCACTATCAGATTATAACTTATATAACTTACCACACTGGTGACCCCACAATAGTGATAAAACTTTTCCGCGGAAGGGAGTTTAACAAGACTAGTGGCCACTCATTAAAATGAGAAGGAATGAGGTTTAACCTTAAACTACTGTTTCGGTATGCGAGGTGAGATACATGCATCCCATAAGTATTGCTTTTCTAGCTTGGAACAAAGCTCCTTGTGAATGCCGTCCTCGCCATTTCCTCTGGGATTGCCCCCCTCCAATATGCCCAAAAGGCAACACATCGGATCAAGAGGAACATTTGTTTGGAATACCTGGTTAAGCGTGGCGAGAACCCTCCTCCAGTATCTATGGAGCTTGGGGCAACGCCAGAAGAGATGTATCAGGTCACCCGCCACTGTCCTACCCTTGCCACACAACGAGTCGGGCAGTTTGCCCATTTTGTGAAGTTTTCCTGGAGTGTAGTGAGCCCTCAGCAGTATATATATAATTGGGATACTTTCTGGGATACATTTTATCTGCCCCCGAGATAGGACCTAAGTCCTCCTCCCACTGAGTCGCTGCTTTCATGGGTTATCCCTCTAAGAAAGTAGAAAGGAGCATTGGGAGATGATACCTTTTGTATCGGTGGCATTTTGGAGTATGTGAAAAATGGGTTTGGGTGATTGTATCCATTCTACGGCAAGTAAAGACTATCTGATCTGCCTAATGTATGCCTTGTCTGTTGCAGGAGAAGATGTGGGTTCTGTCATTGGACGTGGTGGCGCACAGGTGATCATGGCCACCGACAACCTAACATGCAGCAGTATTGCTGATTTCACTCTTAGCGGTGTACCAAACCTGGAGAGCTTTGAGTTCTTTCTTGGGTTTCCTCTCATCCTAATGTATATGGCGGCTATCACGGGTAACGCCGCAATTTTTTACATCATCGCGATGAGCCAAGAACTCCACGAGCCCACGTACATCTTCCTTTCCATGCTTTCAGTTGTGGACCTCCTACTGGCCACCACAGTCATGCCTCAAATGCTGGGAATCTTCTGGTCTAATAGCCGGAAGATCTCCTTCTCTATGTGTTTAACCCAAATGTTCTTCTTCCATTTCCTGTCTGCCCTGGAGTCGGCCATACTGGTGGCCATGGCTGTAGACCGATATGTGGCCATTTGCCACCCGCTTCAATATTCTTCCATTTTAACCCAAAGGGCCATCACAAAGACCTCCCTGGTCCTTATGGTCAGAGGAGCAACTGCAATGGTCCCTCTCCCGTTTATTATCCAGAGGTTTCCATTGTGGAGGAGCAATCTTCTGACACATTCCTACTGTGTCCACCAGGAGCTCATGAAGTTGGCCTGCGCTGACATAAAGGTCAATGTCATCTATGGCCTCTTCGTTGCCCTTTACGTCATGGGTGTTGACTCTCTTTTTATCTCCATCTCGTACCTGCTGATCATAAAGACGGTGATTTTCCTGGTGGAGGAGGTCAGTCTGAAGGCCATCGGTACCTGCTCCGCCCACATATGTGCCGTCCTCGTCTACTACGTCCCTTATATCGGCCTTGCCGTGGTGCACCGATATCCCAGTCACACATTTCCCAATCTTCCTGTCCTGTTTGGTAATGCCTACCTCCTGCTGTCCCCAGTCATTAACCCCTTGATCTATGGAATCAGAACAAAGCAGATACGCTACAGACTCAGCCAATTTCTCAGTCAAGGACAAACCATGGCGGCTCTTCTAAATCACGACTGTCGTGGAAGTATAAGGAGAATTCTACGATAGATTTCCTGAAATTAATCACGATGAGGATGACTGTAACTAGAAACGTTTTTGGGGGAAAACTATAATTGTTTACAATACATTTTATCTATACATTTCTTCTTAACTGAGGTTTTGTATCTTTTTTTTTTACCGTTTATGTATAAAATATTTCTGTTACTAATAAATATTAAATAAAAGAGGCGCCCATAATACATGTTTTTTTTTTTTTTAAAGCATTAAGGGTTTTCAAAAAGCATGCTGGGAAGGGGGAGAGGCGGGTGGTTAGTCGTCACGTCCTCCATGTTTCCCTCCTCGTTGGGCACCAAGCAAGGGTTACGTGAGAGGCCTACCCCTGAGTGGGTTCTTCTGGGCTACGCTAGGCATCTTGTAGATCAGTGGGCTCCAAACTGCGACCCAGGGGCCAGATGTGGCCCTTTGGATGTGGTGGTTAGTCGTCACGTCCTCCATGTTTCCCTCCTCGTTGGGCACCAAGCAAGGGTCACGTGAGAGGCCTACCCCTGAGTGGGTTCTTCTGGGCTATGCTAGGCATCTTGTAGATCAGTGGTCTCCAAACTGCAACCCAGGGGCCAGATGTGGCCCTTTGGATGTTTTTATCATGCCCTTGGGGCACTATTTCATCCACCGATACCAACAATGGGGCATAGTTCCCTCCTCCACTAACACCATCAAACTATGTGGCACAATTGTTCCCATTGACCCAATTACACCAACGCTTGGGGCCAATGACACCAATGATGGGGCACAATTCCTCCCACTGACATCAACAATGGGACAAAATTCCTCCAACTGACACCCAACGACGGGACACAATTCCTCCCAATGACACCAACAATTGGGCCCAATGACACCAATGATGGGGCACAATTCCTCCCACTGACATCAACAATGGGACAAAATTCCTCCAACTGACACCCAACGACGGGGCACAATTCCTCCCAATGACACCAACAATTGGGCCCAATGACACCAATGATGGGGCACAATTCCTCCCACTGACATCAACAATGGGACAAAATTCCTCCAACTGACACCCAACGACGGGGCACAATTCCTCCCAATGACACCAACGCTTGGGATCAATGACACCAATGATGGGGCACAATTCCTCCCACTGACATCAACAATGGGACAAAATTCCTCCAACTGACACCCAACGACGGGGAACAATTCCTCCCAATGACACCAACAATTGGGCCCAATGACACCAATGATGGGGCACAATTCCTCCCACTGACATCAACAATGGGACAAAATTCCTCCAACTGACACCCAACGACGGGGCACAATTCTTCCCAATGACACCAACAATTGGGCCCAATGACACCAATGATGGGGCACAATTCCTCCCACTGACATCAACAATGGGACAAAATTCCTCCAACTGACACCCAACGACGGGGCACAATTCCTCCCAATGACACCAACAATTGGGCCCAATGACACCAATGATGGGGCACAATTTCTCCCACTGACATCAACAATGGGACAAAATTCCTCCAACTGACACCCAACGACGGGGCACAATTCTTCCCAATGACACCAACAATTGGGCCCAATGGCATCAATGATGGGGTAGTAATCCTCCCAATGGCACCAACAATGGAGCACAATCCCTTCCAATGATACCAAAGATGGGGCATTGTTTTTTAATGTGGGGACAGAATCTACTCCCAATGGCCACAGTCCAGCCTCCCTAAGGTCTGAAGAATGGTAAACTGGCCGATGGTTTAGAAAGTCTGTGCAGGCCAGTCAAGTTCCTCCACCCCAAAACTCACTCATCCATGTCTTTATGGACCTTGCTTTGTGCACTGGTCCAAATCATTTGGTGTAGGGGGGATTATGGTGTGGGGGGGGGGGGGGGATTATGGTGGGGGGTTGTTTTTTCAGGGGTTGGGTTTGGCCCCTTAGTTCCAGTGAAGGGAATTCTTAAGGCGTCAGCATACCAAGACATTTTGGACAATTTCATGCTCCCAACTTTGTGGGAGGAGTTTGGGGACGACCCCTTCCTGTTCCAACATGACTGCCCACCAGTGCACCAAGCAAGGTCCATAAAGACATGGATGAGCAAGTTTGGGGTTGACGAACTTGACTGGCCTGCACAGAGTCCTGATCTCAACCCAATAGAACACCTTTGGGATGAATTAAAGCGGAAACTGTGAGCTAGGCCTTCTCGTCCAACATCAGTGCCTGACCTCACAAATGCTCTTCTGGAAGAATGGTCAAACATTCCCACGGACACACTCCTAAACCTCGTGGACAGCCTTTCCAGAAGAGTGGAAGCAGCTGTTATAGCTGTAAAGGTTGGGCCAACTCAATATTGAACCCTACGAACTAAGACTGGGATGCCATTAAAGTTCATGTGTGTGTAAAGGCAGGTGTCCCAATACTTTTGGTAATATAATGTAATTCCACAGGGGTTCGTTAATGGCCATTAGCATGTGACAAAAAAAGAGATGTGTCCCAATACTTTTGGTAATATAATGTATTTCCGCAGGGTTCATTAATGCCCATTAGCATGTGAAAAAAAATAAGAGATGACCTCCAATCGTACAGTAACCAAAATATCTAAAATGTGTTTAAAAGGTAGAAACCATGAATCAGACCGAGACAGAAGTACAGTTAAATCACACTTTCTTAATAATAAAAGTAAATAGAACAAACGTAGTCAAAACATAGAGAAAGTTCGGTAACCGGAACGGATAGTCAGACAAGCCAGAAAATCAGGGATCAGCGTAGTAGAACAGCAAGCAGGATCTGAAGCCAGAAGGGATGTCAGCAAACCAAGTCTTTAACCACTTTCATCCCCGGACCAATTGGCAGCCAAAGGACCAGGCCCCTTTTTGCGATTCGGCACTGCGTCGCTTTAACTGACAATTGCGCGGTCGTGCGGCGTGGCTTCCAAACAAAATTGGCGTCCTTTTTTTCCTACAAATAGAGCTTTCTTTGGTGGTATTTGATCGCCCCTGCGGTTTTTTATTTTTTGCGCTATAAACAAAAATAGAGCGACAATTTTGAAAAAAATGCAATATTTTTTGCTTTTTGCTATAATAATTATCCCCAAAAAATATATAAAAAAACATTTTTTTTCCTCAGTTTAGGCCGATACGTATTCTTCTACATATTTTTAGTAAAAAAAAAATCGCAATTAGCGATTATTGATTGGTTTGCGCAAAAGTTATAGCGTTTACAAGATAGGGGATAGTTAATAGCATTTTTATTAATAATTTTTTTTTTACTAGTAATGGCGGCGATCAGCGATTTTTATTGTGACTGCGACATTATGGCGGACACAACGGACATTTTTGACACATTTTTGGGACCATTGTCATTTATACAGCAATCAATGCTATTTAAATGCATTGATTCCTGTATAAATGACAGTTGTAGTGAAAGAGTTAACCACTAGGGGGCGGGGAGGGGTTATGGTGTGTGACGTGTGTTTTTTTTTACATTAGGGGGCGTGGCTGACGTCTGACGTCATTGATCGGCTTTCACGATGACCGGGAACAGCCAATCAGTGACAGGCAGTGTAGGAAGCGCGGGGAGAGGTTTGTTTACACAGACCTCTCCCCGTTCTTCAGCTCCGTAACCCGATCGCGGGACACCAGCGGCGATCGGGTCCGCTGGTCCCGCGGCCGGGGTCACGGAGCTCCCGACCGGGTCGCGAGCGCGACCCACGGGCAGGCATTTAAAGGGCCACGTACAGGTACGTGATTTTGCCTGCCCGTGCCATTCTGCTGAAGTATATATGCAGTGGGCGGTTGGGAAGCGGTTAAACAGGAACGCAGGAGATAGTCTCTGTGATGTTGACCAAGGCGAAGGCAGAGATCATCTGGGCTGGACGCTTAAGTAGGCAGGACTGACGAGCAGGATATCATCAACAAGTGAGACATTGTGGAGAGATGGGAGCTAGAAATTAGCCGACAGCTAAGCGGCCAGCACAGAAAAGGAAGGGCAGAGCCCAGCCCTGACACGCTCACACATAAAAACCAAATAAGTGAATAATAAAGAGATGACATCCGGTGATACCCCCCTGTGTGATAGACTGAACGAGTCTCACACCTCCGAGAACCACGGACAAACCTCCAAGTCCACTTCCGTTTTCCGGTCCTGACGTCACCTCGGGTTCGCTGTGTAACCTCACCCGACGTGTTTCGTCACTTCCAATTTTGTCACGGGGGTGGTTACACAGCGTGTAAATCCTGCTTACTGTTTGTATCCTCCCCGCTTTCAGGGTCAACACCTTCCCCACCACTCAGGTACCAAACCTTGGCAGAGTGTCCATATTACACGGCATCTCTAATGTATCAAATCTGATAAATATGAGTTTAATGTATTAGAAGAGGTTCTACACTGGTGACTCCTCCCAGTACATCTGTGATTGGGTGGGAGTCACATGGCTACCGGAACATCATCTACCTTTCTAGGCCAGGGGACCCGGACCATAGAACCGGGGGAAGTTCCGGACTTGCTGGATGGGTGGAAGAGATGTAGGGGAGCTTCTGCTATAAAACCTCCTCCCTCGCGGTGTCCCCCTCCCCCCCTTCCCATCACTCGGATAAATATAACAAATATAAATATAAAAGATTTTCTCCCACACAGAGGGGTATTCGGCCCACCAGGGATTTTCTGCTTCTCTTACAGTTTTCATAGGAAGACTTTTTTATTTTTTCGGCAGCTTTTTTTTTTCAGTATTTTTTGGCTCCCGACTTTCCTCCTAACGGCTGTGAGAAATTATTAGCGCCCCCTGAGGAATTGTCTGGCGTTTCGCCCACAAAAGCCTCGTAGAAAAGTCTTCATGGGAGTCCTAATGATGAAGGTTCTACAAATAGCACAAACATTGTCAGAGCTATAAAAGAAACAAGTGAGCTCTCCCCAGGGGCCCCCAGGGACCCCCCCAGGGACCCCGCTACTGCGAGTCCAAGCAGATAGCGGAAGCATCAGAAGCCTCAGACTGCAATGGTCTGTGCACCATATATACAGATCAGGACTTTTGTTGGAACTCCTATAGATCGAGCACAGAAGACCGATGTCCTTTGTGCAGGAATAACGCCGCGTACACACGGTCGGACTTTCCGACAGGAAACGTTGGATGTGAGCTTGTTAGCGGAAAGTCCGACCGTGTGTAGGCTCTGTCGACAGAGGCGCCTCGCACTCACAGGGGCCTCGCGGCCACCTAATTTGCTTGTGCTCAATCACTGATGTTGACGCCGGTGGCTCCACCTACCCCCGCTGGCCCAGGGGCTGTACTGCCCGAGGAATAGCGGCCCCAGCAGGGAGCGGCTGCATCCCTGTTCGGTGGCAGCAGGTTCGGGGAGCGGGACAGTAGAGGCCTCTAGGTGGCAGCAGCGGCCGGATGACAGCACCCGGCTCCAGGTGCCATCTCTACAAGGCGTGTGTGCGGGCGGCATGTCCATGTGGGAGCCGAGGCTGGGCTGCTCCTTCAGCCTGCACCGCTCACCCGACCTCTCCGCACCTGCCTCCAGCTGAGCTGCCCCATGACTGAAGATAAAGGAGCTCCGCCTCCAATCTCCTGATGCCGCCTGGCCGACCAGAGAGTACGTGAGTGCCCGTGCAGCCTCCCTGTGTGCCTGGATAGGAGGAGCAGTGGGCGCCTGCATATAGAGGAATTGATCTTTCTATATTCCTCCTCTCTCTCTTCCCCCTCTCTCTCTGCACTGTGTTGGGATCCCCCACTCTCCTTCCTCCCAAGACATGGGAAGTTCTTAGAGGGGTTGCCACCTTGCTGGTTCCCAGATGTTTTAATGGCTGCATATGTCTGATGGGTGAGGGGGGTGCCCTGGAAGTGGTGCGGATGAACTGTGTGCCAGATCCGTGCATCTTTCTGCAGCCATTTTTATTGCTTGATTTTTTTTTTCCCTTTATGGGAGTGGGTGGGGCCTCATGTGTAAGTTTCGCCTAAGGCCTCACAAAGCCCAGAGCCACCTCTGTCCATCGAACATTTGTTGTCGGACTTTCCGCCAACAAGAATTTGCTAGCAGGTTCTCAAATTTTCCGCCAACAAAATTTTGTTTTGTCAGACTTTCCGATCGTGTGTACACAAGTCCGTCGCATTAAAGTTCACGCATGCTCGGGATCAAGTACGAGCCGGAAGCGCTCGGTCTTGTAAAACTAGCATTCGTAAGATATCACATGACTATTGGACGTCCTTTTTATCGGCTCGCCGTACGTCTTGTACGTCACCGCGTTCCCACGTTCGTAATTGTTGGCCAACATTTGTGTGACGGTGTGTGTGCAAGACAAGTTGGAGCCAACAACCTTCCAACAAAAATCCACGGGTTTTGTTGTCGGAAAGTCCGATCGTGTGTGCGGGGCATTCGTCTCAGTAACGGCTCAACTGTCACTTCTTCAGCTCTGTAATGTGGACCAAAGCCAGTCCTGTTCAGCCAATGAAGTTCCAGGCGATCCTCGTGGTATGGAGACCATTTCTGCTCCTTATATGTAGAGAAGGGCGCTTCTAAGTGCAGTATGTACATATAGGGAGAGGGATCCCCTGAGCATGCTCCAAAACTAATCAACCGCCCCCCTTGCTGACATCACTTCTGCCTCCCGTGTTCCACGGGGGTTTCAGGAAGTACCATCTTGCTCCCCCAGACATCCCGGCAGCTGCTGGTTGGCTCAGTGACTGGGAAATCCAGGCAACAAAGAGAAAAAGCAGAAAACATCCAGAAGACAAATGAGTCGGTTTATTGTAGAATCAAAGGTAGAAAAACAAAACATGACCCACGAGGGATCCACACCAATCATCAGACGTGAGTCACACAAAGTGCACACAGTGCAGGAGGACCATCTCAGGGGGGCTTCATACATTCATGAGCTTCTTTACTCTGCAATCCTGTTAGTGCTTTTACCCACTTTCAGCCCCGGACCAATTGGCAGCCAAAGGACCAGGCCCCTTTTTGCGATTCGGCACTGCGTCGCTTTAACTGACAATTGCGCGGTCGTGCGGCGTGGCTCCCAAACAAAATTGACGTCCTTTTTTTCCCACAAATAGAGCTTTCTTTTGGTGGTATTTGATCGCCCCTGCGGTTTTTATTTTTTGCGCTATAAACAAAAATAGAGCGACAATTTTGAAAACAATGCATTATTTTTTGCTTTTTGCTATAATAAATATCCCCAAAAAATATATAAAAAAACATATTTTTTCCTCAGTTTAGGCCGATACGTATTCTTCTACATATTTTTGGTAAAAAAAATCGCAATTAGCAATTATTGATTGGTTTGCGCAAAAGTTATAGCGTTTACAAAATAGGGGCTAGTTTTATAGCATTTTTATTAATATTTTTTTTTTTACTAGTAATGGCGGCGATCAGCGATTTTTATTGTGACTGCGACATTATGGCGGACACATCAGACATTTTTGACACATTTTTGGGACCATTGTCATTTATACAGCAATCAATGCTATTTAAATGCACTGATTCCTATGTAAATGACAGTGGCAATGAAGGAGTTAACCACTAGGGGGCGGGGAGGAGTTAGTGTGACGTGTTGTTTTTTTTTTTTACATTAGGGGGCGGGGCTGACGTCTGACGTCACTGATCGGCTTTCCCGATGACCGGGAAGAGCCAATCAATGACAGTCAGAGTAGGAAGCGCAGGGAGAGGTTTGTTTACACAGACCTCTCCCCGTTCTTCAGCTCCGTGACCCCGATCGCGGGACACCAGCGGCGATCGGGTCCGCTGGTCCCGCGGCCGGGGTCACGGAGCTCCCGACCGGCTAGGCAATTAAAGGGGACGTATATATACGTGCTTTTGCCTAGCCGTGCCATTCTGCCCACATATATGTGCAGGAGGCGGTCGGGAAGCGGTTAACCGTTGCCTTTTAATAAAACTGCTGACATACTACACTTAGAAGCGCCTTTCTCTGCATACACTACATTACCATAAGTATTGGGACACCTGCCTTTACATGAACTTTAATGACATCCCAGTCTTAAGCCCCGTACACACG
Organism: Lithobates sylvaticus; assembly: GCA_028564925.1. NCBI lineage: Eukaryota > Metazoa > Chordata > Amphibia > Anura > Ranidae > Lithobates > Lithobates sylvaticus. The sequence continues at coordinate 634,125,321 of CM053027.1, read as the reverse complement.
GTCGGAAATTCCGACCACAAAATCCGTCAGATTTTTTCCGACGGATTTTGTCCGACACTGGTGTTGCATACACACGGTCGGACAAAGTTGTCGGAAAATGCGATCATCCTGAACGTGGTGACGTTCGTTGCGTACGACGGAACTACGTAGAGGCTAGTAGCCAATAGCTTTGGTCTTGTAATGTGATCTGAGCATGCGTGGCACTTTGTCCGTCGGAATTCGCTACACACGATCGGAAAAAGTCCGATAGGACTTTGTTGTCGGAAAATTCGAGAGCAGGAGATAAAACTTTGTCCGTCGGAAAATCCGACAGAAAAAGTCCGATGGAGCCCACACACGGTCGGAATTTCCGACAACATTGTCCGATAGGACAGAATCCATCGGAAAATCCGACCGTGTGTACGCGGCATTAGTCCGGAGGGTTCAATATTGAGTTGGCTCTTTGCAGCTATAACAGCGTCACCTCTTCTGGGAAGGCCGTCCACAAGGTTTAGGAGGGTGTCTATGGGAATGTCTGACCGTTCTTCCAGAAGAGCGTTTGTGAGGTCAGGCACTGATGTTGGAGGAATATCTGGAGGAGTGGCCAATCCTCGGGTCCTCTTTGGTGAGGTCTCCTTTCTGTTTCCTCCGGTAATAACTTAATCGAGGGAATTAAAGCGAAGCACATCGCCAACAGGCTCGGCAAACTTTTGATCAAAAAAAAACCATCTCAGGACTTTTGGGGTCACGACAGAGAAAAATAAATAAATATCTGGAAATGAAATGAAAGGAGATCTCGGCTGCCAAGACGATATAAATCCTCTAATAAAACTATTTTAGATTTTTAATGATAAGAAGACAGAAATGTTTTTAGGGGAAAAAAACGGAAGACCAACCAAAGCGTTCGCAGTCCGGTAAATATTTATATCAATAAAACATTCTTCTGTTTTCTGTGACGTTTCTGAGACACCCGAAATATTTCACTGGTAAAATGATTCTTCTCTAAGAGAACATTGTGACAGCGCCGGAATAAACCGCTTCTACAACCTCCCCAAACGTGATCTCCATCAGGGCAGCTTTACATGTGTAGCGTCACCCCTGAGGAGACGCCGGCGGACTTTCCCCCCCCCCGGGGAGATCACACACAGCCAGGCACACAGCATCTTCTTCACTCTTCCCCTCACTCAACAGGAACAGTCTAGGGGTGTCTTTAGTTTTAGGGTTTTGTATTATAACATTGAACTTGGATGGGGTAAAGAGAGCATAGGATCCCATTTGTAGCTTGCCCAGTGTCATTTGTAGCTTGCCCAGTGTCATTTGTAGCTTGCCCAGTGTCATTTGTAGCTTGCCCAGTGTCATTTGTAGCTTGCCCAGTGTCATTTGCAGCCTTGCCTAGTGTCATTTGCAGCCTTGCCCAGCGTCATTTGTAGCTTGCCCAGTGTCATTTGTAGCTTGCCCAGTGTCATTTGTAGCTTGCCCAGTGTCATTTGCAGCCTTGCCCAGTGTCATTTGTAGCTTGCCCAGTGTCATTTGTAGCTTGCCCAGTGTCATTTGTAGCTTGCCCAGTGTCATTTGCAGCCTTGCCCAGTGTCATTTGTAGTTTGCCCAGTGTCATTTGTAGTTTGCCCAGTGTCATTTGTAGCTTGCCCAGTGTCATTTGTAGTTTGCCCAGTGTCATTTGTAGTTTGCCCAGTGTCATTTGTAGTTTGCCCAGTGTCATTTGTAGTTTGCCCAGTGTGATTTGCAGCATTGCCAGCGTCATTTGCCTTGCCCACGTTTAAATTTCCCGCCGCGAGACAAACCGTGCAAAGAAAAAGGCCGAACCACCGCCGAAAAAGACCGAGCTGACTGTTCGGCTCCGCTCGGAGTCCTGCCTCCCTGCTGTTTCGGGAGCGAGCGCAGGGAGGCGGGACTACGAGCGGAGCTGAACAGTCGGCTTTGGCCTTTTTCAGGTGCGGTTCGGTCTTTTTCGGCAGCGGTCGCCATTTTTCGGCGCCGCTCGCTTTTTTTTGTCATTTTTTTGGGGGTATCGGCGTATAACACGCACCCACGTCTTTCCCCCGATTTTAAGGGGTAAAAAGTGCATGTTATACGCCGATAAATACGGTATGTTGTCGGAAAATCCGACCGTGTGTGGGCTCTATCGGACTTTTTCCTTCGGAAAATCAGACGGAAAAAATTTGGGAGGAGGATCTCAAATTTTCCGACAACAAAATACGATTGGACTTTTTTACGATCGTGTGTCGAGAATTCTGACGGACAAAGTGCCACGCATGCTCAGATCAAATTATGAGACCAAACCTATTGGCTACTAATGTCAACACTAGTCCTGTCGTAACGAACGAACGTCACCACGCTCAGAATGATCGGATTTTCCGATAACTTTGTCCGACCGTGTGTACGCAACACCAGTTTCGGACAAAGTCTGTCGGAAAAAAGTCGACGGATTTTGTGTTCAGATTTTCCGACTGTGTGTGTGGGCGCTAATGCTCACAGGTGACTGGGATTTTTCCCAAAACACCAAAAGACACTTCTGCCGCGTACACATAATTGGAATTTTGGTCGGAAAAAGCTCTGATGGTTTTCCTGACGGAATTCCGACGGGATTTCGCTCAAGCTGTCTTGCCTACACACCAAATTCCGACCGCCAAGAACGCGATGACGTACAACACGTACGACGGGACTAGAAAAAGGAAGTTCAATACCCAGTAGCCAATAGCATCCACCTCGTAGTTGAATCTGAGTAGGCGTGAGTTTTTGTGCGTCAGAATTGCATACACACGATCGGAATTTCCGATAGAAAGTTTTTCCGGTGGAAACATGCTCTCAAATTTTTGCTGGCGGGAATTCGGCCAGCTAAATTTCCGATGGAGCGTACACACGGTCGCATTTTCCGATGAAAAGCTCTCATCGGTCTTTTGCTGGCCGAAATTCCGACCGCGTGTACGCGGCATAACTCCCAGCAACGGGGTCATCTACTCACATGGTCACAGCATCATCAGTTGCCTTCTTCCAATATCCACCAGGCTCTCTTCAATGAGGGAGATACAGACTCACACCTCCATAAGACAGCTGGACACCCCCCCCCCCCCCCCCAACTTCCTCCTGGCTCTCTCGACTGAATCTTTCCAGACCCAAACCGACTCTAATGCCCCGTCCACACGGTCGGAAAATCCGACCACAAAATCCATCAGATTTTTTCCGACGGATTTTGTCCGACACTGGTGTTGCATACACACGGTCGGAATTCTCTGACAGTTTTTCCGACGAAATTCCGACGGAATTCCGCTCAAGCTGTGTTGCCTACACACGGTCACACCAAATTCCGACGGTCAGTAACACAGCGGCATAAAACACGTTCGACAGCACTATAAAAGGGAAGTTTAATGCTTCCGAGCATGCGTCGAATTGTTTCCGAGCATGCGTCGGAATTTTGCGTGTCGGAATTGCATACACGCGATCGGAAAATCCGATAGAAAGGTTTTCCGTCGGAAAAATTGAGAACGGGTTCTCAATCCAAAGTCCGTCGGAAATTCCGACAGAAAAAGACCGATGGGCGTACACACGGTCGGAAAATCCGATGAAAAGCTCCCATCTGACTTGTTTTCATCGGAAATTCCGACCGTGTGTACGCCGCATTAGACTAGGCTTTGCAAATAGGCTTCCCAGCTGTGATCTCGATGTCTTCTACATGGCACCTCCAGTAATCCTGCCCCAGGGGCAGACTCCCTGCACAGGGGTGTCCTCCAACCGAACTGGACCCAGGAACTCTCTCAATCAGCCTTAGGCTATTTATGGGCTCTCCAGGCACCTGCTGGGCACACCTCCCCAGGGATTGGCTAGGCTGCCCATAAATACTCAGGCTGCTCGCTCTGTTCTTTCTCCTACTACAAATCTAGAATCCTCTAGAATACAGGGGGGGGGGCAATCAGAGGGGGGAGACACTGAGCAGGCCTGAACAATCAACCCCTACACTACACTTGTAAGCAGGTTGCTTATAAATGTCGTTGTTGTTTAGAAAGGTTCTCCAGGCTGCCCAGGTGGGAAAGGGTTAACTCAGGTTCTGTATTGATCCCGGGCTTTTCTAGGCCCTGCCCTCCACCCTGTGCTACTAATAAAAAGGGGGGGAAGTCTCAGCTCAGGGGATCTCGGCCAGGGCCGGGACAAGGGGTGGGCAGGAGGGGCGGCTGCCCCTGGCGCAAGGGTTTATTGCAGGGGTGGGGGGGCACCCTGACCCTAACCCTTAGGGAAAGGGGGGCGCAGTTTGGCATCTTTGCCCTGGGTGCTGGGTGACCTTGTCCCGTCACTGATCTCGGCCATAGCCGCATGGGAAGATCAAAGCAGCTCAACCACAAGGATGAGACATCCTACAGCAGCTGGCAAAGTACCCTCAAGGGAATCCACCTGGACCAAGACTCTACCACATTATGGACCCTCACCTCGGGGGAGGTAAGCACTGGGCAGCCTGGATCTAGTTAGCTAAAGTGGTGTTTCCACCAAAAAAAATAAATAAAATTGCTTAAAAATCATTGGAAAAAAATATATTTTTTACTCATCTCTAAATGCCTGTTGCTAGGGGGTCCCTCGTAGTCTGCCACCTTCAGACATGACATCACTTCCCCTCGGCGCCGCACACTCATCTGGGACCTGTCACGCGTCCCAGATGATTGATCGTCGCATCACGGCGCGTGGCGCCGCTCGCGCATGCGCAGTGGGTGCCCGGCTGTGAAGCCACAGCCGGGTGCCCACATTAAGAATGTCGGCGCCGCGAGCGGAGCGGGGAACGAGGGGGGGGGGCTTCGTTCCCCCGCATCGCTGGACCCTGGGACAGGTAAGTGTCCGATTATTAAAGGTCAGCAGCTGCAGTATTTGTAGCTGCTGACTTTTACATTTTTTTTTTTAGGGGGCACCCCACTTTAAGGAACAACTGTTACTGCACCGTTGGACTGTGATGCGGAATGTATTCAATAAAGTTTTTTTAACTGTTAAAATTCTATTCTGAAGTTACTTAGCCCCTTGGCGCAAGTGCCTCCTGGCCCCTTAAGAGGTTTCAGATGCCGGGAGGCGGGGTGGGGTTTATGATCATGTGACCACTGCTACTTGCGATCGGGGGCTTTCTGTTAGCCATCGGTAACTTTGCCAGGGGCGAGCGTGGCACATGCTCTCGGCACAGCTGTATTTACAAATATGCGGCCACTCTGTGTTAAGGCCCACTGATCGCCCGCATATTTGCCTACTGTGGATGTGAAGGGGTTAAAGGGGTGCATGGTGGCACATGGCGTATCTAGAAGAACAGGGCCTGTAAGGGGTCAAAGCGGATAGCATGGAAGGCAACCACTCAGCAGAAGAGCGGGCTGGAAGTGGGTAGTGGGCGGGCTGGTAGTGAGGGGGATCAGTACTCTGACTCCTTCTCTAGCGGTCGGTACCTCAAAAACAATCCGGACCAAACCCATGAAAGGGAGACCCCATGGACCTAGCTGGAGGTAAGGAAGAGAGAGCAGTTAATCGAGTGCATGCTTGAGGTCCGCGTGTTGGGCATGGCGGGACCCCATTCTGGAAGTGAGGTGGCATAGCAAGGCTGGTCTGGTGGAGCGGGGCACAGGCTCCGTGGAAATGCTAAGTTCTGGTGTATGGCTCCCTTCTAAGCCCTAATGTTCTATCCACATGACTGTGGCCCTGCCTAGTCTCGGGCATTGACGAGGGCATACACAAGAAGAGGTGACCCCACACGCACCGATTACAGAGGAGCGCTACGCATGTCTTTTCCATGACTTTTACTACATTACCACCCATCCCATTACAATATAGTTTGCACTTAGGGATGAGCCGAACACCCCCGGGTTCGGTTCGCACCAGAAACCGCGAACGGACCTAAAGTTCGTGCGAACATTAGAACCCTATTAATTATAATGGACGCGAACGTTCGAAATCAAAAGTGCTAATTTTAAAGGCTAATATGCAAGTTATTGTCTTAAAAAGTGTTTGGGGACCCGGGTCCTGCCCCAGGGGACATGTATCAATGCAAAAATGTTTTTTAAAAACGGACGTTTTTTCAGGAGCAGTGATTTTATTAATGCCTAAAGTGAAACAATAAAAGTGTAATATTCCTTTAAATTTTGTACCTGGGGGGGGTGTGTATAGTATGCATGTAAAGGGGTGCATGTTTCCTGTGCTTAGAACTGTCTCTGCACAAAGTGTCATTTTTGCAGGAAAAAAAGCTATTTAAAATCACTCGCGGCTAATGAATTGTCGGCTCCCGTAATACAGAGAACAGTCATTCATTGAAAGTCATTGCTAAAAAAAAAGCCATTGATTAAAAAAAAAAAAGCGTGGGGGGTCCCCCCCCAAATTCAATTACCAGGCCCTTCAGGTCTGCTATGGCTATTAAGGGGAACCCCGGCAAAAAAAAAAAATGGCGTGGGGTCCCCCTCAATCCCCCACAGTTACGACCCTTTGTACCACCTGCCCCACCCTATTAGATTGTAAGCTCTTCTGAGCAGGGCCCTCTTAATCCGCTTGTATTTAATTGTGCTGTAACTGTATTGTCTCTCTTTTATATTGTAAAGCGCTGCGTAAACCGTTGGCACCATATAAATCCTGTATCATGATAATAATAATTTGAGTGTGAAGTTTGTTTTCAAACGTTATTGGCTCAGGAGTAGGTGATGATCAGAGGAAGGGAATCACCGTCCTGGTGGTGAGAGCAAACCCCCCCTCATGGAACATAGATCAGGTGACCCTGGCTGCCAAGTGACCTGGGCACTAGGGGGTGTTTGGTTGGACCCTCAAAGCCCTAAACTGGACCATGACCAATCGCACAGCCCTGCTTGAGAAGTTCTCCGGGCATATTGGGTTGTGGTGGACCTTGATTAGGGAGTTGGGTGAGCTGGTTTTAAACCGGCATCCGTGTACAGTACATGACAACAGAGGGGTGAGTCTAGCTGGGCCTCGGTGGATATGAAGTACAGAGTGTGCCCCGAAAAGCCTTGTTTACAGGTGGGGCCCCAGCTGCGTGGTTTGGCCAAATGAAGCAGCGATGGGGGACCGGCCTAGTTATGATTTCATGTTATATTGTAGAAATGGTTTCCACAGCTTCCTAAATGGATAATTATCTAAAAAAAAAAGCGTTTATTTGGAGCATGGGATCCCCCCAGTCCATTACCAGGCCCTTTGGATCTGGTATGAATATTAAGAGGAACCCCAAATCAAAATGTAAAAAATAAATTGTGTGGGGGTCCCCCTAAAATCCATACCAGGCCCTTCGGGTCTGATATGGAAATTAAGGGGAACCCTGCGCCAAAATAAAAAAAATGGTGCAGGGGTCCCCCCCAAAATCCATACCAGACCCCTATCTGAAGACACATCACCTGGCAAGGGAGGATATGTGAGTTTCCCCCCGCCCTCCTGAACTGTACCAGGCCACATGCCCTCAACATGGGAAGGGTGCTTTTCCTGCAGCCTGCTGGGATAAGGGTCTGGTATGGATATTGGGGGGGACCCCCATGGCATTTCTTAAAATATGTTGGTGCAGGGTTCCCCTTAATTTCCATATCAGACCCAAAGGGAGCCTTGGATTTTAGGGGGACCCCAAGCAATTTTTTTTTTTTATTTTGATTCGAGGTTCCCCTTAATATTCATACCAGGGCCTGGTAATGGACTGGGGGGGATCCCATGCTCTTTTTTTCAATGAGTTTTATCTATATTGCCGTGACCGACAATTCATTATATCCGCAGGCAGTTTTAAATTACTTTTTTTCCTTTAGAAATGTAATTTTGCTGTCTGACAACCCCCAGGTATGAAATTTTAAGGAATATTTCATTTTTATTGTTTCACTTTAAGTACAGGGGGTCCCCGGGTTACAAACAAGATAGGGACTGTAGGGTTGTTCTTAAGTTGAATCTGTTTGTAAGTCGGAACAGGTACATTTTTTAAGTGTAGCTCCAGCCAAAAAAAATCTATTTTTAAGTTTTTTAGATAACATAGAGAAGGGTTATCACCCCTGTAACATTTGTTTTGCTGTCTGTGCCCCTGTTTAGAAGATTTCACCTCACCTTCTGTCCCAATGACAATTGGATTTTGAAAATGTTGGGTTGTTAGGGAAGCATGGACTGGTGATAAAGCATCAGTGGAGACACCTTTTTACCCATAATAACTCTTACAGGAGTGAATTTCCCTTCCTAGGGGTGGATTTCCTCTCACTTCCTGTTGTCTCCCTCCGTTTGTAAGTAGGAGTCGTTTGTAAGTCGGATGTTTGTAAGTCGGGGACCCCCTGTATTATTAAAATCACCGTTCCCAAAAAAAATGCAGTTTTTTAAAACTTTTTTTGCATTGATACATGTCCCCTGGGGCAGGACCCGGGTCCCCAAACACTTTTTATGAAAATAACTTGTATATAAGCCTTTAAAATGAGAACTTTGATTTTTTATGCTCGTGTCCCATAGACTTTAACGGTGTTCCGGCAGCTTTCGAATTTTCCCTGAACACTGCATATTGTTCGCCTGTTCACGTTGCTGAAACCGTGAGCGCGCCTAGTTGGGCCGTCTTCCCACCGGGTTTGTTGTGACCTCTCATTGCATTACTTTAATACAAGTTTATTATTGCATTTGACTGTGTAACTTATTGCAGCTGCACCATGCTGTACCCCACCTACAAATTGGCCAAATGCCCCATAGCAAGAGTCAACATTTGAACTTATTAATCCACTAAGATTTTTTATTTTTTAATTCTGTGATTTTATGGAGCTATGTGATATATGAGATATGTGATAATATTTTTTTTTTTTTTTTTTTACATTTGGTATATAATATATTGTTTATTTACCGGTAGTCCTTTTCTTTCAATAGTGATATAAAAATCTAAGGATGTGGTGCCACCATCTTGGAGGCCATCCATTCAGCTTCTACGGTAAGTGCTGCTTTGTGTTCTATGAACTGTCTTGTCTCCGGCTGACAGTAACCCACATCCAATGACAGCAGACGTCTAGTTTAGACTGGAGAAGTGTGAATTTGTAGATTTTTTTCCTTCTCGATTTCCTTTTTCAGCGAGGTTCCAGTAGAATTTTCCTAGTCCCCTGATGTTCTACTTCGACTGAACAGTCTGCTGAGCCGGGTGCGGATTTGCTTTGTCTTAATTCCATAGATTAATGGGTTAATCACAGGAGATAACAAGAGATATATATTCCCAAACAGGACATGAAGATTGGGGGCTGTGCTACTTGGAAGGCGGTGAACTATGGCAAGGCCAATGAAGCCCATGTAGAAGACAATGACAGCACATATATGGGAGACACACGTACTGGTGGCCTTCAGACTGGCCTCGGCCACCACACTTACCACCATCTTCAAAAGTAGTAGGTAGGAGATGACGATGAACAGAAAGTCGATGCCCGCGGTTGAGAGGGCAATAAACAGGCCAAAGACGATATTGATGCTTATGTCAGCACAGGCCAACTTCATGACCTCTTGGTGGAGGCAGTAGGAGTGAGTTAAAAAATTCTTCTGAAACCTTTTAAGAAGCAACGGTAGAGGAATCATCCCAGCTGCCCCCCTGGTTATAATGACCAAGGTGATATTTTTAATGGTCTTGTTGGTTAAAATGGAAGAATATCTGAGAGGGTGACAAATTGCCACATACCGGTCTATAGCCATGGCCACCAGTATCCCGGATTCCAGGGCAGACAGGGAATGGATGGAGAACAATTGGGTCAAACACATGTCAAAGATGATCTTCCGGTTATCAAACCAGAAGATCCAAAGCATTTTGGGCATGACTGCGGAGGCTATCAAGATGTCCAATACTGACAGCATGAAAAGGAAAATGAACATGGGTTCATGAAGCTTTTGGTCCACCTTAATGATATAGAGAATGGTGATGTTCCCAAGGATAGCGACGATGTATAGTAAGGCAAGAGGAAATCCAAACCAGAAATTAAAGTCATCTAGATTTGGTATTACCGCTGAGAGTGAAATCACTGATACTGCTGCATGTTAGGTTGAGTGGTTCCATGATGACCTGTGTCCCACCACGTCCAAGCACAGGTGGCTCCACGATGACCCGTGTGTCGAAATGTCCAGTCATAGATGGCTTCATGATGACTTCTATCACAAAAGCCTCATCTTCTCCTGAAACAGAAATAACAACACATTTACTCACACAGGCACACAGGAAAGGTCCTCCCACGCGTAAGGTGAGTAGGCCCCGCCCACATATATCCCATCTTAATTTCCCATCCTGCAGATACATCTGGAAGTGAGAGGAAATGTTTGCAAGGTGAGTACCCCCTTCTTGGTACCCCCCTACTGGTGGTCCTGTACCCAGAAATAAATACCTGATAGGTTCATTAACCCATTCCTGCTCTATTTAACCGCTTCAGCACCGGGCCATTTTTTACCCTTCCTTACCAGAGCACTTTTTGCGATTCGGCACTGCGTCGCTTTAACTAACAATTGCGCGGTCGTGCGACGTAACACCCAAACAAAATTGACGTCCTTTTTTTCCCACAAATAGAGCTTTCGTTTGGTGGTATTTGATCACCTCTGCGGTTTTTATTTTTTGCGCTATAAAACAAAAGAAGAGCGACAATTTTGAAAAAAAAAACACAATATTTTCTACTTTTTGCTATAATAAATATCCCATTTTTTTTAAAAAAAACGATTTTTCCCCTCAGTTTAGGCCGATACGTATTCTTCTACATATTTTTGGTAAAAAAAATCGCAATAAGCGTATATTGATCGGTTTGCGCAAAAGTTAAAGCGTCTACAAAATAGGGGATAGATTTATTGAATTTTTTTTTTTTTTTTTTTACTAGTAATGGCAGCGATCTGCGATTTTTTTTTTTTTCGTGACTGCGACATTGCGGCGGACACTTTGGACACTTTTGACACATTTTTGGAACCATTCACATTTACACAGCGATCGTTGCTATAAAATTGCATTGATTACTGTGTAAATGTGACTGGCAGGGAAGGGGTTAACACTAGGGGGCGCTGTAGGGGTTAATATGTTCCCTAATAGAAGTGATTCTAACTGTGGGGGGAGGGGACTCAAGGGGAGAAGACCGATCATGTGTTCCTCTGTACTGGGATCACATGATCGGTCTCCTCCCCGCTGACAGGACGTGGAGCTGTGTGTTTACACCCCATCATTACACACACAGCTCCACGTTCCCGCCCGGTCCCGTTGTTTTAACGGGCAATCGCGGGTGCCCGGCGGACATCGCGGCCGCCGGGCACTCGCACCGGGTCCCAAGCGATGCCGCGGGGCGCGCGCGCGCGCGCGCCCCCCAGGCGGCCGGGAATCCGAGGACGTCATATGACGCCCACCCAGGATGGGAGATCCACCTTGTGGGCGTCATATGACGGCGGGCGGTGTTGAAGTGGTTAAATCTAAAAACTAAGTGGCTTTAGATACACTTTAAACAAGCCTTTCTAAACCTCTTTTCACTAGAAGCACCCTTCAAAAAATTCCTCAAAAAAAAGTCTCAGATCTCAGTGAACTTCTGATAAACATTAATATATCATCAATATATCTACAGTTCTGAGCGTGTCATTATAAGGGTGTATTTGAGGCTAGAGAGGATAGTGGGGTTCAACTCACCCAGAGCATCTCTGGTTGCGCAGCTAGAACTGACAGTTGCTGCACAGCTGGTAAATATGTTGGGGGGGCACTGAACTTGGGGGAGGGCAGGGGGGAGATGGGGGACATTTTGACTAAGATTGTTGTACTTGTGGGGAGGGAAGATCTGTACTGGAGGTTAGATCTGTACTGGGGGATCTGTACTGGGGGAGATCTGTACTGGAAGTTAGATCTGTACTGAAGGGGACCCTTTCTGGTGGGATATTTGTACTGGGGGGGATCTGTACTGGGGGGTGAGATCTGTACTGGCGGTTAGATCTGTACTGGGGGATCTGTACTGGAGGGGACCTGTACTGGGGGAGATCTGTACTGGAGGTTAGATCTGTACTGAAGGGGACCCTTTCTGGGGGGAGATTTGTACTGGGGGGAGATCTGTACTGGGGGGTGAGATCTGTACTGGGGGTGAGATCTGTACTGGGGGGAGATCTGTACTGGAGGTTAGATCTGTACTGGAGGGGACCTGTACTGGGGGGAGATCTGTACTGGGGGAGATCTCTACTGGAGGTTAGATCTGTACTGGAGGGGACCTGTTCTGGGGGGAGATCTCTACTGGAGGTTAGATCTGTACTGGAGGGGACCTGTTCTGGGGGGAGATCTGTACTGGGGGTGAGATCTGTACTGGGAGGTATCTGTACTAGGGTTGCCACCTTTTCTTCAAGCCAAACCCAAACACTTTAGCGACGCGTGGAAACATTTTTGTTGTAGTAGACTGGGGGAGATCTGTACTGGAGGTTAGATCTGTACTGAAGGGGACCCTTTCTGGGGGGAGATTTGTACTGGGGGGAGATCTGTACTGGGGGTGAGATCTGTACTGGGGGGAGATCTGTACTGGAGGTTAGATCTGTACTGGAGGGGACCTGTACTGGGGGGAGATCTGTACTGGGGGAGATCTCTACTGGAGGTTAGATCTGTACTGGAGGGGACCTGTTCTGGGGGGAGATCTCTACTGGAGGTTAGATCTGTACTGGAGGGGACCTGTTCTGGGGGGAGATCTGTACTGGAGGTTAGATCTGTACTGGAGGGGACCTGTTCTGGGGGGAGATCTGTACTGGGGTGAGATCTGTACTGGGAGGTATCTGTACTAGGGTTGCCACCTTTTCTTCAAGCCAAACCCAAACACTTTAGCGACGCGTGGAAACATTTTTGTTGTAGTAGAATTGTAAAATTCCTGGGACACCTTTGGGTGCACCATGGAGAGTAGTAATGCGGCGAACAGAGGGTGTGGCCAAACTGTGTTAACAGATGGCAACAGATTTGTGTGTGAATATGTCGGTTACTTGGGATTAGGGATGAGCTTCGAGTTCGAGTCGAACTCATGTTCGACTCGAACATTGCCTGTTCGCCTGTTCAGCGAACAGCGAACAATTTGGTGTGTCCGCGGCAAATTCGAAAAGCACCCTGTAAAAGTCTATGGGAGAAATCTCAAGTGCTAATTTTAAAAGCCTATATACAAGTTATTGTCATAAAAAGTGTTTGGGGACCCGGGTCCTGCCCCAGGGGACAGGTATCAATGCAAAAAAAAGTTTTAAAAACGGCCGTTTTTTCAGGAGCAGTGATTTTAATAATGCTTAAAGTGAAACAATAAAAGTGTAATATTCCTTTAAATTTCGTACCTGGGGGGTGTGTATAAAATGCCTGTGAAGGGGCCCATGTTTCCCGTGCTTAGAACTGTCCCTGCACAAAGTGTCATTTTGCAGGAAAAAAAAGCTATTTAAAATCACTCGCGGCTAATGAAATCCCATAATACAGAGAACAGTCATTCATTGAAAGTCATTGATAAAAAAAAAAAAAAAAAAGCGTGGGGGTTTCCATAAATTCAATTACCAGGCCCTTCAGGTCTGCTATGAATATTAAGGGGCACCCTGCATCAAATAAAAAAAAAATTACGTGGGGTTCCCCCTAAATATCCATACCAGACCCTTCAGGGGAACCCCGCATCAAAAAAAAAAAAAATGGCGTGTGGTCCCCCTCAAAAATCCATACCAGACCCTTATCCGAGCACGCAACCTGGCAGGCCGCAGGAAAAGAGGGGGGGATGAGAGCGCCCCCCCTCCATCCTGAACCGTACCAGGCCACATGCCCTCAACATTGGGAGGGTGCTTTGGGGGTCTGTGACCCCTCAAAGCACCATGTCCCCATGTTGATGGGGACAAGGGCCTCGCCCCCACAACCCTGGCCGTTGGTTGTGGGGGTCTGCGGGCGGGGGGCTTATCAGAATCTGGAAGCCCCCTTTAACAAGGGGACACCCAGATCCCGGCCTCCCCGGAAGAAGATGCCGGACGAGAAGACCAGAGCAAGAAGAAGCGGATGGAGGAAGAAGAAGATGGAAGAAGATGGAAGAAGAAGATGAAGAAACCGAAGGATGAAGAAAGGAAGAAGGAAGACCAGAAGAAAGAAGATGAAAGACAAATTTAATAAAGGAATTGTCAAAGACCGTCTCCTGTCATTTTTAACATTTTTGTCACTTTTTTGGTGAAATGGTAGGGCCCTTACCATTTCACACAGGGGGGGAGGCCGGGATCTGGGGGTCCCCTTGTTAAAGGGGGTTCCAGATTACGATAAGCCCCCCGCCCGCAGACCCCCACAACCAACGGCCAGGGTTGTGGGGATGAGGCCCTTGTCCCCATCAACATGGGGACATGGTGCTTTGAGGGGTCACAGACCCCAAAGCAACCTCCCAATGTTGAGGGCATGTGGCCTGGTACGGTTCAGGAGGGAGGGGGGGCCGCTCTCATCCCCCCACTTTTCCTGAGGCCTACCAGGTTGCGTGCTCGGATAAGTGTCCGGTATGGATTTTGAGGGGGACCCCACGCCATTTTTTTTTTTGGTGCGGGGTTCCCCTTAAAATCCACCCAGACCTGAAGGGTCTGGTATGGATATCTAGGGGGAGCCCCACATCATTTTTTTTTTAATTTGACGCAGGGTTCCCCTTAATAGCCATAGCAGACCTGAAGGGCCTGGTAATTGAATTATGGGGAACCCCCACGCTTTTTTTTATTTTTTTATAAATGACTTTCAATGACTGATCTCTGTATTACGGGAGCCGGCAATTCATATAGCCGCGAGTGATTTTAAATAGCTTTTTTTCCTGCAAAAATTACACTTTGTGCAGGGACAGTTCTAAGCACGGGAAACATGCGCCCCTTTACAGGCATACTATACACACCCCCCAGGTACGAAATTTAAAGGAATATTACACTTTTATTGTTTCACTTTAAGCATTATTAAAATCACTGCTCCTGAAAAAACTTCAGTTTTTAAAACTTTTTTTTGCATTGATACATGTCCCCTGGGGCAGGACCCGGGTCCCCAAACACTTTTTATGACAATAACTTGCATATAAGCCTTTAAAATTAGCACTTTTGATTTTGAACGTTCGAGTCCCATAGACTTTAATAGGGTTCTAAAGTTCACACGAGCTTTAGGTCTGTTCGTAGGTTCTGGTGCAAACCAAACAGGGGGGTTTTAGGCTCATCCCTACTTGGGATGCCACAGTCTGCTCTGAATAAGGTGTCTGGGTTTCAGGCAGCCTAAAACCCGGGCATATGACTTAAAGCCCGGACTGTCCAGTTGAATCTAGGTCAGGTGGCAACCTAGATGTCACCCCCCTCATAATACAGAGGTTAGTGTCACCCCCTTCTTCATAATGCTGAGGTCGGTGTCACCCCCCCTCATAATAAAGAGGATAGTGTCACCCTCCTTCATAGTACAGGGGTCGGTGTCACCCCCACCATAATACCAGGGCTCCCCATAGAGTCCCCCATTAGAGCAGTTGGACTGGAGGTATGTGTGTCCGGGTTTCAGGTGGACTGAAACCTGGACGCAGGTGTCAAAACCTGGACAGGTGGCAACCCTAATCTGTACTGGGGTAGGAGCTGTACTGGAATGGAGATCTGCACTGGGAGATCTGCACTAGGGGGAGATCTGTATTGGGGAGAAGGGTTAATACTGGGAAGGAGATCTGTACTGGGGGGGATCTGCACTGAAGGGGGGATCTATACTAGAAGGGGATCTGTACTGGGGGTAACCACTTCTTCCTCCACTCCCACAACCACTTCTTCCTCCACTCCCACAACCACTTCTTCCTCCACTCCCACTACCACTTATTCTTCCGCTGCCACTACCATTTCTTCCTCCACTGCCTCTACCACTTCTTTCTCCACTGCCTCTACCACTTCTTCCTCCACTCTCACTACCACTTCTTCCTCCACTCACACTACCACTTCTTCCTCCACTCACACTACCACTTCTTCCTCCACTCCCACTTCTTCCTCCACTCTCACTACCACTTCTTCCTCCACTCACACTACCACTTCTTCCTCCACTCCCACTTCTTCCTCCACTCTCACTACCACTTCTTCCTCCACTCCCACAACCACTTCTTCCTCCACTCCCACAACCACTTCTTCCTCCACTCCCACAACCACTTCTTCCTCCATTCACACTACCACTTCTTCCTCCACTCTCACTACCACTTCTTCCTCCACTCACACTACCACTTCTTCCTCCACTCCCACTTCTTCCTCCACTCTAAAAAAAAAAGCGTGGGGGTTTCCATAAATTCAATTACCAGGCCCTTCAGGTCTGCTATGAATATTAAGGGGCACCCTGCATCAAATTAAAAAAAAAATTACGTGGGGTTCCCCCTAAATATCCATACCAGACCCTTCAGGGGAACCCCGCACCAAAAAAAAAAATGGCGTGTGGTCCCCCTCAAAAATCCATACCAGACCCTTATCCGAGCACGCAACCTGGCAGGCCGCAGGAAAAGAGGGGGGGATGAGAGCGCCCCCCTCCATCCTGAACCGTACCAGGCCACATGCCCTCAACATTGGGAGGGTGCTTTGGGGGTCTGTGACCCCTCAAAGCACCATGTCCCCATGTTGATGGGGACAAGGGCCTCGCCCCCACAACCCTGGCCGTTGGTTGTGGGGGTCTGCGGGCGGGGGGCTTATCAGAATCTGGAAGCCCCCTTTAACAAGGGGACACCCAGATCCCGGCCTCCCCGGAAGAAGATGCCGGACGAGAAGACCAGAGCAAGAAGAAGCGGATCGGAGGAAGAAGAAGATGGAAGAAGATGGAAGAAGAAGATGAAGAAACCAAAGGATGAAGAAAGGAAGAAGGAAGACCAGAAGAAAGAAGATGAAAGACAAATTTAATAAAGGAATTGTCAAAGACCGTCTCCTGTCATTTTTTAACATTTTTGTCACTTTTTTGGTGAAATGGTAGGGCCCTTACCATTTCACACAGGGGGGGAGGCCGGGATCTGGGGGTCCCCTTGTTAAAGGGGGGTTCCAGATTACGATAAGCCCCCCGCCCGCAGACCCCCACAACCAACGGCCAGGGTTGTGGGGATGAGGCCCTTGTCCCCATCAACATGGGGACATGGTGCTTTGAGGGGTCACAGACCCCCAAAGCAACCTCCCAATGTTGAGGGCATGTGGCCTGGTACGGTTCAGGAGGGAGGGGGGGCCGCTCTCGTCCCCCCACTTTTCCTGAGGCCTACCAGGTTGCGTGCTCGGATAAGGGTCTGGTATGGATTTTGAGGGGGGACCCCACGCCATTTTTTTTTTTTGGTGCGGGGTTCCCCTTAAAAATCCATCCCAGACCTGAAGGGTCTGGTATGGATATCTAGGGGGAGCCCCACATCATTTTTTTTTTAATTTGACACAGGGTTCCCCTTAATAGCCATAGCAGACCTGAAGGGCCTGGTAATTGAATTATGGGGAACCCCCACGCTTTTTTTTATTTTTTTATAAATGACTTTCAATGACTGATCTCTGTATTACGGGAGCCGGCAATTCATTAGCCACGAGTGATTTTAAATAGCTTTTTTTCCTGCAAAAATTACACTTTGTGCAGGGACAGTTCTAAGCACGGGAAACATGCGCCCCTTTACAGGCATACTATACACACCCCCCAGGTACGAAATTTAAAGGAATATTACACTTTTATTGTTTCACTTTAAGCATTATTAAAATCACTGCTCCTGAAAAAACTTCAGTTTTTAAAACTTTTTTTTGCATTGATACATGTCCCCTGGGGCAGGACCCGGGTCCCCAAACACTTTTTTATGACAATAACTTGCATATAAGCCTTTAAAATTAGCACTTTTGATTTTGAACGTTCGAGTCCCATAGACTTTAATAGGGTTCTAAAGTTCACACGAGCTTTAGGTCTGTTCGTAGGTTCTGGTGCAAACCAAACAGGGGGGTTTTAGGCTCATCCCTACTTGGGATGCCACAGTCTGCTCTGAATAAGGTGTCTGGGTTTCAGGCAGCCTAAAACCCGGGCATATGACTTAAAGCCCGGACTGTCCAGTTGAATCTAGGTCAGGTGGCAACCTAGATGTCACCCCCCTCATAATACAGAGGTTAGTGTCACCCCCTTCTTCATAATGCAGAGGTCGGTGTCACCCCCCTCATAATAAAGAGGATAGTGTCACCCTCCTTCATAGTACAGGGGTCGGTGTCACCCCCACCATAATACCAGGGCTCCCCATAGAGTCCCCCATTAGAGCAGTTGGACTGGAGGTATGTGTGTCCGGGTTTCAGGTGGACTGAAACCTGGACGCAGGTGTCAAAACCTGGACAGGTGGCAACCCTAATCTGTACTGGGGTAGGAGCTGTACTGGAATGGAGATCTGCACTGGGAGATCTGCACTAGGGGGAGATCTGTATTGGGGAGAAGGGTTAATACTGGGAAGGAGATCTGTACTGGGGGGGGATCTGCACTGAAGGGGGGATCTATACTAGAAGGGGATCTGTACTGGGGGTAACCACTTCTTCCTCCACTCCCACAACCACTTCTTCCTCCACTCCCACAACCACTTCTTCCTCCACTCCCACTACCACTTATTCTTCCGCTGCCACTACCATTTCTTCCTCCACTGCCTCTACCACTTCTTTCTCCACTGCCTCTACCACTTCTTCCTCCACTCTCACTACCACTTCTTCCTCCACTCACACTACCACTTCTTCCTCCACTCCCACTTCTTCCTCCACTCTCACTACCACTTCTTCCTCCACTCACACTACCACTTCTTCCTCCACTCCCACTTCTTCCTCCACTCTCACTACCACTTCTTCCTCCACTCCCACTTCTTCCTCCACTCTCACTACCACTTCTTCCTCCACTCCCACAACCACTTCTTCCTCCACTCCCACAACCACTTCTTCCTCCACTCCCACAACCACTTCTTCCTCCACTCCCACAACCACTTCTTCCTCCACTCCCACAACCACTTCTTCCTCCACTCCCACAACCACTTCTTCCTCCACTCCCACAACCACTTCTTCCTCCACTCACACTACCACTTCTTCCTCCACTCACACTACCACTTCTTCCTCCACTCTCACTACCACTTCTTCCTCCACTCCCACAACCACTTCTTCCTCCACTTCCACTATCAGTTCTTCCTCCACTACCACTTCTTTCTCCACTTCCACTATCACTTCTTCCTCCACTCCCACTACCACTTCTTCCTCTACTTCCACTTCTTTTTTTACTGTTCCTACCACTTCTTCCTCCACCACTGCTACAACTTCTTCCCCCTTGCCACTAACACATCTTCCTCCACCTCTGCTACCATTTCTTCCTCAACTCACACTACCACTTCTTCCTCCACTCACACTATCACTTCTTCCTCCACTGCCTCTACCACTTCTTCCTCTACCACTTCTCCCTCCACCGCCTCTACCACTTCTTCCTCTACCACTTCTTCCTCCACTGCCTCTACCACTTCTTCCTCCACCGCCCCTACCACTTCTTCCTCCACCGCCCCTACCACTTCTTCCTCCACCGCCCCTACCACTTCTTCCTCCACTGCCTCTACCACTTCTTCCTCCACCGCCCCTACCACTTATTATTCCACCTCCGCTGCCACTTCTTCTTGCACTGCCACTACTACTTCTTTCACTCAGCTAACACCCCAGAATGAAACCCAACAGAGATTCTAACCCTCCTCCACTATGTGTAAAACTACCAAAGAAAATAGTTTGATCCAGAAATAAATGGAAACATTCTGTGGTGAGAATATCAACATTGCTAGAAAACATCAGGAGAGCGCAGCACAGCGGACGCCAGGCTGAGGACACGATATATTACACAAACACACATATATATATATATACAGCTAGAGAAGAACGTAGAATAAAAATGACAGATATGATAAGACCGGCCAGTAGTGATATCACAGAAGGTTTTGTTTGTTCACCTGTGTGAGCGATCTATTCTCACCTGTGCCAGTTATCTCCCCTCACCTGTGTCAGGTATCTCCTCTCACCTGTGTCAGTTATCTCCTCTCACCTGTGTCAGTTATCTCCTCTCACCTGTGTCAGTTATCTCCTCTCACCTGTGTCAGTTATCTCCTCTCACCTGTGTCAGTTATCTCCTCTCACCTGTGTCAGTTATCTCCTCTCACCTGTGTCAGTTATCTCCTCTCACCTGTGTCAGTCGTCTCCTCTCACCTGTGTCAGTTATCTCCTCTCACCTGTGTCAGTTATCTCCTCTCACCTGTGTCAGTTATCTCCTCTCACCTGTGTCAGTTATCTCCTCTCACCTGTGTCAGTCGTCTCCTCTCACCTGGTAAATAAGGAGGGGGAATTGGGACTTTGAATGGGGCTGATGGCTGGTTTTGGTTTGAAAGATATGTGAACTTGTTTATTAACATATAAATGTCAATAGGTTACAGTGATACATATCATATAAAATGGTAATGTCATATGAAAAGCCATTCATGAATGACATGGACAGCATGAATATGCATCAACATATACATATAACGGCACACAATAATGCAGACATGGCAATACTGGAGCGGCCCAGAAGAGACACCGACGCCATGGAAGAAGATGCCGGACGAGAAGACCAGAGCAAGAAGAAGCGGATCGGAGGAAGAAGAAGATGGAAGAAGATGCGGGAAGGAGAAGATGAAGAAACCGAAGGATGAAGAAAGGAAGAAGGAAGAGCAGAAGAAAGAAGATTTTAATAAAGGAATTGTCAAAGACCGTCTCCTGTCATTTTTAAAATTTTTGACACTTTTTTGGTGAAATGGTAGGCTACCATTTCACACAGGGAGGGGGGGGGGCGGGATCTGGGGGTCCCCTTGTTAAAGGGGGCTTCCAGATTCCGATAAGCTTGATAATGCGGTCAACCGACCTGGCTAGTCGCCAAGAGGTCCTGGCGATCATGTCTGACCAAACTAAGATGTGGTTGGGGAATGCCGCCCAATGATGAAGAAAATCATATTTAATGTCTTGGGTGATGTCCAGCTTGGTCCTGAGGCCCAGGTCGCCCCCCCGCGTGCAACACTAATACTTCAGGTGGCCTGTCCCAACGTGCAAAACGGTGCACCTCCGGGACAATTCTGCTCCATAGCATGCCGGGGAAACCCAACCACTTAATGTAAGCCTCCCTCCTGGAGAACCCCAATTGCCTCCCTCCTGGAGAACCCCAATTGCCTTCCGTCTGGCCTGACATCACCTCTCCTGGCCCCCCAGCAGACATAAGAATGCCCCATGATCCATACCAGCCCTGTAGCGGTACCTGAAAGAAAAGAAAAACAAAACAACCCGAAAAATGACTGTCCATCACACAAAGATATTCCTCGGTTCCTATACGCCCACCAACTCCGGCCTAACGTATGACCTAAACCGCCTCGATTCCCATCTGCCAATCTTCTTAACCGCCTCCTCATCTAAGCCCCAACGCACAGCCTCTGTTGCTGCCCCTATTCTGAAAGAATGTGAAGAATATTTCTGTCCCCCGAGGCCCAACTCCTCCAAGCACTTCTTAAATACCCCCGTGAACTGAAAACGGGACAGCGCCTCTCCATTTTGATGGACAAGCATCGGACCCTCGACTGCCGGCCTCTCGGCCAAAAAACGACTGACTGTAGCGACGGGGCAGAGCTTAGAGTCCGGAATGGCCAAAACCACCACTTCCTTGCCTCGGCCCTCCTGATCCGTCTTAGACCTTTTAATGAACATAACAACCCTGTCCCCTCTGCATCGGACCTCCCCCATACCCAACCCATCGCCTTTCTTCTTAGAAGAGCTAACAAGCTCCCCGATCCTGAAGGCCCCAAAGAATGCTGGAACAAAAGCCGTGTGGAAAAGACCCATTTCATACCTTGATACACATATCCCTGGTAAGCGGTCCACTAACTTACCCAAGAGTTCGAACGACACCGGTCGTCTGTCATCCTTAACCTTGGTCCCTCCTTAACCGCTTGTTTCACCCAAAACTCCTTGGTAGAATCCCGTTCCCCTTGCAATTTGAAGCAAAATGCCATGGCCGCCATTACCTTCCCCAGCCTCGACACGGAAATGCCTTTTTCCATGTTCCTGGCGATGAAGTATAAAAACAGCAAATTCTGGTCCCCTCCATAGTTTTTTCTCTAAACTGATTCCACTCTACCCATACTTTCCTGTAAGCCAGTTCCTTCGCTCACCGATCGTCTGATCCACGACAAGGCCCCCGTAGCCCCCAACCTCCTCCCCCCGTCTGACTTCCCCTCCCCCCGACAACCCTGTATAAAAACGTGACTTACCGGGCTGCCTGGAAGAAATCCCACCAGCCGAAGGTCCCGCCTCCATCGTAGCCGACTGTCCACTTGGCTCCTCCTCCTCTGACATCGACAGCTCCCCTTCGGAAAGCACAGCGAAACCGTCACCGTTGATGGGGAAGGTCCTCCAAGGGATCCATTCCCGGATGCCGATGAACTGC
The DNA here is from genome assembly GCA_028564925.1 of Lithobates sylvaticus. Lineage (NCBI taxonomy): Eukaryota > Metazoa > Chordata > Amphibia > Anura > Ranidae > Lithobates > Lithobates sylvaticus. Next base: position 634,102,979 of record CM053027.1, on the reverse strand, counting down.
GCCTGGGCCGACTCCTACTCCTGCCCCCTACCGACTTAGCCGCGAACTTCCCAGGGCCCTTGACGCCGATCAGATCATTCTGGTGTGCTGCAGGCGTGAGGTTAGGCAGCCCGCCTCTGACAACCTGTGTTGCAGTCTTGGGGTTAGGCTGACCGACTCTGGCCTCCTGTGATGTACACCTGGGGTCAGGCTGTTCGCCTCTTGCCCTCTGTGCTGTGTGTTGGAAGTTAGGCAGCCCGCCTCTGGTAACCTGTGGTGCAGTCCTGGGGTTAGGCTGGCCGCCTCTGGTAACCTGTGTTGCAGTCCTGGGGTTAGGCTGACCGCCTCTGGTAACCTGTGTTGCAGTCCTGGGGTTAGGTTGTTCGCCTCTGGCCCCCTGTGCTGTGTGTTGGAGGTTAGGCAGCCCGCCTCTGGTAACCTCAGCCTGGGCCCCACTTGCTGCTCTTCTGGTGGGCCCTGTGGCTAAATCTGAACTTCTCCCCCCGCCGAGGCCCCGCCCCCGCTGCGGTCGCGACAAGGGGTAGGCCCAAATCCACGGTCTCTCCCCGCATGGCGGGCCCGCCATCTCTCTTTTTCCTGCCCCCCCTCAGGCTCCCGACCAGGCCTCCGGACGATCCGTGCCCCCCCCTCCCCCGACCGCCGACCGTTTTGCCGGCAGTTCCGGCCCAGTGAGCTGTAAGGTGCCCCCCTGCCGCTCTGGCGCACTGGGGGAGTCTGGTGAATACCTGACCAGCGGGCGGGAACGCCGCGCCCGGCCTGTGCCTCCGCTGGTCCCCCCTCCGGCGTCGCTCCTGCCCCCCAGTATCTTCTCCACCTGCTCCCTGAACCACCTCTCACCGTTCGCCGCTGCAGCGGCCTGCATGTTAGAGAATAGCTCCTCTAGGGACGCCGCCATGTTCACAGAACTTTTCTCCTCCCAGCACTGACGCTGGGGCGGGCTGAGCTTCCCTATACTTTACACTGACTCCCCCCACCACCTTAAACGGCCATACACCTTAATAATGTTAACTCTACTCATGCCAGCCCTGCGCTCAGGGCCGGTCCGTCCCGGGGTGCACGGGGTGCAGTGCACCCAGGCGCCACAGAGGTGGGGGCGCTGGAGCGCCAGAGTGCTCCGCTCCCTCCTCCTCTCCTTGTCCGTAGGCGGCGCGGCTCTCTCCGCCTGTCGCGGCCGCGGCCGCGGGAGCGGCCGCGCAGTGACGCCACAGGGGGGGGGGGGCGCTCCGTGGCCGACTTGTTTAGAACAAGTATAGACCCCCCCAAGACAAACCCCCCCCCCCCACATTAGTATAGACCCCCCAGGACAAACCCCCCCACATTAGTAGACCCCCTAGGACAAACCCCCCCCCCATTTGTATAGACCCCCCCAGGACAACCCCTCCACATTAGTATGGACCCCCCAGGACAAACCCCCCCCCCCACATTAGTATAGACCCCCAGGACAAACCCCCCACATTAGTAGACCCCCTAGGACAAACCCCCCACACATTTGTATAGACCCCCCCAGGACAACCCCTCCACATTAGTATGGACCCCCCAGGACAAACCCCCCCCCCACATTGGTATAGAGTCCCCCCCCCCCTAGACAAACCACCCCCCCACCACTAGGCTAATTAAAACCACCCGGGCGGCAGCTGGAGAGGACAGTGTGCAGCCGCGCCGCCCGGGTGGAGAACAGAGCGCGTGTGAGGCTTGTGCTGGTGGGCGGGAGGCGGAAGTTAAACACAGAGTCCTGTGTTTAACTTCCGCCTTCTGCCCACCAGCACAAGCCTCACACGCGCTCTGTTCTCCACCCGGGCGTCGCGGCTGCACACTGTCCTCTCCAGCTGCCGCCCGGGTGGTTTTAATTAGCCTAGTGGTGGGGGGGGGGGGGGTGGTTTGTCTAGGGGGGGGGGGACTCTATACCAATGTGGGGGGGGGGTTTGTCCTGGGGGGGTCTATACAAATGGGGGGGGGGGGGTTTTGTCCTAGGGGGTCTACTAATGTGGGGGGGTTTGTCCTGGGGGGTCTATACTAATGTGGGGGGGGGGGGGTTTGTCTTGGGGGGTCTATACCAATGTGGGGTGGGGGTGTTTGTCCTGGGGGTCTATACTAATGTGGGGGGGGTGGTTTGTCCTGGGGGGTCTATACCAATGTGGGGGGGGGGGTTGTCTAGGGGGGGTTTGTCCTGGGGGGGTCTATACTAATGTGGGGGGGGGGTTTGTCCTGGGGGGGTCTATACTAATGTGGGGGGGGGGTTGTCCTGGGGGGTCTATACTAATGTGGGGGTTTGTCCTGGGGGGGTCTATACTAATGTGGGGGGGGTTTGTCCTGGGGGGGTCTATACTAATGTGGGGGGGGGTGGTTTGTCCTGGGGGGGGTCTATACCAATGTGGGGGGTGGTTTGTCCTGGGGGTCTATATTAATGTAGGGGGGTTTGTCCTGGGGGGGTCTATATTAATGTAGGGGGGGTTGTCCTGGGGGGTCTATACTAATGTATGGGGGCTGGTTTGTCCTGGGGGGGTCTATACTAATGTGGGGAGTGGTTTGTCCTGGGGTGGTCTATACTAATGTGGGGGGTGGTTTGTCCCTGGGGGGTCTATACTAATGTGGGGGGTGGTTCGGCCTGGGGGGTCTATACTAATGTGGGGGGGTGGTTTGTCCTGGGGGGGTCTATACTAATTTGGGGTGTTCGTCCTGGGGGGGGGTCTATACTAATTTGGGGGGGGGGGGTGTTCGGCCTGGGGGGGGGTCTATACTAATGTGGGGGGGGGGTGGTTTGTCCTGGGGGGGTCTATACTAAATGTGGGGGGGTGGTTTGTCCTGAGGGGGTTCTATACTAATGTGGGGGGGGGGGGGGTTTGTCCTGGGGTCTATACTAATGTGGGTGGCGGGCTGGTTTGTCCTGGGGGGTTTATACTAATGTAGGGGGGGTTTGTCCTGGGGGGGTCTATATTAATGTTGGGGGGGGGTTGTCCTGGGGGGTCTATACTAATGTGGGGGGGTGGTTTGTCCTGAGGGGGGTCTATACTAATGTGGGGGGTGGTTCGGCCTGGGGGGTCTATACTAATGTGCGGGGGTGGTTTGTCCTGAGGGGGTCTATACTAATGTGGGGGGTGGTTCGGCCTGGGGGGTCTATACTAATGTGCGGGGGTGGTTTGTCCTGGGGGGTCTATACTAATGTGGGGGGTGTGGTTTGTCCTGAGGGGGTCTATACTAATGTGGGGGGGTAGTTTGTCCTGGGGTCTATACTAATGTGGGTGGCGGGCTGGTTTGTCCTGGGGGTCTATACTAATGTAGGGGGGGGGGGTTTGTCCTGGGGGGTCTATACTAATGGGGGGGTTTGTCCTGGGGGGGGCTATACTAATGTGGGGGGGTCTGTACTAATGTGGGGGGGGGGGTTGTCCTGGGGGGTCTATACTAATGGAGGGGGTGGTTTGTCCTGGGGGTCTGTACTAATGGAGGGGTGGTTTGTCCTGGGGGGTCTGTACTAATGGAGGGGGGGTGGTTTGTTCTGGGGGGTCTGTACTAATGGAGGGGGGGGTGGTTTGTTCTGGGGGGTTTGTACTAATGTAGGGGGGGGGAAAGGTTTGTCCTGAGGGGGGTCTATACTGATAAAGGGGGGTGTTTTGCCTGGGGGTCTATACTTATGGGGGGGGTCTGTCCTGAGGGAGGTATTTATACTTAGTGAAGGGTCTGCACTGACGGAGGGGGGGGGGGGGGTCTATACTTAATGGAGTGGGGTCTGTACTGAGGGACGACTATAGTTGGTGGAGGGGGTGATACCATGTTTTACTGCACCAGGTGACACCAACCCTAGTGATGCCACTGCAGCTGCGGGCTCTTATTTCCCCTCTCCCTCACCTCCTCGTGCGATGCTGTACTAATGAGCGGCGCACTATGTTTCTTCCCCCGCCTTCATATCGGCCAGGGAAGAAAAAAAACAAAGGAGCAAAGAAAAGGATTGTGGGACATGTGGTCCCAAGGACTGGCAGCCCCACTGTAACACGGAAACTGCAGCCACACAGCATGCTCAGCTGAATGGGAGAGAGAAAGCCAGGAGCCCGGGGAAGCTTTCAGGGAAGGGCACCCAGGACTCCAGAGGGAGAGGGCAGTGCTGAGAGAACACCATCAGAGAGAGAAAAAGCCACACAGCCTGGCACCATCCCTGGTGGAGGAAGGAATAGAGTCATTGCAGGAATACAGGTCTGGGCTCTACCCAGCGGAGCCGCCACGGGCAATTCAGAGTGAGCCGACTCCTGATCAGAGGAACCGTTGTTGCTGTACCGCTGGGTCAGGTGAGAGGGCCGATCGCCCATTATTTACTACCATCTCTTGTAACATGTCTGCAGTCTCTGACCATCTCTTGTAACATGTCTGCAGTCTCTGACCATCTCCTGTATTGTGTGCAGCCTGACCGTCTCCTGTACTATGATTGCAGTCTCTGACCGTCTCTAGTATCATGTCTACAGTCTCTGACCGTCTCCTGTACTATGATTGCAGTCTCTGATCGTCTCTAGTATCATGTCTACAGTCTCTGACCATCTCCTGTACTATGATTGCAGTCTCTGACCTTCTCTAGTATCATGTCTACAGTCTCTGACCATCTCCTGTACTATGATTGCAGTCTCTGACCTTCTCTAGTATCATGTCTACAGTCTCTGACCATCTCCTGTACTATGATTGCAGTCTCTGACCGTCTCTAGTATCATGTCTGCAGTCTCTGACCATCTCCTGTACTATGTCTGGGGGCTCTTTCTAATAGACTCTCTAACAGAAGCCCCCCCGTGTGCATCAGAGAGACTCCCCTCCAGGTCTCATTAGTGTACGCTCTTCCTGTATTTTCTTTATTGGTAAAAGATCATGGGAGGATCCCAGGGTAACGAAGACTTCTTACGGGAACATCTCTGTGTTGAAGTCGTTGTCATAGAAACATTTGTAAAGGGGAGGAGTTGGTAAGATGACCACGCCCACGTGGGGGCGCCAGAAATATTTCTGCACCCAGGCGTCTGTGACCCTAGGATCGGCCCTGCCTGCGCTTATTGCTTTTGGGCTTTGCTGCGGGCTGTTCTGTATTGTCAAAAGTATTGGGACGCCTGCCTTTACACACACATGACCTTTAATGACCCCCCAGTCTTAGTCCGGAGGGTTCAATATTGAGTTGGCCCTTTGCAGCTATAACAGCTTCACCTCTTCTGGGAAGGCCGTCCACAAGGTTTAGGAGGGTGTCTATGGGAATGTTTGACCATCCTTCCAGAAGAGCATTTGTGAGGTCAGGCACTGATGTTGGATGAGAAGGCCTGGCTTGCAGTCTCCGCTCTCGAATTCATCATCCCAACAGTGTTCTTTTGGGTTGAGGTCAGGACTCCGTGTAGGCCATGTCTTTTATATACCTTGCTTCTGGAAGAATGGTCAAACATTCCCATAGACACCCTCCTAAACCTTGTGGACGGCCTTCCCAGAAGAGGTGAAGCTGTTATAGCTGCAAAACTCCATATTGACCCCTCCGGACTAAGACTGGGGGGTCATTAAAGGTCATGTGTGTGTAAAGGCTTTTGACAATGTAGTGTATATGGTATATGTATATAATGTTCTTCTGGGCAGACCTCCCAGGGGATGTGTCTCAGAAGAAGAACGTTGAATAATGGCAGCTGGATTTTTTATTATTTCTTTTAATTAGTTATTTTAGCAAAATTCTGGTTTAATTACTACAAGAGGGGCAACAAAGATGGATGTTAAAAGGGGCCAAACTGGTCCTCTGGTTTCTTTCTTGGTGTAAATTTTCTTCCCTACCATGGCCGGTCCGGAACCTGTATGATAAAATGGGTGACTGATATTCATATGAGAACGGGGGGGGGGCAGTGTGTGATAGTGGGGGGGGGGGCAGTGTGTGATAGTGTGGGGGGGGGGAGGGGGGGGGGTGGGGGGGGGGGGGGGGGCAGTGTGTGATAGTGGGGGCAGTGTGTGATAGTGGGGGGGGGGGCAGTGTGTGATAGTGGGGGGGGGGGCAGTGTGTGATAGTGGGGGCAGTGTGTGATAGTGGGGGCAGTGTGTGATAGTGGGGGCAGTGTGTGATAGTGGGGGGGGGCGGTGTGTGATAGTGGGGGGGGGGGGGGGCAGTGTGTGATAGGGGGGGGGGGGGGGGACTAACTATGACATTGACAATCTAACTGACAATATATTTTCTTACTCCATGATTTTATTAGAGTATAAAAACCTCCTTTCTCTGGAGATCATTCAGTCTCTGGAGACCCTCACATTCTATAATGAGCAGCGGAAGTCGTGATTAGACCGCAGAGAGTCCTCCGGGATCCCAACATTCCCTATAAATGATCCGTCACTCAGGAGATCCCACATCTACCGGAGAGAGATACAGAGGAGAGACTACACTGAGATACCTGATACAGGTGAGGGGAGATACCTGACACAGGTGAGAGGAGATACCTGATACAGGTGAGGGGAGATAACTGACACAGGTGAGAGGAGATAACTGACACAGGTGAGGGAGATAACTGACACAGGTGAGGGGAGATAACTGACACAGGTGAGAGGAGATAACTGGACACTGAGGTTACCTGACACAGGTGAGGGGAGATACCTGACACAGGTGAGGGGAGATAACTGACACAGGTGAGAGAGATAACTGAACAGGTGAGGGGATAACTGACACAGGTGAGGGGAGTATAACTGACACAGGTGAGATAATGAGGGGAGATAACTGCACAGGTGAGGGGAGATAACTGACACAGGTGAAGGGGAGATACCTGACACAGGTGAGGGGAGATAACTGACACAGGTGAGAAGGGAGATAACTGACACAGGTGAGAGAAGAGATAACTGACACAGGTGAGAGGAGATAACCTGACACACAGGTGAGGGGAGATAACTGACACAGGTGAGGGGAGATAACTGACACAGGTGAGGGGAGATGAACAGGTGAGGGGAGATGACACAGGTGAGAGGAGATAACTGACACAGGTGAGAAGAGATAACTGACACAGGTGAGGGGAGATAACTGACACAGGTGAGGGGAGATAACTGACACAGGTGAGAGGAGATACCTGAAACAGGTGAGGGGAGATTACTGACACAGGTGAGGGGAGATACCTGACACAGGTAACTGACACAGGTGAGAGGAGATAACTGACACAGGTGAGGGGAGATAACTGACACAGGTGAGAGGAGATACCTGACACAGGTGAGAGGAGATACCTGACACAGGTGAGAGGAGATACCTGACACAGGTGAGAGGAGATACCTGACACAGGTGAGAGGAGATACCTGACACAGGTGAGGGGAGATACCTGACACAGGTGAGAGGAGATACCTGACACAGGTGAGAGGAGATAACTGACACAGGTGAGAAGAGATAACTGACACAGGTGAGAGGAGATAACTGACACAGGTGAGAAGAGATAACTGACACAGGTGAGGGGAGATAACTGACACAGGTGAGGGGAGATAACTGACACAGGTGAGGGGAGATAACTGACACAGGTGAGGGGAGATAACTGACACAGGTGAGGGGAGATAACTGACACAGGTGAGGGGAGATGACTGACACAGGTGAGGGGAGATGACTGACACAGGTGAGGGGAGATACCTGACACAGGTGAGGGGAGATAACTGACACAGGTGAGGGGAGATAACTGACACAGGTGAGTGTAGATAACTGACACAGGTGAGAAGAGATAACTGACACAGGTGAGGGGAGATAACTCCCAGGACAGACACTCCTGGGCCCTGGCCCCATACTTACCTTATGCCGCTTTGGTCTGCTGTATGTAAGTACCCAGGATTGACAATTTTGTTCTCTCCTGTTGTGCCCATACAATATTGGACTTAACTATATTTCATTTTTGTAGACACTATGTAGCATCCTCCCCTGAGAAAGTTTTTTACACGAAACGCGTCGGGCCTTCAGGATGTAACATTATGCCCTAACAGCAATTATCTAGTAGCACCATCTTTTTATTTCCACGAATACAATCTACACTCAGTTTATCCACTAATGCCATTTGTTGCCAATATGATATGTTTATGCATTTTTACAGTATTGCCATGTCTGCATTATTGTGTGCTGTTATATGTATATATTGATGCATATTCATGCTGTCCATGTCATTCATGAATGGCTTTTCATATGACATCACCATTTTATATGACATGTATCACTGTAACCTATTTACATTTATATGTTATGTAGCAGAGCGTCCCAGAGAGAGCCAGGAGAAGTCTTGTTCGGGATTTATAAGTCTCCCAGGCTCCTCTCATACACATTCAGAGGTCTCTGATACATGATCCAGTTCGGATCTTACTCCTCTTCCCCAGGCTAATTTAAGCTCACCTGAGCAGACAGCCTTTGCTCTCTGCCTGGGACACACAGACATGGATGATTTGTGAGGAGCTAAAGGTTGGTAAAACGCTTAAAAAAGTCTATACAGAAACTGACAAGCGGTAGGCTTGCTCAGCCTGGTAGTGAGGGCCGGTGTATGGTATAGTTAGAGCCGAGACACGGCTAGGACTTTTGTTTTGTTATTTCTGTTATTATATGTTTTCTGGAAGACTGTGCAGCACCTGTGTATGGACTTGTATTTAACACAAATAAAAACAGCACTGTTTTTCACTACCTCTGTGGATTTGGTATCTGTGCCTAAATAACAGCTCATCCCAGGGAGCTTTGTACCTGCTACCTGTCCCCCAGGTTACAGTTAATAAACATGTTCACATATCTTTCAAACCATAACCAGCCATCAGCCTCATTCAAAGTCCCAATTCCCCCTCCTTATTTACCAGGTGAGAGGCGATAACTGACACAGGTGACACAGGTGAGAGGCGATAACTGACACAGGTGACACAGGTGAGAGGCGATACCTGACACAGGTGAGAGGCGATAACTGACACAGGTGAGAGGAGATAACTGACACAATTGAGAGGAGATAACTGACACAGGTGAGAGGAGATAACTGACACAGGTGAGAGGAGATAACTGACACAGGTGAGAGGAGATAACTGACACAGGTGAGAGGAGATGACTGACACAGGTGAGAGGAGATAACTGACACAGGTGAGAGGAGATAACTGACACAGGTGAGAGGAGATAACTGACACAGGTGAGAGGAGATGACTGACACAGGTGAGAGGAGATGACTGACACAGGTGAGAGGAGATGACTGACACAGGTGAGAGGAGATGACTGACACAGGTGAGAGGAGATAACTGACACAGGTGAGAGGAGATACCTGACACAGGGGAGAGGAGATAACTGACACAGGTGACACAGGTGAGAGGAGATAACTGACACAGGTGAGAGGAGATAACTGACACAGGTGAGAGGAGATAACTGACACAGGTGAGAGGAGATAACTGACACAGGTGAACAAACAAAACCTTCTGTGATATCACTACTGGCTGGCCTTATAATATCTGTCATTTTTATTCTACGTTCTTCTCTAGGTGTATATATATATATGCGTGTGTGTAATATATCGATGTGTCCTCAGCCTGTGCTGCGCTCTTCTGATGTTTTCTAGCAATGTTGATATTCTCACCACTGAATGTTTCCATTTATTTCTGGATCAAACTATTTTCTTTGGTAGTTTTACACATAGTGGAGGAGGGTTAGATTCTCTGTTGGGTTTCATTCCGGGTGTTGGCTGAGAGAAAGAAGCGGTAGGGGCGGTGGAGGAAGAAGTGGTAGCGGCAGTGGAAGAAGAAGTGGTAGAGGCGGTGGAGGAAGAAGTGGTAGGGGCGGTGGAGGAAGAAGTGGTAGCGGCGGTGGAGGAAGAAGTGGTAGAGGCGGTGGAGGAAGAAGTGGTAGGGGCGGTGGAGGAAGAAGTGGTAGAGGCAGTGGAGGAAGAAGTGGTAGAGGCGGTGGAAGAAGAAGTGGTAGCGGCGGTGGAGGAAGAAGTGGTAGAGGCGGTGGAGGAAGAAGTGGTAGAGGCGGTGGAGGAAGAAGTGGTAGGGGTGGTGGAGAAAGAAGTGGTAGAGGCAGTGGAGGAAAAAGTGGTAGGGGCGGTGGAGGAAGAAGTGGTAGCGGCGGTGGAGGAAGAAGTGGTAGAGGCGGTGGAGGAAGAAATGGTAGAGGCGGTGGAGGAAGAAGTGGTAGGGGTGGTGGAGAAAGAAGTGGTAGAGGCAGTGGAGGAAGAAGTGGTAGAGGCGGTGGAAGAAGAAGTGGTAGCGGCAGTGGAGGAAGAAGTGGTAGGGGCGGTGGAGAAAGAAGTGGTAGAGGCAGTGGAGGAAGAAGTGGTAGAGGTGATGGAGAAAGAAGTGGTAGAGGCAGTGGAGGAAGAAGTGGTAGGGGCGGTTTAAGAAGAAGTGGTAGAGGCAGTGGAGGAAGAAGTGGTAGAAGCGGTGGAAGAAGAAGTGGTAGCGGCAGTAGAGGAAGAAGTGGTAGAGGCGGTGGAGGAAGAAGTGGTAGGGGCGGTGGAGAAAGAAGTGGTAGAGGCAGTGGAGGAAGAAGTGGTAGAGGTGATGGAGAAAGAAGTGGTAGAGGCAGTGGAGGAAGAAGTGGTAGCGGCAGTGGAGGAAGAAGTGGTAGGGGTGGTGGAGAAAGAAGTGCTAGAGGCAGTGGAGGAAGAAGTGGTAGGGGTGGTGGAAGAAGAAGTGGTAGAGGCAGTGGAGGAAGAAGTGGTAGAGGCAGTGGAGGAAGAAGTGGTAGAGGCAGTGGAGGAAGAAGTGGTAGAGGCGGGGGAAGAAGAAGTGGTAGTGGCAGTGGAGGAAGAAGTGGTAGGGGCGGTGGAGGAAGAAGTGGTAGAGGCAGTGGAGGAAGAAGTGGTAGAGGCAGTGGAAGAAGAAGTGGTAGAGGCGGTGGAGGAAGAAGTGGTAGCGGCAGTGGAAGAAGAAGTGGTAGAGGCAGTGGAGGAAGAAGTGGTAGGGGCGGTGGAAGAAGAAGTGGAGGAAGAAGTGGTAGAGGCAGTGGAAGAAGAAGTGGTAGAGGCGGTGGAGGAAGAAGTGGTAGCGGCAGTGGAAGAAGAAGTGGTAGAGGCAGTGGAGGAAGAAGTGGTAGAGGCGGTGGAGGAAGAAGTGGTAGAGGCAGTGGAAGAAGAAGTGGTAGTGGCAGTGGAGGAAGAAGTGGTAGCAAAGGTAGAGGAAGATGTGGTAGCAAGGGTAGAGGAAAAAGTTGTAGCAGCGGTGGAGGAAGAAGTGGTAGGGGCGGTGGAAGAAGAAGTGGTAGAGGCAGTGGAGGAAGAAGTGGTAGGGGCGGTGGAAGAAGAAGTGGTAGCAAAGGTAGAGGAAAAAGTTGTAGCAGCGGTGGAGGAAGAAGTGGCAGTGGAGGAAGAAGTACAACATACTAAAGACCAGGTCTGTACATCATTTTTCCTATAGACAAATAATTAGGTGCTGTGGCATGATTGAAGATGTGGTGGGAGGGTCTTACAACCTCCGCCTACTCGCTGTGTACATGGTAACATTTGGCAAAGACTTTGTATCCAAAAAATATTCTATAATTACTGTGACACCAGCATGAGTCCAGCAGGGGTCAGGAACGTTTAACACGCATAGAATAGGAGTCAGGAATGTGGAACACACAGTTCAGTAAATAGGGTATAACCAGTACAGCTCCTCACCAGTACAGACCCCCCCCCCCTCCACTTTTCAAGATCCTCTCCCACCAGTACATATCTCCCCTCCAGTACAGATCCCCTTCTACTATAGATCCCCCCGATACAGTACAGATTCCCCCCTAGTTCACATCTCCCTTTCAGTTAAGATCTCCTTCTAGTATAGATCCCCTCTCCAGTACAGATCCCCCCAGTGCAGATCCCCCCAGTACAGATCTCCCCCAGTACAGATCTCCTTCCCAGTACTAACCCTTCTCCCCAATACAGATCTCCCCCTAGTGCAGAACCCCCAGTGCATAGCTCCATTCCAGTACAGCTCCTGCCCCAGTACAAATACCTCCCAGTACAGATCTCCCCCAGTACAGATCTACCCTCTAGTACAGATCTTCCCTCCCCACAAGTACAACACCCTCAGACAAAATTTCCCCCATCTCCCCCCTGCCCTCCCCCAAGTTCAGTGCCCCCCCCCCCCCCCCCCCCCCCAACGTGAAAAGTATTTACCAGCTGTGCAGCAACTGTCAGTTCTAGCTGCGGCACCACCGATGCTCTGGGTGAGTTGAACCCGACTATCCTCTCCCTTATATACACCCTTATAATGACACACTCAGAACTGTAGATATATCGATGATATATTAATATTTATCAGATGTTCAGTGAGGTCTGAGACTTTTTTTTGAAGGGTGCTTCTAGGGAAATGTTGTTTAGAAAGAGTTGTTTTAAGTGTATCTAAAGCCACTTAGTTTTTAGTTTTAAATCGAGCAGGAATGGGTTAATGAACCTATCAGGTATTTATTTCTGGGTACAGGACCACCAGTAAGGGGGTACCAAGAAGGGGGTACTCACCTTGAAAACATTTCCTCTCACTTCCAGATGTATCTGCAGGATGGGAAATTAAGATAGGTTTCTCCAATGGGATATATGTGGGCGGGGCCTACTCTCCTTACGTGTGGGGGGTCCCTTTCCTGTGTGTACACGCTCATCAATGTGGGGGTAGGGCCGCGTTCATGTGAAAAGTCAACATTAAGGCAGTACTCCTGCTTAAAGGTGAGCCGCACACTGTGTGCAGCTGAGTAAGTGACAGAATGGGGTCCTGCTGTGCACCTTGCGTGGACCTCATGCATGCACTTAGTTACCTCCTTCACCTCTCCCGTACTATGCCACTGGGCATATGAGGTCTCCACACTGTGGGTTTGGTCTTGGTTTCTTTTCAGGAACTGACCACTAGAAAGAGAGGCAAAACACTGATGCCCTCGCTACCGGAGCTAGTGTTGCCACCTTTCTTATTAAGCCAAACCCGAACACTTTACTGGCGCACAGTATTTAGTTTTCGTAGTATACACGATAGACAATAGGATTGTTACAAATATAGGAAACTTTGGGGTGGCTAAAAGAGAGTAGCAATGCGGCGTGCTGTGCACATCAAGGTGAACAGAGGGTGTGGCCACATTGCGTTAATGGTGGGAGAGTCCTAAATTAGCCTACCCTACCTACAGCACCCCTTACTATCCTCTGCACCCCAACCATCCACTGACAGTCCAGAATAGCCCATCCTACCAATAGCAACCCACACTATCAACACCACACCAAAGAGGCCCATTCTGTCTAAACACCTCAAAGCAGATCATCATATCCAACACACCCCAAAGCAGACCACCCTAACCACAGCCCCCCAAAGAGCCCCACAGCAACAGGATGGACTGGGGGGCAGGGGGGTGGACAGCGGGGGAGGCAGCAGGATGGACTGGGGGGCACCAGGATGGACAGGGGGACCACAGAATGGTCAGTGGGGCAGTGGAATAGACAGGGTGTCAGCAGAGGGGCAGAAGGGTGAACAGTGAGGCAGTGGGGTGGACTGGAGAGTAGTGGAGTGGACAGGGGGGCAGCGGAATGGACTGGAGAATAGCAGATTGGACAGAGGGGCATCGGGATGGATAGGGAGGCAGTGGGGTGGACTGGAGGGCAGCAAGATGGACAGGGGGGCAGTAGGGTGGACGGGAGAGTAGTGGAGTAGACAGGGGGCAGTAGGATGGACAGGGAGTCAGTGGGGTGTACTGGAGGGCAGTGGGATGGACATGGGGGCAGTGGGGTGGACTGGAGAGTAGCAGAGTGGATGGGGGCAGCGGGATGGACAGGGAGGCAGTGGGGTGGACTGGAGGGCAGCAGGATGGACAGAGGGACTGGAGAGGGGTGGACTGGAGAGTAACAGAGTGGACGGGAGGCAGCGGGATGGACTGGGGGGGGCAGTGTTGTGGACAGGGGTGGAGGCAGCAGGATGGACTGGGGGGCACCAGGATGGACAGGGGGACAACAGAGTGGTCAGGGGAAAGTGGAATAGACAGGGGGTAAGCAGGGGGGCAGTGGGATGGACAGGGGGCAGCAGGGGGGCAGCGGGATGGACTGGATGGAAGCCAGATGGACAGGGAGGAAGTGGGGTGAACTAGAGAATAGTGGAGTGGACAGAGGGGCAGCGGGATGGACAGGGAGGCAGTGGGGTGGACTGGAGGGCATTAGGGTGGATGGGGGGGCATTAGGGTGGACAGGAGAGTAGTGGAGTAGACAGGGGGCAGCGGGATGGACAGGGAGGCAGTGGGGTGGACTGGAGAGTAACAGAGTGGACAGGAGGCAGCGAGATGGACAGGGGGCAGTGGGGTGGACTAGAGAGTAGCAGAGTGGAGGGGGGCAGCAGGGTGGACTGGAGGGCAGTGGGATGGACATGGGGGCAGTGAGGTGGACTGGAGAGTAGCAGAGTGGACAAGGAGGGCAGCGGGGTGGACTGGAGGGCAGTGGGATGGACACTGGGGCAGTGGGGTGGACTGAAGAGTAGCAGAGTGGACGAGGGGGGGCAGCGGGGTGAACTGGAGGGCAGTGGGATGGACACGGGGGCAGTGGGGTGGACTGTAGAGTAGCAGAGTGGACAGGGAGGCAGCGGGATGGACAGGGAGGTAGAGGGGTGGACTGGGGGGCAGCAGGATGGACTGGAGAGTTACAGAGTGAACCGGGGTGGCAGGAGGGACAGGGGCAGTGGGGTGGAAAGGGAGGCAGAGGAGTGGACAGGGAAGCAGCAGGATGGGCAGGGAGGCAGTGGAGTGGACTGGAGAGTAGCAGGATGGACTGAAGGGCAGTGGGATGGACATAGGGCAATGGGGTGGACTGGAGAGTAGCAGAGTGGATGAGGGAGCGGGATGCAAAGGAAGGCAGTGGGGTGGACAGGGAGGCAGTGGGCTGGATTGGAGAGTAGCAGAGTAGACAGGGGGGCAGTAGTCAGGTGTAAAGTGGGGTGTAAAGTGGGGTGGACAGTGAGGAGACAGTGGTGCTCAGTGGTGGACTGTCTCCTGCTGTCCCCCTTCAGTAGGCTGTGGGTTGCTTCTTCTGCTGAAGGGGATCGGCTGCACTTGCTGTTCCTTCTCCTGTGAATAGTGATGATTCTGTCAGCCCAGGAGACACCCAGACAGGGAGACAAGGGGTCCTTTAGCTGCTGGTGGTCTATCCTAAGAGGTACCTGACATTTTTGGCCACTTGATGTGTAAACTGTGAAGATCAGTGAGGGGACAGAAGGCAGCAGTAGTAAAGAGAGAAGTGCAGTCATTGTGGTCACTAAAGTCTGGACTCTGCCCAGAGATGAAGGGAAGACACATTGCTGGGAGGTACTGGGGACGTCTCACTGGCAAGTGTACTGTCAGAATAACGTGTCTGGCAGTCAGAAACCCGGGCACATAATGCAAAAACCGAACTACCCGGGTAAATCCCAGACAGTTGGCAAAACCCTAACAGGAGGACCTGTCACCTACACCAGGTACCATGCTTATTGACCGGCTGCTATACATTTCGACCAGTTCTTGATTACTTATGGCAACTAGTCTCCTGCTCCAATATTCCTATCGAGTTAACCTTTCATAGTAGCCTTGCTTTCATACCCCATCTGTGTAATTTCCAGGCCCCATTCTACTTATATGCCATGTACTACCATGCACCCATTGAATACCTTTCCGACCAGGCTCGAGTACAGTTAAAGAACTTTACCTAAAACACTTCAGGGACATTACAAAGTAAAGTGGAGCTCATTACAACTCCTAGCTAACTATTGTGTGGCTGCCCAGGCATACCTGTAAGAGTGTAATGCCGCGTACACACGGTCGGAATTTCCGATGGGAACTTTTCATCGGATTTTCCGACCGTGTGTATGCCCATCGGTCTTTTTCTGTTGGAATTTCCGACGGACTTGGATTGAGAACCTGTTCTTAATTTTTCCGACGGAAAACCTTTCTATCGGATTTTCCGATCGTGTGTATGCAATTCCGACACGCAAAATTCCGACGCATGCTCGGAAACAATTCGACACATGCTCAGAAGTAGGGATGGGCCGAATTCGAGTTCGATTCGCACCAGAACCTTCGAACGGACCGAAAGTTTGTGCGAATTTTCGAACCCTATTCGTTACAATGGACGCGAACGTTCGAAATCAAAATTGCTAATTACAACGGCCAATATGCATGTTAATGTCATAAAACAGGTTTGGGGACCCGGGTCCTGCCCCAGGGGACATATATCAATGCAAAAAGAACTTTTAAAAACTGACGTTTTTTCGGGAGCAGTCATTTTAATGATGCATAAAGTGAAAAAAAAAAGTGAAATTTTCCTTTAAATTTGGTACCTGGGGGGTGTGTAAAGTATGCCTGTGAAGTGGCATGTGTTTCCCCGTGTTTAGAACTGTCCCTGCACAAAATGACATTTGTAAAGGAAAAAAAGAAGCCATTTAAAACCACTTGCGGCTTTAATGTCATGTCTTGTCCTGGCAATATGGCTGAAAATCCTTGAGAAAAATGGCATGGCTACCCCATGGCTACACAGGAATGGGCCCTGCTGTGAATTATTAGATCAAGATTTGTAATTACAAGGCCCTGTTAAACAGGGGCAGAAAAATTGTGCCTTAGGCACTGGTGCTGGTGCCACAACACTGCAACCCCCTCACAGATACTGTACTCTGAGCACAGCAATGAGACCTGTTGCAAAGCATTGCATAAAAAATTGTAATTACATGCCCCTGTTAAACAGGGGCTGAAAAATTGGGCCTTAGCCACTGGTGTGGTGGCACCCAGAAACAAAAATGTTCTTCCAAGCTATCAAGGAATGGATCATTGAGGAGGAGGAAGAGGATAGTCAGTGAACATAACAGGACAGTCACTCAGCATCAGCATATGCAGTCTTGAAGGGATGCGACATTATAAATTATTCAGTTATATCCGCTTCAGGTGCCTGGTAGCTGGTGGTGATCCAAGACTGATTCATCTTTATGAAGGTCAGTCGATCAACCGAGTCGGTGGACAGGCGCACCCTGTGATCGGTGACAAATCCTCCAGCAGCACTGAATGTGCGTTCAGAAAGAACACTGGATGCAGGACAGGCCAGTAGCTCAATTGCATACTGTGCAAGCTCTGGCCAGTGATCCATCCTCAGGACCCAGTAAGCCAGAGGATTTTCGGTGGAAAGGTGTCCAAGTCTGACCTTGCCCCTAGGTATTCCTGCACCATGTATATCAGATGCTGACGATGGTTGCTGGAACCGATCATACCTTGGGGCTGCGGACTAAAAAATTGTCTGAACGCATCGGCCAGACGTCCACCTTCCCCACCGCTCCTTCTGCTACTGACCGAAGCCTCAGCAACTCGTCGTCCAGGACCAGGAGTTTGTAACCTCCCAGTCTCTGGGAACGCGTTGCACAGACCTTTCTGCAAGGCCTCCCGGAGATGTCTCATCCTCTGCTCCCTCTGCGACGGCAAGATAAGGTCCGCAACCTTACCCTTGCACCGTGGATCAAGGAGAGTGGCCAGCCAGTAATGGTCCCTCTCCTTGATCCGAAGAATACGAGGATCCTTCCGCAGGCTTTGCAGGATCAGGGAGGCCATGCAGCGTAGGTTAGCTGAGGAATTCGGTCTGGAGTCTTCTGGGTCACTGAGGACGACATGATCGCCAGCCACCTCCTCCCAGCCACGTACAAGTCCACTGGTTTGTTGGGACTGTACATCATCCCTAAAAGACTGCTGCTGCTGAGTGCCAGGCTCCACCTCCATGCTCACACAATCCTCCTCCTCCTCCTCCTCTTCCTGTGTGATGGGTGGGAGAGAAGGAACACTGTCTGGATAAAGGGGGCCTTGAGAGGCAAGGAAGTCCTCCTCTTCTGCCTCTGTTCTGCCTCAAGTGCCCTGTCCATTATCCCATGCAGCGTATGCTCCAACAGGTGGACAAGAGGTACAGTGTCACTGATGCATGCACTGTCACTGCTCACCATTCTCGTGGCCTCCTCAAATGGTGACAGGACAGTGCATGCATCCCTGATCATGCTCCACTGGCGTGGGGGGAAAAAAAAATCCAAGCTCCCCTGACCATGTCCTGGTGATGTAGTCGCACAGGTACTCATTGATGGCCCTCTGCTGCGTGTGCAGTCGCTGCAGCATGGCCAACGTTGAGTTCCACCTGGTGGGCATGTCACATATTAGGTGGTCCTTGGGCAGGTTCAACTCCTTTTGCAGCTCAGCCAGCCGAGCACTGGCATTATACGATCGGCGGAAATGCACACAGACTTTCCTGGCCTGCCTCAGGACATCCTGTAAGCCTGGGTACCTGCCCAAGAACCGCTGCACCACCGGGTTGAGGACGTGAGCCATACAGGGCACATGGGTCAGCTGCCCCTGTCGCAGGGCGGAGAGGAGGTTGGTGCCATTGTCAGAAACCACCATTCCTGGCTTAAGCTGGCGTGGCGTCAACCACCTCTCGGCCTGCCCCTGCAGAGCTGCCAGAACCTCTGCCCCAGTGTGGCTCCTGTCCCCCAAACACACCAGCGCAAGCACGGCATGGCATCTTTTTGCCTGCGTACTTGCGTAGCCCCTTGTACGCCTACGGAGCACCGCTGGTTCCGAGGACAGAGCACTCGAAGAGGCAATGGAGGAAGAAGAAGAGGAGGGGGTGGAGGAGAGAGGTGTGTCACAACCAGTAGTAGCATTTTGGAGGCGTGGTGGCGGAACAACCTCCAACACTACTGCACCTTGTCCTGCATCCTTCCCAGCTGCCAATAGAGTGACCCAATGGGCCGTGAAAGAAAGATAACGTCCCTGTCCATGCCTGCTGGACCATGAGTCAGCGGTAAATATGCACCTTACCGCTGACCGCCCTGTCCAGCGAGGCATGGACATAGCCTTCCACATGCCGGTAGAGAGCCGGAATCGCCTTTTGTGAGCAAACCTGGCGTTTGGGAACCTGCCCCTGAGGAACCGCACATTGAACAAACTCACGGAAGGGGGCCGAGTCTACCAACTGAAAAGGCAGCAGTTGAAGTGCTAGCAATTTAGCCAAGCTAGCATTCAACCGCTGGGCATGTGGATGGCTGGGAGTAAACTTCTTTCGACGGTCCAGCAGCTGGGGCAGGGAAATTTGCCTGGTAGAATCGGACGTCGGTGTACTGCAAGTACTTGGCTGTCACACACCTAATTCTACACCTTCATTCCTCTCAGAGCAGCTTTCAGAGAGGACTGAAGATATAGTGGGGTTGGAGATCCCAGCTAAAGAGGAGCAAGGAGAGGTCCGCTTTGTTCTTTGGTGTGGGTCTTTAATGTGCGCTTGCCAACGAGCTGCATGGCAGGTCGACATATGTCTGGTCATGCTTGTGGTGCCCAAGCGGCTGATGTTTTGGCCACGCGAGATACGCTTGAGACATATGTTGCAAATAGCAGTGGTGCGATCTGATGCACTCGTCTCAAAAAAGGCCCGCACCAAAGAACTTTTGTGATAACGTGCAGAGGCAGCGCCCTGCACAGGCGGAGCTCTGCGGTGTGATTCAGTTGGTGTGCTGGCCTCTAGCTGGCCTCCGGAGGGCATCCTGCCTCGTTGGACATGTGCCGCCGCCTCCTCCTCCTCCTCTCTCCCTTCAGGCACCCACTCGGACTCAGTGACCTCATCATCCCCTCCCTCTTCACCACTGGAGCAAACCTGGCAGTAAGCTGCAGCTGGTGGAACATGACTGCCAGATTGCTGTCCTTGAGCATCCCCTCTCTCTGCGCGCATGCTACTGCCTTCCTCTAGCTGGGTATCATCATCCGAGCCTTCAAATCGTCCTCCTGGAGCATGTACCAACACTGTGCTCAAACAGTTCGGGGGACTCCTCAGGAGGACATGGTGGGTCTAGGGAAGGGGTGCCTGATGATGCCATTGAGTACGCGTTGGCAGCTGCTCTGCCAGTACCCTGAGCCTGGGTGAGAGAGGATGAGGAGGATGAGGAGGGCTTGGTCATCCATTCTACCAAGCCTTCGGCATGATGCGGCTCAACATGTCCAGCTGCCGAAAACAAGGACAAGCGTGTCCCATGGCCATGTGCTGAAGACGATGCACGACCACGTCCACGGCCAGCACTGTTGTCTCTAGAAACAGAGCCTGATTGCCCTGTGTTCTTGCCTCAGGACTGTCTCTCCTTGGCGGTCTTCCAGGCATTGTAGTGGGTAGTGTATATTGTGCTGGAGTCACACAGCACACACACTAACTCCTGCAGATGGCTGCCTTAAATGACAGCAACAGGGCCTTACGGCAGATAGAGGCTGCCTTAGATGACAACAACTGAGCCTTACGGCAGATAGAGGCTGCCTTAGATGACAACAACTGGGCCTTACGGCAGATAGAGGCTGCCTTAGATGACAACAACTGGGCCTTAGAGCAGATAGAGAGGCTGAGGTGGTTTTATGTGTGATGTACTAACAGAGCACACACAAGCTAGCTCCTGGAGATGCCTGGCTGCCTTCGATGACAACAACTGGGCCTTATAGCAGATAGAGTGACTGAGGTGGTTTTATGTGTGCTGACACACACACTAGCGCCTATAAATCCCTGCCTGCCTTAGATCACAATAGGACAGAAGGTGCTACTGCAATACTGTACTAACAGCACGCACACACCAGACTAATCCGCAGAATCACAGCAGTTAGACTCAGCAGCAGATAATGTCACCACTCAGCAGCAGTGCAATCAGCAGAATGAATATATATTCTCCAATGATCAGTATTCACTTCAGTAGTAATGATAATGAATCAGCATCAGCATCAGCAGCCTGCCTATATCAGAATCAAAGCCGGAACACATGTGCACTAGGGCGACGGCGCTGCGGCATTTTTTACAGTGGGGCGTGTACTAAAGCCCCATAGCTATAATTGGCTACAGGCGTCCTGCCTGTAGCCAATTATTGCTCTCCTCCCTGTCGGCGCTGTGATTGGCCAAGCATACGGGGTCACAGTGCATGCTTGGCCAATCATCAGCCAGCAATGCACTAATTGCAATGCACTAGTTCTGGGCTCGCCGCGCGGGCGAACGCCCAGTGCTTGATTCGAACGTGGGTTTGAATCGAACACCGGGCCCATCCCTACTCAGAAGTATTAAACTTCCCTTTAATAGTGCTGTCGAACGTGTTGTATGCCGCGGTGTTATTGACCGTCGGAATTTGGTGTGACCGTGTGTAGGCAACACAGCTTGAGTGGAATTCCATCGGAATTCCGTCGGAAAAACCGTCAGAGCTTTTGCCGACGAGAATTCCGATCGTGTGTACGCAGCATTAGTCCATAACTGACCCTTGGGAAAGGCAGACAAAGGCTTTATCCTTCCAATCGACATGGACGCTCTGGCTCCCATGTGGTCCCAGCTCCAAGCCCTCCCTCTAGTCCAGCTTCCTTTTATACATATACAATATATATGAACCGAGTAGTAAGCCAGGACCCAAAAAAACATGAGAAACCAGTGGTACAGGACTTAACTCTTCCCTAACCTGGGCAGTCTAAACTCACTTTCTACTATAGAACATTCCCCTTGTAGGCACCTTCCATGACAAAGGTGGCAAAAGAAAAACATAAAGAAGTTTTAACTCTTCCCTACTCTATCCAAAGCTGAACAAAAAAAGTTTTGGCTTTAGAAACCATATTCATTTTGATTTGCCCATTCCAGCATTTCACCAAAATGGCAAAATTTCATCAAAATCCCGCAATTTACACAGAAATTTGGGGTTAAGAAGAGCTCTCGATTTTGCTCAGCCCTATTCGTACAATATATATATATATAACACAGAGCATCTACCAAAAAGTTCAGCACAAAACGTTTACCAATGAGTAGATGATTCATCGTGCCTTGCCTAAATGTGTTGTTATTTCTGTTTCAGGAGAAGATGAGGCTTTTGTGATAGAAGTCATCATGAAGCCATCTATGACTGGACATTTCGACACACGGGTCATCATGGAGCCACCTGTGCTTGGACGTGGTGGGACACAGGTCATCATGGAACCACTCAACCTAACATGCAGTAGTATCAGTGATTTCACTCTCAGCGGTATACCAAATCTAGATGACTTTAATTTCTGGTTTGGATTTCCTCTTGCCTTACTATACATCGTCGCCATCCTTGGGAACATCACCATTCTCTATATCATTAAGGTGGACCAAAAGCTTCATGAACCCATGTTCATTTTCCTTTTCATGCTGTCAGTTTTGGACATCTTGATAGCCTCCGCAGTCATGCCCAAAATGCTTTGGATCTTCTGGTTTGATAACCGGAAGATCATCTTTGACATGTGTTTGACCCAATTGTTCTCCATCCATTTCCTGTCTGCCCTGGAATCCGGGATACTGGTGGCCATGGCTATAGACCGGTATGTGGCAATTTGTCACCCTCTCAGATATTCTTCCATTTTAACCAACAAGACCATTAAAAGTATCACCTTGGTCATTATAACCAGGGGGGCAGCTGGGATGATTCCTCTACCGTTGCTTCTTAAAAGGTTTCCCTTGTTTAAGAAGAATTTTTTAACTCATTCCTACTGCCTCCACCAAGAGGTCATGAAGTTGGCCTGTGCTGACATAAGCATCAATATCGTCTTTGGCCTGTTTATTGCCCTCTCAACCGCGGGCATCGACTTTCTGTTCATCGTCATCTCGTACCTACTACTTTTGAAGATGGTGGTAAGTGTGGTGGCCAAGGCCAGTCTGAAGGCCACCAGTACGTGTGTCTCCCATGTATGTGCCGTCATTGTCTTCTACATGGGCTTCATTGGCCTTGCCATAGTGCACCGCCTTCCAAGTAGCACAGCCCCCAATCTTCATGTCCTGTTTGGGAATATATATCTCCTGTTTTCTCCTGTGATTAACCCCTTAATTTATTCAATTAAAACAAAGCAAATCCGCACCCGGCTCGGCAGACTGTTCAGTAAAGTATTAAAGTCGAAGTAGAACATCAGAGAACTAGGAAAATTCTACTGGAACCTCGCTGAAAAAGGAAATTGAGAAGGAAAAAAATCTACAAATTCACACTTCTCCAGTCTAAACTAGACGTCTGCTGTCATTGGATGTGGTTTACTGTCAGCCGGAGACAAGACAGTTCATAGAACACAAAGCAGCACTTACCGTAGAAGCTGAATGGATGGCCTCCAAGATGGTGGCACCACATCCTTAGATTTTCATATCACTATTGAAAGAAAAGGACTACCGGTAAATAAACAACTTATATACCAAATGTAAAGATTAAAAAAAAACATTTTTATTATCATATATTTCTCAATAAAATCACAGAATTAAAAAATAAAAAAAATCTTAGTGGATTAATAAATTCAAATGTTGACCCTTGCTATGGGGCATTTGGCCAATTTGTAGGTGGGGTACAGCATGGTGCAGCTGCAATAAGTTACACAGTCAAGTGCAATAATAAACTTGTATTAAAGTAATGCAATGATACGTCACAACAAACCCGGTGGGAAGACGGCCCAACTAGGCGCGCTCACGGATTCAGCAACGTGACCAGAGCGAGTTCCAGCCAAGACTGACAGCATCTGTAGAAGGGGGCGGCCTGGCCATCCCGTGCCCAATCTGGAAGATGTCATGATGATAGTAGAGATGCAAGCCTACGCTTTCCCTCCTCATCAGAAACCTATCCCTATCGCTAGTACGGGCCCTAACAGACAGGGTACCTTTCCCTGCACTACCCACTTGCATGAAGCGTGCCTAAACCCAGGAGGCCAGGGCCTCAAATAGGCTCTGCCTGACCCAAGAGGGATGAGCCGAACACCCAGGAAACCATAGAGGAACCATGTTCCTCAGGACTTCCTTTCCAGCTGCAGAGCTGCTCCAGTGGACCACCACCTGCAGTGGAAAGAGATGAGCCGAACACCCCCGGGTTCGGTTCGCACCAGAACCCACGAACGGACCTAAAGTATGTGTGAATTTAAGAACCCTATTAGTTATAATGGACGCGAACGTTCAAAATCCAAAGTGCTAATTTTAAAGGCTAATATGCAAGTTAATGTCATAAAAAGGGTTGGGGGACCCGGGTCCTGCCCAGGGGACATGTATCAATGCAAATTTTTTTTTTTTAAAAAGGAGCAGTGATTTTAATAATGCTTAAAGTGAAACAATAAAAAGTGTAATATTCCTTTAAATTTCGTACCTGGGGGGTGTGTATAGTATGCCTGTGAAGGGGCGCATGTTTCCCGTGCTTAGAACTGTCCCTGCACAAAGTGTCATTTTTGCAGGAAAAAAAAAGCTATTTAAAATCACTCGCGGCTATATGAATTGTTGGATCCCGTAACACAGAGAACAGTCATTCATTGAAAGTCATTGATAAAAAAAATTTAATTTAAAAAAAAAAAAAAAAAAAAAAAAAAAAAAGCGTGGGGGTCCCCCCAAATTCAATTACCAGGCCCTTCAGGTCTGCTATGGATATTAAGGGGAACCCGGCCAAAAAAAAATGGCGTGGGGTCCCCCTCAAAATCCATACCAGACCCTTGAGGTCTGGGATGGATTTTAAGGGGAGCCCCGGCCAAAAAAAAATGGCGTGGGGTCCCCCTCAAAATCCATACCAGACCCTTATCCGAGCACGCAACCTGGCAGGCCGCAGGAAAAAGAGGGGGGGACGAGAGCACCCCCCCTTCCTCCTGAACCGTACCAGGCCACATGCCCTCAACATTGGGAGGGTGCTTTGGGGTCCCCCCAAAGCACCTTGTCCCCATGTTGATGAGGACAAGGGCCTCGTCCCCACAACCCTGGCCATTGGTTGTGGGGGTCTGCGGGTGGGGGGATTATCAGAATCTGGAAGCCCCCTTTAACAAGGGGACCCCCAGATCCCGCCCCCCCTGTGTGAAATGGTAAGGGGGTACTTGTACCCCTACCATTTCACCAAAAAAGTGTCAAAAATTGTAAAAATGACAGGAGACAGTCTTTGACAATTCCTTTATTAAAATCTTCTTTCTTCTGGTCTTCTTCTTCCTTTCTTCATCCTTCTGTTTCTTCTTCTTCTCCTTCCGGCATCTTCTTCCATCTTCTTCTTCCATCTTCTTCTTCCTCCGATCCGCTTCTTCTTGCTCTGGTCTTCTCGTCCGGCATCTTCGTCCATGGCGTCGGCGTCTCTTCTGGGAGGCTCCGCGCAATGGGAGGCTCCCGCTGTGTGAGGCTTCGCTGCGTCTGACAGGTCTTTTATAACGGAGGGCAGGGCCACCTGGTGATCCCGCCCCCCTCTGACGTCATGGGGAAAGCCATAGGGAATTCCCCATGACGTCCCCGTGCGTCAGAGGGGGCGGAGTCACCAGGTGCCCTCCGTTATAAAAGACCTGTCAGACGCAGTGAAGCCTCACACAGCGGGAGCCTCCCATTGCGCGGAGCGGCCCAGAAGAGACACCGACGCCGTGGAAGAAGATGCCAGTCGAGAAGACCAGAGCAAGAAGAAGCGGATCGGAGGAAGAAGAAGATGCCGGAAGGAGAAGATGAAGAAACAGAAGGATGAAGAGAGGAAGAAGAAAGAAGACCAAAAGAAAAAAGATGAAAGAAGATTTTAATAAAGGAATTGTCAAAGACCGTCTCCTGTCATTTTTACAATTTTTGTCACTTTTTTGGTGAAATGGGAGGGGTACTTTTGTACCCCCTTACCATTTCACACAGGGGGGGGGCGGGATCTGGGGGTCCCCTTGTTAAAGGAGGCTTCCAGATTACGATAAGCCCCCCGCCCGCAGACCCCCAAAACCAATGGCCAGGGTTGTGGGGAAGAGGCCCTTGTCCTCATCAACATGGGGACAAGGTGCTTTGGAGGGGGACCCCAAAGCACCCTCCCAATGTTGAGGGCATGTGGCCTGGTACGGTTCAGGACAGAGAGGAGGCCGCTCTTGTCTCCCCCTCTTTTCCTGCAGCCTGCCAGGTTGCGTGCTCGGATAAGGATCTGGTATGGATTTTGAGGGGGACCCCACGCCTTTTTTTTTTTTTTTTTTTTTTTTTTTTTGGCCAGGGTTCCCCTTAAAATCCATCCCAGACCTCAAGGGTCTGCTATGGATTTTGAGGAGGACCCCACGCCATTTTTTTTTTTTGGCCGGGGTTCCACTTAATATCCATAGCAGACCTGAAGGGCCTGGTAATTGAATTTGGGGGGGACCCCCACGCTTTAGTTTTTTTTGTTTTTTATCAATGACTTTTTTTTTTATCAATGACTTTCAATGAATGACTGTTCTCTGTGTTACGGGAACCGACAATTCATTAGCCGCAGATGGCTGCCTCAGATGACACAACAGGATGAAGAAAGGAAGGAAGGTGTTTTAAATGTGAAACTGCAATGCTGTACTAACAGCACGCACACACTAATCCCCAGAATCACAGCACAAATAATGTCAGCACTGCAGAATGGATCACAGCACAGATAATGTCACTGTCTGACACGCCGGAACACAATATAGGAGGCCGCCGGCGCGGCGGCCTTTTATAATGTGGGGCGTGTACTAAACCCCCTGAGCTATAATTGGCCACAGGCATCCTGCCTGTGGCCAATTATTGCTCTCCTCGCCGCTGGCTCTATGATTGGCCAAGCATGCGGGTCACAGTGCATGCTTGGCCAATCATCAGCCAGCAATGCACTGCGACTGGCGCAGTGCATTGCGGGCCGCTCGCATCACACGAATTTGATGCGAGCGGCCCAAATATTTCTGGGCTCGCCGAGCGGGCGAACGCCCGATGTTCGATTCGAACACCGGGCCCATCCCTAGCAGTGGAGTAGAAAAACTGCACCTGCCTACAAATTGGTCTTGTCCATGAAAATATTATCGAAATTCCCCCGAAATAAACCCTTTTTTTTTGGTAATTATCCATTTATCCTTGTTTTTTTTTTCTTCAAGGCATTTCACAGTTATCTTTCCTGTTTCATCAGGGAGCTGTGGAAACCATTTCTACAATATAACATGAAATCATATATAGGCCGGTCCCCCATCGCTGCTTCATTTGGCCAAACCACGCAGCTGGGGCCCCACCTGTAAACAAGGCTTTTCGGGGCACACTCTGTACTTCATATCCACCCAGGCCCAGCTAGACCACCCAGGCCCAGCTAGACTCACCCCTCTGTTGTCATGTAGCGCTGGCTTGAGTGCTGCGCCTCTAGTTAAACTACCGGTCGGACGGAGCAGCTGCCTGAGACTGAGTTAAATGCTGCAGCCTCACCCTAGGCAGCAGTGCACCCTAGGCGGCTGCCTAGTTTGCCAAGGTCCACCCCACCCCGATATGCCCGGAGAACTTCTCAAGCAGGGCTGTGCGATTGGTCATGGTCCAGATTAGGGCTTTGAGGGTCCAACCAAACACCCCCTAGTGCCCAGGTCACTTGGCAGCCAGGGTCACCCGATCTATCTTCCATGAGGGGGGTTTGCTCTCACCACCAGGACGGTGATTCCTTTCCTCTGATCATCACCTACTCCTGAGCCAATAAGGTTTGAAAACAAACTTCACACTCAAATTATTATTATTATAAACCAGGATTTATATGGCGCCAACGGTTTACGCAGCGCTTTACAATATAAAAGAGAGACAATACAGTTACAGCATAATTAAATACAAGAGGATTAAGAGGGCCCTGCTCAGAAGAGCTTACAATCTAATAGGGTGGGGCAGGTGGTACAAAGGGTCGTAACTGTGGGGGATGAGCTGTTCGAAGTGGTGAAAGATTAGCTGGAGGTGTGATAGGCTTCTAATGAAGAGATGAGGATTTCAGGGATCGCCTGAAGGCAGCTAGAGTAGAGGATAGCCGGACAGGTTGAGGTAGAGCATTACAGAGGATGGGAGAGGCTCTGGAGAAATCCTGGAGACGAGCATGGGGGGAGAAGGAGAGGAGGGAGCTTGAGGGTAGGAGGTCTTGAGAGGAGAGGAGGACGGTTTGGGTGGTATTTGGAGAGAAGATTAGTAGAATTGTAAATGGCTTTGTATGTTGTGGTTAGTATTTTGAATCGAATTTGCTGGGCGACCGGGAGCCAGTGTAGGGATTGGTAGAGAGATGTGGGGAATACTGAATGGAGACCAGTGTAGGGATTGGCGGAGAGGCGTGGTGGACACTGAATGGAGGCTAGTGGAGGGATTGGTGGAGAGGCGTGGTGGACACTGAATGGAGGCCAGTGGAGGGATTGGCAGAGAGGGCACTGAATGGAGACCAGTGGAGGGATTGGTGGAGGGCACTGAATGGAGACCAGTGGAGGGATTGGTGGAGGACACTGAATGGAGGCCAGTGGAGGGATTGGTAGAGAGGTGTGGAGGACACTGAATGGAGCCCAGTGTAGGGATTGGTAGAGAGGTGTGGAGGACACTGAATGGAGCCCAGTGTAGGGATTGGTAGAGAAGTGTGGAGGACACTGAATGGAGGCCAGTGTAGGGATTGGCGGAGAGGCGTGGTGGACACTGAATGGAGGCCAGTGTAGGGATTGGCGGAGAGGGCACTGAATAGAGGCCAGTGGAGGGATCGATGGAGGACACTGAATGGAGGCCAATGTAGGGATTGGTGAAGAGGCGTGGTATACACTGAATGGAGGCCAGTGTAGGGATTGGCGGAGAGGGCACTGAATGGAGGCCAGTGGAGGGATTGGTGGAGGGCACTGAATGGAGACCAGTGGAGGGATTGGTGGAGGACACTGAATGGAGCCCAGTGTAGGGATTGGTAGAGAGGTGTGGAGGACACTGAATGGAGACCAGTGTAGGGATTGGTAGAGAGGCGTGGTGGACACTGAATGGAGGCCAGTGTAGGGATTGGCAGAGAGGGCACTGAATGGAGGCCAGTGGAGGGATTGGTGGAGGACACTGAATGGAGGCCAATGTAGGGATTGGTGAAGAGGCGTGGTGTACACTGAATGGAGGCCAGTGTAGGGATTGGCGGAGAGGGCACTGAATGGAGGCCAGTGGAGGGATCGGTGGAGGACACTGAATGGAGGCCAATGTAGGGATTGGTGAAGAGGCGTGGTGTACACTGAATGGAGGCCAGTGTAGGGATTGGCGGAGAGGGCACTGAATGGAGGCCAGTGGAGGGATCGGTGGAGGACACTGAATGGAGGCCTGTGGAGGGATTGGTGAAGAGGTGTGGTGTACACTGAATGGAGACCAGTGGAGGGATTGGTGGAGGACACTGAATGGAGGCCAGTGTAGGGATTGGTGGAGGGCACTGAATGGAGACCAGTGGAGGGATTGGTGGAGGACACTGAATGGAGCCCAGTGTAGGGATTGGTAGAGAGGTGTGGAGGACACTGAATGGAGGCCAGTGTAGGGATTGGCGGAGAGGGCACTGAATGGAGGCCAGTGGAGGGATCGGTGGAGGACACTGAATGGAGGCCAGTGGAGGGATTGGAGGAGAGGGTTGGAAGACACTGAGCGGTTGGTAAGGTGGATAAGTCTGGCAGCAGCATTCATGATAGACTGAAGAGGGGAGGAGCCTGTGGAGAGGTAGGCCAATGAGAAGGGAGTTGCAATAGTCAAGGTGAGAGACAACAATGGAGTGAATGAGGATCTTGGTGATTTCATTTGTTATAAAACAAGAAATAATAACCCCACAAAAATAACAAAACATGGATTTTCTTCTGCGTTTCGTCCCTCGGGCCTTAATCATGGCGTCCTCTGTATTCCTCTCTGCTCTGGAGGGAAGTTAATGGGGGTGGAGGCTACAGTAAAAAAATAAAAAATTCAGAGGGCATAATGCCAGGGCTGGGTGTGACAGATGCAGGGAACCGACATTCCCGCGTTCATCTGGTGTCACGACCCGGAAGTAAAGTCTGATTGGCAGGATAGGGGCAATGCAGAAGTGTACAGGGAATATTATTATATATATTAGATTAGATTAGGATGAAGAAACAGAAGATTATTCCCATCATGAATACAAAGCAATGGAAATGTAAAGAGCCCCTGCCTTCTATCCATCACCAGTCTCTCCATAAATGATCAAATACCGAGATGACTCCACCGGGTGGTGGCCCCGTACACCGGCGAGGTGACAATCATCCCTCAATATTTACACAGCAGCTGAGGTTCCCGGCTGATCCCACATAGGGCCTAATCTCCATGCTGGGAAATATATGTCAACAATGTATAGTTCACCCCCCCCCCCCTCCGCACATAACCGGTCTGCTGGTACATTTCTACTGCCTTAAAGGCAAAATCCACCCCTCCCCCACTAGAAGTGCTCCTCAAGATAACACGTTACCCTGGAGCTTCAGCATTACTCCGAGAACTTCCCCTCCTCTCCTCTCACAGCAGAATTCCTCCTCAGCTCCCAGAACTGACCAACCGAGGCTATCCGCTTCCCACCGGCTGACTCCCCGCTGCCTCTCCCCGCCCTCAGCCACTTCCGGGGGGTCCGTCATGTAGATCTTCACACATGCTCTACCGCCGCCCCTAAAACCCCAATCACACACCGCCTGGCCAGCCGGTCGGGTCACATACATACACAAGTACTATGTACCCCATACTCATTCACACTTGGAGGATGGGCAGTATCTGCAGGCCTCCAGATTCCAATAAGCCCCCCCCCCCAAAGACCCCCCTCTCACAACCACCAGCCAGGGTTGTGGGGAAGAGGCCTTTGTTCTCATCAACATGGGGACCGGGTGCTTTGCCACCACTCCAAGCTGCAAGGAATTATGCCTTTCTTTAGTTATATGCACTGGTACACATTCCCCGGGGCAGTGCCCATCCCCCATGCTTTTTTTTTGTTAACCCCCTTGTTTATTAGAGTCCCACTGATTTCATCGGGGTTTGGGTTCAGCAATTGAAATTTATTGAACCCTGCTCAGACCAGGCCCGGGGGGCAGTTGTGCACATCCCTAATTGTCACCCTTGTTCTATCTACATTGTAATACAAGGAGCTGCCATGTATGAACCTACTGTCAGAAGCCTACAGAGGATGAATTCATAGGGTGCAGGATTATTGCCCCCCCTTACATCACGTGTCCCCCATCACAATGTTCCCCTTACATCAGGGGTCCCCCATCACAATGTTCCCCTTACATAATGTTCCCCTTACATCAGGTCCCCCATCACAGTTCCCCTTACATCAGGTGTCCCCATTACATCAGGGGTCCCATCACAATGTTCCCCTTACATCAGGTGTCCCCCATCACAATGTTCCCCTTACATCAGGTGTCCCATCACAATGTTCCCCTTACATCAGGTGTCCCATCACAATGTTCCCCTTACATCAGGTGTCCCATCACAATGTTCCCCTTACATCAGGTGTCCCATCACAATGTTCCCCTTACATCAGGTGTCCCATCACAATGTTCCCCTTACATCAGGTGTCCCATCACAATGTTCCCCTTACATCAGGTGTTCCCCTTACATCAGGTGCACAATGTTCCCCTTACATCAAGTGTCCCCATCACAATGTTCCCCTTACATCAATTGTCCCATCACAATGTTCCCCTTTCACAATGTTCCCCTTTACATCAATTGTCCCATCACAATGTTCCCCTTACATCAGGTGTGTTCCCCCATCACAATGTTCCCCTTACATCAGGTGTCCCAATCACAATGTCCCCATCACAATGTCCCCTTACATCAGGTGTCTCCCATCACAATGTTCCCCTTACATCAGGTGTCCCCATCACAATGTTCCCCTTACATCAGTGTCCCCCCCTTCCCCTTACATCAGGTGTCCCCCATCACAATGTTCCCCTTACATCAGGTGTCCCATCACAATGTTCCCCTTACATCAGGTGTCCCCCATCACAATGTTCCCCTTACATCAGGTGTCCCCCATCACAATGTTCCCCTTACATCATGGTTCCCCCTTACATCAATGTTCCCCTTACATCAAGTGTCCCATCACAATGTTCCCCTTACATCAGGTGTCCTTATTACAATGCCCCCCTTACATGGATTGTCCCCATCAGAATCCCCCCTCACATAGGATGACCACCATCATATTGCCCCTTAAATAGGTTGTCCCCATCAGAGTCCCCCATCAGAGTTCCCCCTTATATCAATGTTCCCCTTACATCAGGGGTCCCCCTTACATCAGAGTTCCCCCCTTACATGAGGGGTCCCCCCATCAGTGTCCCCATCACAGCCTCCCTTACATCAGGGGTCCCCCCTTTACATCAGGGGTCCCCCATACATCAGGTGCCCCCTTACATGGATTAGGTGTTCCCCATCAGAGTGCCCCTTTACATTATGGTTCCCCATCAGTATTCCTCCATACATCAGGAGTCCCCCCTTTACATCAGTGTGCCCCCATTACATGGATTGTCCCCATCAGAATCCCCCCTCACATAGGATGACCACCATCATATTGCCCCTATCCCCATCAGAGTGCCCCCTTACATGAATTTTCCCCATCAGAGTTCCCCCCTTTCAAGAGGGGTCCCCATCACAGCCTCCCTTACATCAGGATTCTCCCTTTACATTTGGTGGTCCCCATCGTATTGTCCCATTACATGGATTGTCCGTAACAGAGTGCCCCCTTACATCAAGTTCCCCCTATCAGAGTTCCCCCTTACATGAAGGGTCTCCCTCACAGCTTCCCTTACATCAGCAGTCCCCCTTTACATCAGGTGCCCCCATCATATTGCCCCCTTACATGGATTGTCCCCATCAGAGTCCCCCTTACACCAAGTTTCCCCTTACATGAGGGGTCCCCATCACAGCCTCCCTTACATCAAAAGTCCCCCTTTAAATCAGGCGCCCCCATAATATTGCCCCTTTACATATGCTGACCCCCATCATAATGCCCCTTTACATGGATTGTCCCCATCAGAGTCCCCCTTACACCAAGTTTCCCCTTACATGAGGGGTCCCCATCACAGCCTCCCTTACATCAAAAGTCCCCCTTTAAATCAGGCGCCCCCATAATATTGCCCCTTTACATATGCTGACCCCCATCATAATGCCCCTTTACATGGATTGTCCCCATCAGAGTCCCCCTTACATCAAGTGTCTCCCATCAGAGTTCCCCCTTACATGAGGGGTCCCCATCACAGCCTCCCTTACAACAGGAGCCCCCCTTTACATCAGGGGTCCACATCATATTGCCCCCTTACATGGATTGTCCCCATTAGAGTGCCTCCTTTACATTAGGGGTCCTCAACACCCTATCAGAATTCCCCCTTTACATAAAGCGTCCCCATCACAGCCTCCCTTACATCAGGAGTCCCCCTTTACATTAGGTGTCCTCATCAGTGTGCCCCCCTTAGATGAATTTTTCTTATCAGAAGGTCTCATGGATCAGTGTGGAGACCTGGGGGGGGGGGGGCGCAACTAAAATCTGGACCCCCCCCCCCCCCCAGATCTGAGCCTGAGATTCGCACTTCTCCGGAGTATATTCTACACTTCTGTCTGCTGTCACCCAGACACAAGACAGTCCATAGAGGAGAGAGCAGCACTTATCAAGTATTTATTTATAATAAACGGGGTGGGGGGAGGGGGGACTGCCGGAGCCATAAAATGCACTTCACACCGAGCCGACACCGGCGGAGAACGTCTCCTCCATCCACTCACATGACGTCAGTGTGGCCATTAGTTAGAGAGATATTACCCCCCCCCCCCCCCCCCCCCCCCCCCCCCCCCCCCCCCACCCCTGGACCCCCCCCCTCCTCCTCCAGATCCATGGAACAAACATCTTCCCCAACACTGAGCACCGAGACACCCCCAATTACCATCCCAAGGGTCTACCAATAATAACGCCCCCCCCCCCCCCCGAGGAGACAATGAGGTCCCCATTATGTGCGTCTCACACTCATCACCGAGACACCCCCCAATTACCATCCCAAGGGTCTACCAATAATAACACCCCCCCCCCCCGAGGAGACAATGAGGTCCCCGTCATGTGTGTCTCACACTCATCACGAGACACCCCCCAATTACCATCCCAAGGGTCTACCAATAATAACACCCCCCCCCCCCCCGAGGAGACAATGAGGTCCCCGTCATGTGTGTCTCACACTCATCACCGAAACACCCCCCAATTACCATCCCAGGGGTCTACCAATAATAACACCCCCCCCCCCAAGGAGACAATGAGGTCCCCATCATGTGTGTCTCACACTCATCACCGAGACACCCCCCAATTACCATCCCAGGGGTCTACCAATAATAACACCCCCCGAGGAGACAATGAGGTCCCCATCATGTGCGTCTCACAATCATCACCGAGACACCCCCCAATTACCATCCCAGGGGTCTACCAATAATAACACCCCCGAGGAGACAATGAGGTCCCCGTCATGTGTGTCTCACACTTATCACCGAGACACCCCCCAATTACCCCCCCCCCCCCCCCCCCCCCCTCTACCCCCCCCCCCCCACCCCCGAGGAGACAATGAGGTCCCCATCATGTGCGTCTCACACTCATCACGAGACACCCCCCAATTACCATCCCAAGGGTCTACCAATAATAACACCCCCGAGGAGACAATGAGGCCCCCGTCTGTGTGTCTCACACTCATCACCAAGACACACCCCAATTACCATCCCAAGGGTCTACCAATAATAAAACCCACCGAGGAGACAATGAGGCCCCCGTCATGTGTGTCTCACACTCATCCACCGAGACACCCCCCAATTACCCATCCCATGGGTCCAATAATAACACCCCCGAGGAGACAATGAGGTCCCCATCATGTGCGTCTCACACTCATCACCGAGACACCCCCCAATTACCATCCCAAGGGTCTACCAATAATAACACCCCCGAGGAGACAATAAGGCCCCCGTCATGTGTGTCTCACACTCATCACCAAGACAAAAAACACCCCAATTACCATCCCAGGGGTCTACCAATAATAACACCCCCGAGGAGACAATGAGGTCCCCATCATGTGTGTGACACCCCCCAATTACCATCCCAAGGGTGTAATCTCACACTCATCACCGAGACACCCCCCAATTACCATCCCAAGGGTCTACCAATAATAACACCCCCCGAGGAGACAATGAGGTCCCCATCATGTGCGTCTCACACTCATCACCGAGACACCCCCCAATTACCCCCCCATCCCATGGGTCTACCAATAATAACCCCCCCCCCCGAGGAGACAATGAGGCCCCCGTCATGTGTGTCTCACACTCATCCCCGAGACACCCCCCAATTACCATCCCAGGGGTCTACCAATAATAACACCCCCGAGGAGACAATGAGGTCCCCATCATGTGCGTCTCACACTTATCACCGAGACACCCCCCAATTACCATCCCAAGGGTCTACCAATAATAACACCCCCCCCCCCCGAGGAGACAATGAGGTCCCCGTCATGTGTGTCTCACACTCATCACCGAGACACCCCCCAATTACCATCCCAAGGGTCTACCAATAATAACACCCCCAGAGGAGACAATGAGGTCCCCATCATGTGCGTCTCACACTCATCACCGAGACACCCCCCAATTACCATCCCAAGGGTCTACCAATAATAACACCCCCCGAGGAGACAATGAGGTCCCCATCATGTGTGTCTCACACTCATCACCGAGACACCCCCCAATTACCATCCCAGGTGTCTACCAATAATAACACCCCCCGAGGAGACAATGAGGTCCCCATCATGTGCGTCTCACACTCATCACCGAGACACCCCCCAATTACCATCATAGGGGTCTACCCATAATTACACCCCCGAGGAGATAATGAGGTCCCCGTCATGTGCGTCTCACACTGAGCACCGAGACACCCCCAATTACCATCCCAAGGGTCTACCAATAATAACACCCCCCGAGGAGACAATGAGGCCCCCGTCATGTGTGTCTCACACTCATCACCGAGACACCCCCCAATTACCATCCCAAGGGTCTACCAATAATAACACCCCCCCCGAGGAGACAATGAGGTCCCCATCATGTGTGTCTCACACTCATCACTGAGACACCCCCCAATTACCATCCCAAGGGTCTACCAATAATAACACCCCCCGAGGAGACAATGAGGTCCCCGTCATCTGTGTCTCACACTCATCACCGAGACACCCCCCAATTACCATCCCAGGGGTCTACCAATAATAACACCCCCCCCCCCCCCCGAGGAGACAATGAGGTCCCCATCATGTGTGTCTCACACTCATCACTGAGACACCCCCCAATTACCATCCCAAGGGTCTACCAATAATAACACCCCCCCCCCCCCGAGGAGACAATGAGGTCCCCATCATGTGTGTCTCACACTCATCACTGAGACACCCCCCAATTACCATCCCAAGGGTCTACCAATAATAACACCCCCTGAGGAGATAATGAGGTCCCCGTCATGTGCGTCTCACACTCATCACCGAGACACCCCCCAATTACCATCCCAGGGGTCTACCAATAATAACACCCAGAGGAGATAATGAGGTCCCCGTCAGGTGTGTCTCACACTGAGCACCGAGACACCCCCCAATTACCATCCCAAGGGTCTACCAATAATAACACCCCCCGAGGAAACAATGAGGTCCCCGTCATGTGTGTCTCACAGTCATCACCAAGACACCCCCCAATTACCATCCCAAGGGTCTACCAATAATAACACCCCCAGAGGAGACAATGAGGTCCCCATCATGTGCGTCTCACACTCATCACCGAGACACCCCCCAATTACCATCCCAAGGGTCTACCAATAATAACACCCCCCGAGGAGACAATGAGGTCCCCATCATGTGCGTCTCACACTCATCACCGAGACACCCCCCAATTACCATCCCAGGTGTCTACCAATAATAACACCCCCGAGGAGACAATGAGGTCCCCTTCATGTGCGTCTCACACTCATCACCGAGACACCCCCCAATTACCATCATAGGGGTCTACCCATAATTACACCCCCGAGGAGATAATGAGGTCCCCGTCATGTGCGTCTCACACTGAGCACCAAGACACCCCCAATTACCATCCCAAGGGTCTACCAATAATAACACCCCCCGAGGAGACAATGAGGCCCCCGTCATGTGTGTCTCACACTCATCACCGAGACACCCCCCAATTACCATCCCAAGGGTCTACCAATAATAACACCCCCCGAGGAGACAATGAGGTCCCCGTCATGTGCGTCTCACACTCATCACCAAGACACCCCCCAATTACCATCCCAGGGGTCTACCAATAATAACACCCCAGAGGAGACAATGAGGTCCCCATCATGTGCGTCTCAAACTCATCACCGAGACACCCCCTGTGACAGAATTAGCCGGGACACAGGCTTTTTGAGAGGACTAAATGCAAGCCTCCTGCCAACCGATTATGGGCCCTGGATTTTAAGGGGCACAGGGTGAAGGAGAACCCCCAACCCCAGTCAGATTCAATGCTGTATATATGTGTATATTTAATGTGTGTGGTCTCATGCTGTTGGGACATACACTCTCAGATGCTAGTGTCATGAACTCAAGATGTTAATTGAGAGAGATGATCACCTCGTCCTCTGTACAATGCAGGAGACGGTCCGTCTGTTATTGGTGGTCTCCTGCTATTGTGATGAAATGTCTTGTGGTGGTAATTATGATAATTTATAATCAACTGTGTTTAGCTCGGTGACAATATGTCTGACTTGTAGTGAAATCCTGATGAGTCACATCGGCTGCTTAAAGGGATTAGTTAATTAGTTTATGTTAAGTTGTTACAGGTGTATTGTTAGAGTAATATGAGCAGGAGGGGGGATCTCCTCTCCTACTGTGTATAAATGTCAGTTTTGCTTTGTAATAAAACAGTCCATGTTGGCACTAAGCAAGTCTCGTCTCGTTTGGTGCTTGGGAGCGGTTGGAATATCTGATATCCGTATCCAGACTGGGAGGAAGTGATATATGACGAACGCACTCAAGAGGAGTGTAGGGACGTTCCGTCACATTGTTGGCAAGCAGTGGGATTGTGCTTCCTGCAGTCTGGGATATCCAAACCTCCACCGGGATCCAAGATCAGGATAGAAGACTTCGGTCACCCCAGCAGAGATATGGATCTGGCATCAGAGTTCCCGGGGCTGCTGCGGATCATCCTTGCAGCATACACAAGGACTGTGTCTGAGGAGGAATACCTAGAGCTCAGGCAGCAGATTCGGTGGAGCTCTGGATTGGAGCCCTCCAGCTCGCTGGTATAAAACAGGGCAAGTGCTTTCCGACCCAAGAGCAATGGGCCAGTGACCAACGGGCATTGCGGATGGCATTCCTGGGAGAGCGGCCCCAGGAGCAATGGGTGACTGAGTTGGACAGGCTGGTCCTGCAGGAGATAGAGCTGGACAATCATTATCAGGCTCTGGAATGGCACGCAGAGCAGGGATATTTAGGGGAGACAACAGAATGCTCTCCGGAGGGATATGACTTTGGAGGCCCTGGATTGCTGTGGGAGAGCCTTACAGATCGTATTGTGTTTGGCGATGAAGGGGAACCTACCCTTGAGGACCTGCGAGAATATAGAGAGGCTATGCTCGGTCTTGCAGGGGTCTCAGAGCTTAAACCGGATCTGGACCATTTGTTAAGGAAGGAACAGCATCTGGAAAGGGATATACAGAAAATTGCTAGAACACATTCAGCAGCATGCCAGAGAATCGGCAGTGGAAACTCCAGAGATTGTCGTCCCCAAACCTGAAGTGCTGACAACAGGGCAGAACTCTGCTAACTTCTGCCCAGCACCAACAGTGGCTTCGCCCTTCTTGAGAGAAGAGGTAGTCGGCCTTTCTCCCACAACACTGACAGGGACATGTGATTTTCTGCCAGCAGCACCTATGGAGTTACAACAAACTTCTCCAGCTGAAGATCTGGTAACTGAACAGAGGGTCCAAGACCTCTGTCCCACACCTGTGGCAGTTCTGGAGGCCCAGGGTGAGGAGGTGGTGGTCACTCCCGAGCAGCAGCTCAGGACCCAAGGGGAGAATGCAATCTGCACTTCACAACTGCAGCTTGATCTGGTGTCAGTGGATGGGCCTGTGGTCTCCACTAACAGAAAACCAGCAGAAGTGCTGGCAACCAGGCAGAGTGCTACCAACCTCTGCCCAGCACCAGTAACAGCTGCGGAGTTCCAGGGAGCTGGGGCAGTCGGCCTCTCTCCCCAACAGTTAGCTGGAGCAGATGATGTAGGGAAGCTCCTACGCCCAGCTGAACTGCTGGCAACGGAACAGAGCGCTGCTGGCCTCTGCCCTCAACTGACACAGGACAGATTTCCTGTAAAGGTGGATGGGAATTCAGTCTCCACCTGTATACCCCAGGGATGCTGGGCAGTAGGCCCATATGCCCAACAGCATGACAGACTGAGCCCAGTCACCCTGTCTTCTCTCCAGCGGCTGAAAAGACTCCAGGGAGAAGGGCCAGTCCAGGCCTCTCCCCAGCGGCGGAGATGTTCTCTGAGAGAGGCAGAGGTTGGCTGGGTGAGTGCTCTGTTTGAAACAATTTGTTTGGGGTACTGGGTGGATCCCAGCATTAGAGGACTGGAACTATGGACTAACTTCGGAGTCAACCCGTCTGGGGTCTCCTCCTGTGTTAGTCTCCTGCCAAAAGGGGAGAAATGTGACAGACCTAGCCGGGACACAGGCTTTTTGAGAGGACTAAATGCGAGCCTCCTGCCAACCGATTATGGGCCCTGGATTTTAAGGGGCACAGGGTGAAGGAGAACCCCAACCCCAGTCAGATTCAATGCTGTATATATGTGTATATATAATGTGTGTGGTCTCATGCTGTTGGGACACACACTGTCAGATGCTAG
The DNA here is from genome assembly GCA_028564925.1 of Lithobates sylvaticus. Lineage (NCBI taxonomy): Eukaryota > Metazoa > Chordata > Amphibia > Anura > Ranidae > Lithobates > Lithobates sylvaticus. Next base: position 634,063,509 of record CM053027.1, on the reverse strand, counting down.
TGTCATGAACTCAAGATGTTAATTGAGAGAGCTGATCACATTGTCCTCTGTACAATGTAGGAGACGGTCCGTCTGTTACTGGTGGTCTCCTGCTATTGTGATGAAATGTCTTGTGGTGGTAATTATGATAATTTATAATCAACTGTGTTTAGCTCGGTGACAACAAGTCTGACTTGTAGTGAAATCCTGATGAGTCACATCGGCTGCTTAAAGGGATTAGTTAATTAGTTTACGTTAAGTTGTTACAGGTGTATTGTTAGAGTAATATGAGCAGGAGGGGGGATCTCCTCTCCTACTGTGTATAAATGTCAGTTTGGCTTTGTAATAAAACAGTCCATGTTGGCACTAAGCAAGTCACGTCTCGTTTGGTGCTTGGGAGCGGTTGGAATATCTGATATCCGTATCCAGACTGGGAGGAAGTGATATATGATGAACGCACTCAAGAGGAGTGTAGGGACGTTCCGTCACACCCCCCAATTACCATCCCAAGGGTCTACCAATAATAACAACCCCCAGGATACAATGAGGTCCCCAACAGAAGCTTTGGAGGCCAGAAAAAAAATTTGGGGTCTAACAGATCTCTCCATAAAGAGGACCTGTCCCTCCCATTCTATCACAGGGGAAGTTGTTCATCCTTTTGTGATATCGATAAAGTTAAAACAAAAATTAAAGGTAAAAAAAAGTAATACTAATAAAAAATTATAGTGACCACCCCCCCTCCGTGTGTTCTACAGATGTACACAATTTTAAAGCGTGACTGTTGGACCAGGAAGGGGCCGTCCCCAAATTGTTCCCTCAAAAGTTGGGAACATGAAATTGTCCAAAATGTCTTGGTATGCTGATGTCTTAAGAGTTCCCTTCACTGGAACTAAGGGGCCAAACCCAACCCCTGAAAAACAACCCCCCCCCTCCACCTCCAACACCCTAATTCCCCCCTCCACCAAACAACCCCACACCCTAACCCCCCCTCCACCAAATGGTTTGGACCAGTGCACAAAGCAAGGTCCATAAAGACATGAATGAGCGAGTTTGGGGTGGAGGAACTTGACTGACCTGCACAAAGTCCTGACCTCAAATCATTTGGTGAGGGGGGATTATGGTGTGGGGGGATTATGGTGGGGGGTTGTTTTTCAGGGGTTGGGTTTGGCCCCTTAGTTCCAGTGAAGGGAACTCTTAAGGCGTCGGCATACCAAGACATTTTGGACAATTTCATATTCCCAACTTTGTGGGAGGAGTTTGGGGACGGCCCCTTCCTGTTCCAACATGACTGCCCACCAGTGCACAAAGCAAGGTCCATAAAGACACGGATGAGTGAGTTTGGGGTGGAGGAACTTGACTGGACTGCACAGAGTCCTGACCCCAACCTCATAGAACACCCTTGGGATGAAATAGCCTATCAGGCCTTCTCATCCAACATCAGTGCCTGGCCTCACAAATGCCCTTCTGGAAGAATGGTCAAACATTCCCACAGACGCCCTCCTAAACCTTGTGGACGGCCTTCCCAGAAGAGGTGAAGCTGTTATAGCTGCAAAGGGCCAACTCCATATGTGAGGATTGTCCCGGACTTACACCCGATAATTAATGAGACGCTTCAATAGAACACGCGGCTCTCAATTGAAGGAACGTTCCTCTCACAGTCGATGAAGAACAGAGCCAGCGCTCGCTCCGTGTTTACTGCAGATGAAAGAGAAGACGAATAATAATCAGGAGTGATCGATCATCAGATGGAAGCGGGAACTGGAAATAATCCCATCATCTTCCATCTCATTGGAGGCCGGGCGATGTTCCTGGAGAACCGCGGACAACGGAGCGCAATACATTCATTCATGGAGGTCTGCACTCACATAGAGGACACACCCCCTAGAGGGAGCCAATAGGAAATGTGTTCTGACCAAACCAACATGGCAGCCGCTCCAATCAATTATCAGATCTTTATAATGAGGTGGAGGGGCATTGTATCCTCCCCCTCCTAACACAAATCATCCTTCACCAATCCCCCTCCCAGCACAAATCCTCCTCCCCTCCAAACACAAATCCTCCTCCCCTTCCAGCACAAATCCTCCTCCCCTTCCAGCACAAACACTCCTCCCCCTCCCAGAACAAATCCTCCTCCCACCATAAATAATCCTTCACCAATCCCCCTCCCAGCACAAATCCTCCTCCCCTCCTAACACAAATCCTCCTCCCCTTCCAGCACAAATCCTCCTCCCCTTCCAGCACAAACACTCCTCCCCCTCCCAGAACAAATCCTCCTCCCACCATAAATAATCCTTCACCAATCCCCCTCCCAGCACAAATCCTCCTCCCCTCCTAACACAAATCCTCCTCCCCTTCCAGCACAAATCCTCCTCCCCTTCCAGCACAAACACTCCTCCCCCTCCCAGAACAAATCCTCCTCCCACCATAAATAATCCTTCACCAATCCCCCCTCCCAGCACAAATCCTCCTCCCCTTCCAGCACAAATCATCCTTCACCAATCGCCCCCCTCTCAGCACAAACACTCCTCCCCCTCCCAGATCAAATCCTCCTCCCACCCCACCACAAATAATCCTTCACCAATCTCCCCTTCTAACACAAATCCTCCTCCCCTTCGAGCACAAATCATCCTTTACCAATCCTCCCCCCTCCCAGATCAAATCCTCCTCCCAACCCACCACAAATAATCCTTCACCAATCTCCCCTTCTAACACAAATCCTCCTCCCCTTCCAGCACAAATCATCCTTCACCAATCCCCACCCCCCTCTCAGCACAAATCCTCCTCCCAACCCACCACAAATAATCCTTCACCAATCTCCCCTTCTAACACAAATCCTCCCCCCCTTCCAGCACAAATCATCCTTCACCAATCCCCCCCTCTCAGCACAAATCCTCCCCCAACCCACCACAAATAATCCTTCACCAATCTCCCCTTCTAACACAAATCCTCCTCCCCTTCCAGCACAAACACTCCTCCCCCTCCCAGAACAAATCCTCCTCCCACCATAAATAATCCTTCACCAATCCCCCTCCCAGCACAAATCCTCCTCCCCTCCTAACACAAATCCTCCTCCCCTTCCAGCACAAATCCTCCTCCCCTTCCAGCACAAACACTCCTCCCCCTCCCAGAACAAATCCTCCTCCCACCATAAATAATCCTTCACCAATCCCCCCTCCCAGCACAAATCCTCCTCCCCTTCCAGCACAAATCATCCTTCACCAACCCCCCCTCTCAGCACAAACACTCCTCCCCCTCCCAGATCAAATCCTCCTCCCACCCCACCACAAATAATCCTTCACCAATCTCCCCTTCTAACACAAATCCTCCTCCCCTTCGAGCACAAATCATCCTTCACCAATCCCCCCCCCCTCAGCGCAAATCCTCCTCCCAACCCACCACAAATAATCCTTCACCAATCTCCCCTTCTAACAAAAATCCTCCCCCCCTTCCAGCACAAATCATCCTTCACCAATCCCCCCCCCTCTCAGCACAAATCCTCCTCCCAACCCACCACAAATAATCCTTCACCAATCTCCCCTTCTAACACAAATCCTCCTCCCCTTCCAGCACAAATCATCCTTCACCAATCCCCCCCTCTCAGCACAAACACTCCTCCCCCTCCCAGATAAAATCCTCCTCCCAACCCACCACAAATAATCCTTCACCAATCTCCCCTTCTAACACAAATCCTCCTCCCCTTCCAGCACAAATCATCCTTCACCAATCCCCACCCCCCTCTCAGCACAAATCCTCCTCCCAACCCACCACAAATAATCCTTCACCAATCTCCCCTTCTAACACAAATCCTCCTCCCCTTCCAGCACAAATCATCCTTCACCAATCCCCCCCCTCTCAGCACAAATCCTCCTCCCAACCCACCACAAATAATCCTTCACCAATCTCCCCTTCTAACACAAATCCTCCTCCCCTTCCAGCACAAATCATCCTTCACCAACCCCCCCCTCTCAGCACAAACACTCCTCCCCCTCCCAGATCAAATCCTCCTCCCAACCCACCACAAATAATCGTTCACCAATCTCCCCTTCTAACACCAATCCCCCCCCTCTCAGCACAAATCCTCCTCCCACCCCACCACAAATAATCCTTCACCAATCTCCCCTCCCAGCACAAATCCTCCCCCCACCTTTCTAGCACAAATTATCCTTCATCAATCCAACTCCCAACACACATCAGCATCCCCCATCCTAGCACAAATATTCCCTTCCCCCCTCCTAGCACAATTCCTCCTCCCCCTCCCAGCATAAATCATCCTTCCCCGATCCCCCCTCCTAGCACCATTCCTCCTTCCCCCACCTTCAATATATGATGATCGGTCTCCACCTGACAGATGACTAAAATTCCTGAACACCCCAACAGCCAAAGTTGAGTCTGAAGCTAGTGTGGCGCCCCCTAGGTAGGTGTTATGGTAAGTGTATTATAGTTTTTGGGTAAATCTATGTGCTCTCTACTTACCGAAGAGCTGTGATTGATTAGTGAGGTCTGCTCAGTGTGCTCCAGTGTGACTCATGCAGTCTTGATGTTGATGATCCAATAGCCATGGAGTATATTGGACAGTGGGACGAAATCTGGCAGAGGAGAGCATGAATGTCTATACAGCCCTGGCCAATTAGAAGGGTATGTGCCCCAAGGCATGCTGGGTGACTGTATTTATATCTGAGGAGCACGTGGGCCCTGGGTCTTCTGTGAGAAAGAGAGAGGTCCAGGGGAGGAGGAGGCTGTGGCCCCTCCTCAGTGCAGACTGCCATACGGCCTCAGGTGGTTGACCTGAGGGCCTGAAACGTTAATGTTGTGAGGGAGGATGTCCACGAATCCTGTCTGGTACTGCTGAAGAAGGCTGCCATGAGTGCCTCAGGAGCCTTGTGAGTGCAGACCCCCCACAGGGGATCCTGGGGATCAGTGGCGAGCAGAGGCTCCTGTGTCCTCTCCTCCTCGGCTTCAGTGGCGGGCAGCGGGCGGATTGCTGGAAGCAGCTCCTGTGTCCTCTCCTCCTCGGCTTCGGCGTTGGGCATCGGGCAGTGGCTCCTGTGTCCTCTCCTCCTTGACTTCAGTGGTGGGCAGAAGCTCCTGTGTCTTTTCCTCCTTGGCTTCGGGGGAGGGCGGCAGCTCCTGTGTCCTCTCCTCCTCAGTTTTGGTGGTGAGCAGTGGCTCCTGTGTCCTCTCCTCCTCGGCTTCAGCGGTGGGCAGCGGGCGGATTGCTGGAAGCAGCTCCTGTGTCCTCTCCTCCTCAGCTTCGGCGGTGGGCAACGGGTGGCGGCTTCTGTGTCCTCTCCTCCTCAGTTTTGGTGGTGGGCAGTGGCTCCTGTGTCCTCTCCTCCTCGGCTTCAGCGGTGGGCAGGGGGCGGATTGCTGGAAGCAGCTCCTGTGTCCTCTCCTCCTCAGCTTCGGCGGTGGGCAATGGGTGGCGGCTTCTGTGTCCTCTCCTTATTGGCTTTGGTGGTGGGCAGCGAGCGAATTGCAGGCAGCAGCTCCTGTGTCCTTTCCTCCTTGGCTTTGGCAGGGGGCGGCAGCTCCTGTGTCCTCTCCTCCTCAGTTTTGGTGGTGGGCAGTGGCTCCTGTGTCCTCTCCTCCTCAGCTTCGGTGGGGGGCAGTGGGCGGGGTTTTTGGGCATCAGCTCCTGTGTCCTCACCTTCTAGGCTTCAGCAGCGGGCAGAGGGAGGGTTGTGGGCAGCAGCTGATGTGTCCTTTCTTCATTGGCTTTGGGGTTGGGCAGCAGGCAGTGGCTCCTGTGTCCTCTCCTCCTTGACTTCAGCGGCGGGCAGAAGTTCCTGTGTCCTTTCCTCCTCGGCTTTGGCGGTAGGCAGCAGCTCCTGTGTCCTCTCCTTCTCAGCTTTGGCGGCAGGCAGTGGCTCCTGTGTCCTCTCCTCCTTGGCTTCTGTGGTGGGCAGTGGGCGGGTTACGGTCAGCGGCTCCTGTGTTCTGTCCTCCTCAGCTTCGGCGGCGGGCAACGGGTGGAGGCTCCTGTGTCCTCTCCTCCTTGGTTTTGGTGGTGGGCAGCGGGCGAGTTGCAGACAGTTGCTCCTGTGTCTTCTCCTCCTTGGCTTCAGCGGCAGGCAGCGGGCGGGATGCCGGCAGCAGCTCCTGTGTCCTCTCCTCCTCTACCTCAGCGGCAGGCAGTGGGTGGTGGCTTCTGTGTCCTCTCCTCCTTGGCTTTGATGGTGGGCAGCGGCTCCTGTGTCAATGCCTTCTCGGCTTCAGCGGTGGGCAATGGGCGGCGGCTCCTGTGTCCTCTTTGGCTTCTGCAGTGGGCAGTGGGTGGCGGCTCCTGTGTCCTCTACTCCTCGGCTTCGGTGGTGGGCAGTTGGCGGGTTACAGTCAGCGGCTCCTGTGTCCTCTCCTCCTTGGCTTCAGCAGCCGGCAGCGGGCCTCCTTTGTCCTCTCCTCCTCGGCGTGAGGGCAGTGGACGGGTTGCGGTCAGCGGCTCGTGTGTCCTCTCCTCCTCAGCTTCAGTGGAGGACAGCGTGGCTCCTGTGTCCTCTCCTCCTTGGCGTTGGGCAATAGGCGGCTTGCGGGCAGCTCCTCGGCTTCAGTGGCTTCCATCATGCGGCTCCTCCCTCCTCCTCCTAGAAGTCTAATAGGATTGCCTATCCTTTCAGCCAATCGGTGATGGGTCTCAAGACTTGCTTCCTGAGGGGGATCAGTGTGGGGATAGCGAATATTCATTCGCTGATGTCACACAAGTGGGCGAGCTTGGAGTGTAGTGCTCTGCGCCCCGAGCCCACTCTTTTTTTTAAGCCTATTAGAGCTCTGGCTCTAATCATGTGCTTCAAAAAAACACTTTCCCGCCATAGGAATCCATGAGTCCGGCACCCTGCATGAAGATCGGAGATGCCAGACACATGGATAGGGGGGCCCCATGCACCTCTAATGGATGAGCTGCCTCTGCTGGGGACTGGTGTGGTTAGATCCCCTTTGGGTGCTAGAAGTCACCTACTGGGTGCAAGCTAAAGGGGACACTGGCTTGTGTCTTGAAGAGGTTAAGTTCCTGGCTGTGTGAGAATACCCCATACCTGGCTGTGTGAGAATACCCCGTACCTGGCTGTGTGAGAATACCCCGTACCTGGCTGTGTGAGAATACCCCGTACCTGGCTGTGTGAGAATACCCCGTACCTGGCTGTGGATTAATCAGTGGGAGGCAAACCATTTTCTAGGTTCCCATCAAACTGTCTGCTGGTCCCTATTGGTCATGTCATTTGACGTCCCTTCCCTTCTTTTGTTGAATAGGACTGAAGGAATCAAACTCCCAGGATGCATCTGGAAGGCTAAGGCCACTCTGAGCCAGCATGTGCTGGAGTACCAACGTTTTATGTGTGTCTTCACAGTGGGAGTTTTTATTCTAATGCGGCGTACACACGGTCGGAATTTCTGATGGAAACAGTCCGATGGGAGCTTTTCATCAGATTTTCTGACCGTGTGTACGCCCAACGGTCTTTTTCTGACGGAATTTCCGACGGACTTTGGATTGAGAACCTGTTCTCAATTTTTCCGACGGAAAACCTTTCTATCGGATTTTCCGATCGTGTGTATGCAATTCCGACACGCAAAATTCCGACGCATGCTCGGAAACAATTTGACGCATGCTCAGAAGCATTAAACTTCCATTTTATAGTGCTGTCGAACGTGTTTTATGCCGCTGTGTTACTGACCGTCGGAATTTGGTGTGACCGTGTGTAGGCAAGACAGTTTGAGCGAAATTCCGTCGGAATTCCGACGGGAAAACCATCATAGCTTTTTCCGACGAGAATTCCGACCGTGTGTACGCGACATAATAGTCACTCCTTCTTTCTGGTGTGGATACCCCTGGGACTGGACATGTTCACTATCAGATGTGGGGTCCTTTAAGAGATTGTACAGGTCCCGGAGACATCAGAGATTAATAATGAGCTCCCTGATCTTCACACAGGTAACCAATGGTGGATCTCCTCTGAGATCCCAACATTCCCTATAAATGCCGAGATCCCAGATCTGCTGGAGAGAGAAGAGGCTGTGCTGATACCACTGAGAGATACCTGACACAGGTGAGAGGAGATAACTGACACAGGTGAGAGGAGATAACTGACACAGGTGAGAGGAGATAACTGACACAGGTGAGAGGAGATACCTGACACAGGTGAGAGAAGATACCTGACACAGGTGAGGGGAGATAACTGACACGGGTGAGAGGAGATAACTGATACAGGTGAGAGGAGATACCTGACACAGGTGAGAGGAGATAACTGACACAGGTGAGAGGAGACAACTGACACAGGTGAGAGGAGACAACTGACACAGGTGAGAGGAGATACCTGACACAGGTGAGAGGAGATAACTGACACAGGTGAGAGGAGATAACTGACACAGGTGAGAGGATATAACTGACACAGGTGAGAGGAGATACCTGACACAGGTGAGAGGAGATAACTGACACAGGTGAGAGAAGATACCTGACACAGGTGAGGGGAGATAACTGACACGGGTGAGAGGAGATAACTGATACAGGTGAGAGGAGATACCTGACACAGGTGAGAGGATATAACTGACACAGGTGAGAGGAGATACCTGACACAGGTGAGAGGAGATAACTGACACAGGTGAGAGAAGATACCTGACACAGGTGAGGGGAGACAACTGACACAGGTGAGAGGAGATACCTGACACAGGTGAGAGGAGATAACTGACACAGGTGAGAGGAGATAACTGACACAGGTGAGAGGATATAACTGACACAGGTGAGAGGAGATACCTGACACAGGTGAGAGGAGATAACTGACACAGGTGAGAGAAGATACCTGACACAGGTGAGGGGAGATAACTGACACGGGTGAGAGGAGATAACTGATACAGGTGAGAGGAGATACCTGACACAGGTGAGAGGAGATACCTGACACAGGTGAGAGGAGATACCTGACACAGGTGAGAGGAGATAACTGACACAGGTGAGGGGAGATACCTGACACAGGTGAGAGAAGATACCTGACACAGGTGAGGGGAGATAACTGACACAGGTGAGAAGAGATAACTGACACAGGTGAGAGGAGATAACTGACACAGGTGAGAGGATATAACTGACACAGGTGAGAGGAGATAACTGACGCAGGTGAGAGGAGATAACTGACGCAGGTGAGAGGAGATAACTGACGCAGGTGAGAGGAGATACCTGACACAGGTGAGGGGAGATAACTGACACAGGTGAGAGGAGATAACTGACACAGGTGAGGGGAGATAACTGACACGGGTGAGAGGAGATAACTGATACAGGTGAGAGGAGATAATTGATGCAGATGAGGGGAGATAACTGACACAATTGAGAGGAGATAACTGACACAGGTGAGGGGAGATAACTGATGCAGGTGAGAGGATATAACTGACACAGGTGAAGGGAGATAACTGACACAGGTGAGATGAGATAACTGACACAGGTGAGAGGATATAACTGACACAGGTGAGAGGAGATACCTGACACAGGTGAGAGGAAATACCTGACACAGGTGAGGGGAGATAACTGACACAGGTGAGAGCAGATAACTGACGCAGGTGAGAGGAGATAACTGACACGGGTGAGGGGAGATAACTGACGCAGGTGAGAGGAGATAACTGACACAGGTGAGGGGAGATAACTGACGCAGGTGAGAGGAGATAACTGACACAGGTGAGGGGAGATAACTGATGCAGGTGAGAGGATATAACTGACACAGGTGAGGGGAGATAACTGACACAGGTGAGGGGAGATAACTGATGCAGGTGAGAGGATATAACTGACACAGGTGAGGGGAGATAACTGACACAGGTGAGGGGAGAAAGGAGGAATAGTGCCCCATCATTGGTGTCAGTGGAAGGAATAGTGACCTTTCAGGACCATTCCATGTGTTGTAAGAGAATCCTTCCAGCATCCGAGCCCCAGGCTCGAGATCAGCCTCCCACACTAGGGGGCACCCTCAAGGGCCACCGACAGCCTCCTCAGCACTCCATCTCCAGCTTCCACCCTACTGACCCTTCTGGTATAACCCAGAGTACTTAAAAGAATTTAAGACCCCCTGCCAGCCCACTTGCTGGGGATTGGCTGGAGACCTCCTCAATACTCCAAGCAGCTCCTCCTAAGCTCCGTCCAATAGTTCTGGAAGCTTCTCCAAGGTTCCAGCAAGTAGGGGGAGGTACCAGAGATGCTGCACAATGAGTCATCCAGCCTCCCTGAGTCACTCAGTCCTGACCCAGATTCAACCCAGTCTGGCCCTCAGCCAGGCTAAAATGTACCTACACTAAACACTAAGTATTTACAGCTAGCACTCTACACTAGACGGTGCTACATACAATTCCGGGCATTGAACCTCTGTGTATCTCTCGGGTCTCCATGTGGGGATAAAGGCTCATAGAGAATAAGTAAGTTGCAGAGTTTGCCTGATAACGATCAGAATTTAAATCTATGGAAAACTACGCACAATGACTAATAGCAACTACTGAGTGCCCCCCCCTCCCCCGCTGTGCCCATCCAGCCAGCGCCATCCTTTTATCAGGCACAGATCAGACAGATTGGCCCATGGTCCCTGTATGGAAAGTTTCTCCTCTTGGCTGAGTCTCAGCTGGCTGCCGTTCCCTCTTCTGACGGATAACTATTGTTCTGTCATGTTTAGATTCCTTCTCTGAGAGCTTTCATAAGATGTAGAAACTTCCTCTTCCCCTGAATATTCCTCCTCTCTGTGGTCTGCAGAATCACACGACCTTCCAGAAGTCAGACGTTCCACATCTTCTCCAGGGGACTGGACCCCACTCTGTCCACCACTGTGCAAAGCCCATGCTGGAAGCTTCCACCTGGCCTGGCGGACCCTGTCTAATGACCCCCTCTGACCTGGATGTACCCTGAGAGATGGGCAACCTTCTACACTGGACATAGGGGCGAAAAATTCTGCTGTGCTGCAAGGTATTTACCATTATAATGTCACTGTGATGTCACTGTGATGTGTGTGATGTCACTGTGATGTGTGTGTGTGTGTGTGTGTGTGTGTGTGTGTGTGTAATGTCACAGTGATGTGTGTGTGTGTGTGAGAGATGTCACTGTGATGTGTGTGTGATGTCACTGTGATGTGTGTGTGATGTCACTGTGATGTGTGTGTGATGTCACTGTGATGTGTGTGATGTCACTGTGATGTGTGTGATGTCACTGTGATGTGTGTGTGTGATGTCACTGTGATGTGTGTGATGTCACTGTGATGTGTGTGTGGGTGTGATGTCACTGTGATGTGTGTGTGTGTATGTGTGTGTGTGATGTCACTGTGATGTGTGTGATGTCACTGTGATGTGTGTGTGTGTGTGATGTCACTGTGATGTGTGTGTGTGTGTGAGAGATGTCACTGTGATGTGTGTGTGATGTCACTGTGATGTGTGTGTGATGTCACTGTGATGTGTGTGTGATGTCACTGTGATGTGTGTGATGTCACTGTGATGTGTGTGATGTCACTGTGATGTGTGTGTGTGATGTCACTGTGATGTGTGTGATGTCACTGTGATGTGTGTGTGGGTGTGATGTCACTGTGATGTGTGTGTGTGTATGTGTGTGTGTGATGTCACTGTGATGTGTGTGATGTCACTGTGATGTGTGTGTGTTGTGTGTGTGTGATGTCACTGTGATGTGTGTGTGTGTGTGTGATGTCACTGTGATGTGTGTGTGATGTCACTGTGATGTGTGTGTGTGATGTCACTGTGATGTGTGTGATGTCACTGTGATGTGTGTGATGTCACTGTAATGTGTGTGTGTGTGATGTCACTGTGATGTGTGTGATGTCACTGTGATGTGTGTGATGTCACTGTGATGTGTGTGATGTCTATCTCTTATTGATCCCTGGGAATACAGACGATAATTAGAGTTGTGATTGATCTGCTTTCCATTTTATGACAAGGCCTGGGAAATGTTTGTGGTGAGATTTCCGGCGTTTCTCTCATCTCTTTATACAATGGAGATAAAATAGAGGAAAGAAAATCATAAACTGAATAAAAGCTCATACATATCTACAAAAAGTACAAAGGGGTTCAATATAAAATACATGTGCAATACAATGGGGGGGGGCTCCAGTATAAAATGCATGTGCAATACAATGGGGGGGGGGGGCTCCAGTATAAAATACATGTGCAATACAATGGGGGGGGGGGGGGGGGGCTCCAGTATAAAATACATGTGCAATACAATGGGGGGGGGGCTCCAGTATAAAATACATGCTCAATACAATGGGGGGGAGGCTCCAGTATAAAGTACATGTGCAATATAATGGGGGGGCTCCAGTATAAAACACATGTGCAATATAATGGGGGGGGGGGGCTCCAGTATAAAATACATGTGCAATATAATGGGGGGGGGGGGCTCCAGTATAAAGTACATGTGCAATACAATGGGAGGGGCTCCAGTATGAAGTACATGTGCAATATAATGGGGGGGGGCTCCAGAAAAAAGTACATGTGCAATATAATGGGGGGGGGGGCTCCAGTATAAAACACATGCGCAATATAATGGGGGGGGGCTCCAGTATAAAGTACATGTGCAATACAATGGGGGGGGCTTCAGTATAAAGTACATGTGCAATACAAAGGGGGGGGGGGCTCCAGTATAAAGTACATGTGCAATGCAATGGGGGGGGGGGGGGTCCAGTATAAAGTACATGTGCAATACAATGGGGGGGGTCCAGTATAAAGTACATGTGCAATACAATGGGGGGGGGGGGGTCCAGTATAAAGTACATGTGCAATACAATGGGGGGGGGGGGCTCCAGTATAAAGTACGTGTGCAATACAATGGGGGGGGTCCAGTATAAGGTACATGTGCAATACAATGGGGGGGGGGGGCTCCAGTATAAAGTACATGTGCAATACAATGGGGGGGGGGGGTCCAGTATAAATTACATGTGCAATACAATGGGGGGGGGTCCAGTATAAAATACATGTGCAATATAATGGGGGGGGGGGCTCCAGTATAAAGTACATGTGCAATATAATGGGGGGGGGGCTCCAGTATAAAGTACATGTGCAATACAATGGGGGGGAGGGCTCCAGTATAAAGTACATGTGCAATATAATGGGGGGGGGTCCAGTATAAAATACATGTGCAATATAATGGGGGGGGCTCCAGTATAAAGTACATGTGCAATACAATGGGGGGGGGGGGGTCCAGTATAAAGTACATGTGCAATACAATGGGGGGGGGGGGGGCTTCAGTATAAAGTACATGTGCAATACAATGGGGGGGGGGGGGGGGCTCCAGTATAAAGTACATGTGCAATACAATGGGGGGGGGCTCCAGTATAAAGTACATGTGCAATACAATGGGGGAGGGGGGTCCAGTATAAAGTACATGTGCAATACAATGGGGGGGGGGGTCCAGTATAAAGTACATGTGCAATATAATGGGGGGGGGTCCAGTATAAAATACATGTGCAATATAATGGGGGGGGGGGCTCCAGTATAAAGTACATGTGCAATACAATGGGGGGGGGGGTCCAGTATAAAGTACATGTGCAATACAATGGGGGGGGGGCTCCAGTATAAAGTACATGTGCAATACAATGGGGGGGGGGCTCCAGTATAAAGTACATGTGCAATACAATGGGGGAGGGGGGTCCAGTATAAAGTACATGTGCAATACAATGGGGGGGGGGGCACCAGTATAAAGTACATGTGCAATACAATGGGGGGGAGGGCTCCAGTATAAAGTACATGTGCAATATAATGGGGGGGGGTCCAGTATAAAATACATGTGCAATATAATGGGGGGGGGCTCCAGTATAAAGTACATGTGCAAAAAAAATGGGGAGGGGGGTCCAGTATAAAGTAAATGTGCAATACAATGGGGGGGGGGGGGGCTCCAGTATAAAGTACATGTGCAATACAATGGGGGGGGGCTCCAGTATAAAGTACATGTGCAATACAATGGGGGAGGGGGGTCCAGTATAAAGTACATGTGCAATACAATGGGGGGGGGGGTCCAGTATAAAGTACATGTGCAATATAATGGGGGGGGGTCCAGTATAAAATACATGTGCAATATAATGGGGGGGGGGGCTCCAGTATAAAGTACATGTGCAATACAATGGGGGAGGGGGGTCCAGTATAAAGTACATGTGCAATACAATGGGGGGGGGGCTCCAGTATAAAGTACATGTGCAATACAATGGGGGGGGGGGGGCTCCAGTATAAAGTACATGTGCAATACAATGGGGGAGGGGGGTCCAGTATAAAGTACATGTGCAATACAATGGGGGGGGGGGGCTCCAGTATAAAATACATGTGCAATACAATGGGGGGGGGGGGTCCAGTATAAAGTACATGTGCAATACAATGGGGGGGGGGCTCCAGTATAAAGTACATGTGCAATACAATGGGGGGGGGGGGTCCAGTATAAAGTACATGTGCAATACAATGGGGGGGGGGCTCCAGTATAAAGTACATGTGCAATACAATGGGGGGGGGGGCTCCAGTATAAAGTACATGTGCAATACAATGGGGGAGGGGGGTCCAGTATAAAGTACATGTGCAATACAATGGGGGGGGGGGGGCTCCAGTATAAAATACATGTGCAATACAATGGGGGAGGGGGGTCCAGTATAAAGTACATGTGCAATACAATGGGGGGGGGGCTCCAGTATAAAGTACATGTGCAATACAATGGGGGGGGGGGTCCAGTATAAAGTACATGTGCAATACAATGGGGGGGGGGGGCTCCAGTATAAAGTACATGTGCAATACAATGGGGGAGGGGGGTCCAGTATAAAGTACATGTGCAATACAATGGGGGGGGAGCGGCTCTAGTATAAAGTACATGTGTCCAGAAAGGACGATGAGCCTGGGGGAGCCCGTGGGGATACCCCACCAAGCCCCGCTGAAGGAAAACCACCCAGGCTGATCGTCCTTTCTGGACCGACACGCCACACACACAACTTGAGGGTAAAGCTATAAATAGACAAACTGTTTCGGTATTATTAGTGAATTCCATTTTTGTTTGCAGAACTAGAATATTCCTTCTTCCTTTAGTGTTCCTTGTATAGAACATTCCGCTGTCTACAGGGAACCGCTGGACAGAAATATCCATGACTTGTAACTGCATTTTTTTTCTATGTTATCATATCAGTATTCCATACCTAATGCCGCGTACACACGGCCGGCAAAAGTCCGATGAGAGATTTTGGTCGGGAAATGCGACCGTGTGTCGGCTCCATCGGAATTTTGCTGGCCGAATTCCCGCCAGCAAAAATTTGAGAGCATGTTATCAATTTTTCCGACGGGAAAAAACTTTTGATTGGAAATTCCGATCGTCTGTAGCAATTCTGACGTGCAAAATTTCCTACGCATGCTCGGAAAAAATTTGACGCATGCTCGGAAGCATTGAACTTGATTTTTTCTCGGCTCGTCGCAGTGTTGTACGTCACCGCTTTCTTGACGGTCGGAATTTGGTGTGACCGTGTGTAGGCAACACAAGCTTGAGCGGAATTCTGTCGGGAAAACCATCAGAGCTTTTTCCGACCATAATTTCCGATCGTGTGTACGCGAAGAATGTAGGAGTTTTTCACATTTTATATATGCACTGCTAACATTTTATCTAATCATTTTATGATTTAGCTAATTTTTGTAATTTTTTATTTCTAGGACTTCTCTAGTATTCGTATACTGTCTGTGCTGTTCTTAAAGGCCCTGACGAAACGCGTAGGCCATACTTTACGATATTCGTCGGTGTTCGTATTCGTAACGATTCGTATTTTCGTAAGAGTTATTTTTTCGTTGATTCGTATTTCCGTTAGTTTAATTTTCGTTTATTCGTTTATTCGAAATTCGGACGCATTCGTATTTATTCGTACATTCGTAACATTCGTAGATTCGTAATCGGAGCATAATTCATAATGTTATGTAATGTGTATGCTATTATTACATTTTAAGAGACACGGAAAATTAACAAATCGAAAAAAAAAGTTATGAATATTCAATCCATTCGAAGCACGTTAAGCAGCGCCATTGTAAGAGACAACGGAAAATTACGAATCGAGAAAAAAAAAAAAAAAAAAAAAAAAGTTACGAAATGTACGAATTTTTTCGTTCATTCCATTCGAAGCACGTTAAGCAGCGGCCATTGTAAGGGACACGGAAAATTACCAATTCAACCCAAAAAAAAAAAAGTTACGAATGTACGTATTTTTTCGTTCATTCCATTCGAAGCACTTTAAGCAGCGCCATTGTAAGGGACACGGAAAATTACCAATTCAACAACAAAAAAAAAGTTACGAATGTACGAATTTTTTCGTTCATTTTGATTTTCGTTGTTCCTGTTTTTGTTTTTCGGATTTTCTTCTTTCGTAGATTCGTTGTTTCTAATTCGTTTTTCTCGGATATTCGTTGTTTTCGGATTCGTTCGATTCGAAAGATTCGTTATTCGTTAAAATTTTTAGCGAATCGTTCGTTCATTCGTACGAAAACGAATAAACGAAAAAAAAACGAAACGAATTGTACATGTCTAGTCCCAATCCACGCTCTTTTCTAAATGTTGTTTCTATCAGGGACGGCGCCTCAGCGTGAGTCATAGTTATCTCTAGACATGTGCAATTCCTTTCGTTTTTTTTTCGTTATTTTCGTTTGTTCGTATTCGTACGAATGAATGAATCATTCGAGTCGTACGAATAACGAATCGTAACGAATAGTTTGAATCGTACGAATCCGATTTAACGAATCATTCGAATCGAACGAATCCGAAAAACAACAAAAATCCGAAATAAAAACTAATTAGAAACAACGAATGTACTAATGAAGAAAATCCGGAAAACGAACGAAAAAAAATTCGTACATTCGTACCTTTTTTTTTTTTTTGTTGAATTGGTAATTTTCCAGTGTCCCTTACAATGGTGCTGTCTAAACGTGCTTCGAATGGATTGAACAAAAAAATTCGTAAATTCGTAACTTTTTTTTTCGATTCGTATCTTTTTTTTTCAATTCGTAACTTTTTATTTTTTTTTTTCGATTGTCTCTATTGAACCAAAAAATTCGTACATTCGTAACTTTTTTTTCTATTCGTAACTTTTTTTTTTTCGATTCGTAAATTTTTTTTCAATTCGTAACTTTTTTTTTTTTTTTTCCGATTTGTAATTTTCCGTGTCTCTATTGAACAAAAAAATTCGAACATTCGTAACTTTTTTTTCGATTCGTAACTTTTTTTTTTCGATTCGTAACTTTTTTTTTTTTTTCCCGATTTGTAATTTTCCGTGTCTCTATTGAACAAAAAATTCGTACATTCGTATCTTTTTTTTTCGATTCGTAACTTTTTTTTTATTTCGATTCGTAACTTTTTTTTTTTCGATTCGTTAAATTATTAAAATGTAATAATAGCATACACATTCCATAAAATTATGAATTATGCTCCGATTACGAATCTACGAATGTTACGAATGTTACGAATGTACAAATAAATACGAATGCGTCCGAAAATTAAACTAACGAAAAAACGAATCAACGAAAAAATAACTCTTACGAATGTACGATTCGTTACGAATACGAACACCGACGACTTACGAATGTACGAATCGTTACGAATCCGAACAACGACGACTTAACGAATGTACGAATCGTTACGGATCCGAACAACGACGACTTACGAAATGTACGAATCGTTACGAATCCGAACAACGACGAGTTACGAATGTACGAATCGTTAACGAATCCGAACAACGACGACTTACGAATGTACGAATCGTTACGAATCCGAACACTGAGGACTTACGGATGTACGAATCGTTACGAATCGATGGAAACGAAACGAAAAAAAACGAATTTTTTTCGGAAATGAAAAAAACGAAACGAAAAAATAAACAAATTTTTGTTGTTGTGCACATGTCTAGTCCCAATCCACGCTCTTTTCTAAATTTTGTTTCTGTCAGGGATGGTGCCTCCGTGTGAGTCATAGTTATCTCACGCTTACCCCCACACTTCTTTACCGATCTTCTCTAAGGAGATGGTGGTAAGGTCAGCATTGTCCTATCGCGTGACTAACGTGTTCCACTCTTGTTACAGGACAAGATGCGGCTTTGGTGACCGTCTACAAGACATGGCGGAGGCCAACAACACGTCATGCAGCCACGTCAGCGAATTCACCCTCAGCGGTATACCCAACATGGATACCTATAATTTCTGGTTCGGGTTCCTGGTGGCAATCATGTATGTCATGGCCGTGGTGGGGAATTCTACTATTCTCTACATCATTAAGGTGGACCAGGAGCTCCACGAACCCATGTACGTCTTCCTTTTCCTGCTCTCGGTGGTGGAAATCCTGATAGCCACCACAGTCATGCCTCAGATGTTGGGGATCTTCTGGTTTAACCGGCGGCAGATCACTTTCGACATGTGTCTGACTCAGATGTTCTTCATCCATTTCCTCTCCGCCCTGGATTCCGGGATACTGGTGGCCATGGCTGTAGACCGATACGTGGCCATTTGCCACCCGCTTCGGTACACTTCCACTTTAACTAACCGAAACATCGCGAAGATCTCCTTGGTCATAATAGTACGAGGGGTAGCGGGGATGACCCCTCTCCCGCTGCTTATTAAACGGCTTCCCTTGTTTAAGAGAGAGTCGCTGACCCATTCCTACTGCCTCCACCAAGAAGTCATGAAGTTGTCCTGCATGGACTATAATGTCAACATCATCTACGGCCTGTTCATCATCCTCTACACCATGGGCATCGACTCTCTCTTCATCTCCATCTCGTACCTGCTGATCATAAAGACGGCGGTGTGCCTGCTGGCCGAGGCCAGTCTGAAGGCCATCAGCACCTGCGCCGCCCACATATGTGCCGTCCTCGTCTACTACATCCCCCTCATCGGCCTTTCTTTGGTGCACCGCTATCCGAACGCCTCGGCTCCGCACCTTCACATCCTTTTTGGAAATGTTTCCCTCCTCCTGCCCCCCGTGATCAACCCCTTAGTTTACGGCATTAAAACCAAGCAGATCCGAAACGGGCTCGGCAAATTGGTCGGTAAAATAATAAAGTCCGAGTAAAACCTGTGGAGGGTCGAGACTCGTGATAAGCGCAGGACTCTAATCGGGAACGTTGTAGAACTGTAGCCAATCAGAGGTCTAATTCCAGTGGTTTTTACCTCCTAATTTTATGGACAGAGGGGGGCTGGGACCCTCTGCCGAGATCCAAGCCGAGATCCAAGCCGAAATCCCAGCTGAGACCCTCTGCGGAGATCCAAGCCGAGATCCAAGCCGAGATCCAAGCCGAGATCCAAGCCGAGATCCAAGCCGAGATCCAAGCCGAGATCCAAGCCGAGATCCAAGCCGAGACCCTCTGCGGAGATCCAATTGGCTCTCAAAAAAAAAAAAAAAAAAAAAAAAAAAACCAAGAAAAAAAAAAAAAATAAAAAAAAAAAAAAAAAAAAAGAAAAAAAAAAAAAAAAAAATTCAAAAAAAAAAAAAAAACCAGTTAAAGCTGCTTTTCCGTTGGAAGTCGAACGAAATCCTCTCAATCACCACCAACTACTTGTAATCGTCGTGCTGCTACCATTAGTAAATAGATAGGAAGGGAGGTTATATAGGAACTTGTTTTCAACTTTTTTTTTTTTTTTTTTTTACATTTCTTTAGTTGCTTCCTGGATTCCGGCCTGGGCCAATCATTGTCATACGTCCCGGGAGTCTTCATGAGAGGAGGGGAGGAGGGGCTTTCTCAGCTGAGCGTGTAAGTGGGACCCGGGCTGCCTCCCGCATGGCCAGCGCGAGCAACTGGGTCACTTTACAAGTAATACCGATTGTACTCCCCTGTGTGGAGACGGGGGGGGGGGGGGGGGGCGGACAGGACCCCTCCCCCCTCCTGAATGTGTTCTACCCCCCACACTCCCAGGGGCTCAACAGCCACATTTACACAGACAATGCGCATGGCCCTATTTAATATTGATTGGACCCTGAGCAAACATTTTCTTACCCCCCCCCCCAAATAATTTCACTCTCCACCCCAACATCCCAAAATTACACAGGACCCCCTCCCCTAATACTATCCCCATCATTACACAGGACCCCATACTACCCCCATCATTACACAGGACCCCATACTACCCCCATCATTACACAGGACCCCCCATACTACCCCCATCATTACACAGGATCCCCCCATACTGCCCCCATCATTACACAGGACCCCATACTACCCCCATCATTACACAGGACCCCCCCATACTACCCCCATCATTACACAGGACCCCCCCCATACTACCCCCATCATTACAAAGGACCCCCCCATACTACCCCCATCATTACACAGGACCCCCCCCATACTACCCCCATCATTACACAGGACCCCCCAATACTACCCCCATCATTACACAGGACCCCCCCATACTACCCCATCATTACACAGGACCCCCCATACTACCCCCATCATTACACAGGACCCTCCCCCCCACTACCCCCATCATTACACAGGACACCCCCCCCCCCATACTACCCCTATCATTACACAGGACCCCAGATTTTACCACCATCATTACACAGGACCCCCCCATACTACCCCCATCATTACACAGGACCCCCATTTTACCCCCACCATTACACAGGACCCTCACCCCCTACTACCCCCATCATTACACAGGACCCCCCATACTACCCCCATCATTACACAGGACCCCCATTTTACCCCACCCATTACACAGGACCCTCCCCCCCTACTACCCCCATCATTACACAGGGACCCCCCCATACTACCCCCATCATTACACAGGACCCCCCCTACTACCCCCATTATTATACAGGACCCCCTCACACACTACCCCCATCATTACACAGGACCCCCCCATACTACCCCCATCATTACACAGGACCCCCCCCTACTACCCCCATTTTTATACAGGACCCCCTCACACTACCCCCATCATTACACAGGACCCCCCCATACTACCTCCATCATTACACAGGACCCCCTCCCCATACTACCCCATCATTACACAGGACCCCCTCCCCCATTCTACCACCCCATCATTACACAGGAACCACCATACTAAACCTCATCATTACACAGGACCCCCATACCCCACTACCACCCCCCCCCATCATTACACAGGACCCCCCCCCCTCATACTACCCCCATCATTACACAGGACCCCTCACAACCACGGACCCCCCCCCCCATACTACCCCATCATTACACAGGACCCCCCATACTACCCCCATCATTACACAGGACCCCCCATACTACCCTCATTATTACACAGGACCCCCCCTACTACCCCCATCATTACACAGGACCCCCCCATACTACCCCCATTATTACACAGGACCCCCTCACACTACCTCCATCATTACACAGGACCCCCTCCCCCATACTACCCCCATCATTACACAGGACCCCCCCCATACTACCCCCATCATTACACAGGACCCCCTCATACTACCTACATCATTACACAGGACCCCCTCCCCCATTCTACCCCCATCATTACACAGGACCCCCCTCATACTACCTCCATAATTACACAGGACCCCCTCCCCCCCACCCCCTCCCCCTTCTACCCCCATCATTACACAGGACCCCCCCATACTACCCCCCTCATTACACAGAACCCCCCTCCCCCCTTACTACCCCCATCATTACACAGACCCCCTCATACTACCTCCATCATTACACAGGACCCCCTCCCCCATTCTACCCCCATCATTACACAGGACCCCCTCCCCATTCTACCCCCATCATTACACAGGACCCCCTCATACTACCTCCATCATTACACAGGACCCCCTCCCCATTCTACCCCCATCATTACACAGGACCCCCCTCATACTACCTCCATCATTACACAGGACCCATCCCCCATACTACCCCCATCATTACACAGGACCCCCCCCCCCATTCTACCCCCATCATTACACAGGACCCCCCATACTAACCTCATCATTACACAGGACCCCCCATACTACCCCCATCATTACACAGGACCCCCTCATACTACCCCCATTATTACACAAGACCCCCCCCATACTACCCCCATCATTACACAGGACCCCCTCATACTACCCCCACTATTACACAAGACCCCCCCCATACTACCCCCATCATTACATAGGACCCCCCATACTACCCCCATTATTACACAAGACCCCCCCATACTACCCCCATCATTACACAGGACCCCTCTCCCATACTACCCCCCTTAATTCACAGGACCCTCTATACTACCCTCGTCATTACATAGGACCCCCCTCCCCTATACTACACCATTATTACACAGTGTCGGGTCCAGGACCCCCAAAAACGTTCTCAACATGAGGGAAGTAGTTAATCCCTACCCAACTGGAAGATGTCCGCTCCCCGCCTCAACAAGTGTGGTTAGCCAACATTCTCCCAGCTCTTATCTTCATAGCTTCCTTCCCGAGATGAAGGGGGAACCAAGGAGCGGACAAAGTCCTAGCTGTTCCACCTCAGCTCAGAAGTACTGTGACCTCACCTTCCCCATGGATCCAGAGAGGGAATCCCCCAGGACACCCTGCTGTCCCCTAGGAGAGGGGAGAACAGGAGCACAGCGATCTGCTAGCTCTCTGCTTCTCTCTCTTCCCGGGGCCTCCCGACCTCCTCTCCCCTCTCGCCTATGTAGCAGCTCCCAAACTTCTCCCAGAGAGAGGAGGAGCCATTAAAGGGGACCTACCCTGTCCTCACCTGATTACAAGCACACCCCTCCTGCTTGCATTCCTGAGCTATGGGCAGATGGATTCCAGGAAGTAAATGCTACATGAATCATCTGCCCTAACTCAAGAGGTCCGTGGTTAGAAATGCTAGGGAGGTGATTTCTCTACCAAATAAAGCATGGAGACTAGACATGTGCACAACAAAAAAATCCGTTTATTTTCGTTTTGTTTTTTTTGTTTCCGAAAAACAATCTATTTTTTTTTTTGTTTCGTTTTTTTCGTTTCTGTTGATTCGTAACGATTCGTACATTCGTAAGTCGTCGGTGTTCGTATTCGTAACGATTCGTACATTCGTAAGTCGTCGGTGTTCGTATTCGTAACGATTCGTACATTTGTAATGCCCCATACACACGGTCGGAAAATCCGACCACAAATTCCATCGGATTTTGTCCGAAGGATTTAGTCCGACACTGGTGTTGCATACACACGGTCGGAAAAAGTTGTCGGAAAATCCGATCATTCTGAACGTGGTGACGTTTGTTGCCTACGACGGAACTACGTAGAGGCTAGTAGCCAATAGCTTTGGTCTTGTAATGTGATCTGAGCATGCGTGGCACTTTGTCCGTCGGAATTCGCTACACACGATCGGAATTGGTGTGATCGGACTTTGTTATCGGAAAAATTTTCCAGCAGGAGACAGAACTTTGTCCGTCGGACAATCTGATGGAAAATGTCCGATGGAGCCTACACTCGGTCGGAATTTCCGACAACATTGTCCGATAGGACAGAATCCATCGGAAAATCCGACCGTGTGTATGGGGCTTTAGAGTTATTTTTCGTTGATTCGTTTTTTCGTTAGTTTAATTTTCGTTCATTCTTTTATTCGAAATTCGGACGCATTCGTAGTTATTCGTACATTCGTACATTCGTAACATTCGTAACATTCGTAACATTCGTAAACGGAGCATAATTCATAATTTTTTTGAATGTGTATGCTATTATTACATTTTAATAATTTACGAATGAAAAAAAAAAAACTACGAATCGAAAAAAAAAAGTTATGAAACGAAAAAAAAGTTTACGAATGTACAAATTTTTTTTTAATCCATTCATTACGAATCGAAAAAAAAAAAAAAATTACGAATCGAAAAAAAAAGTTACGAATCGAAAAAAAAAGTTACGAACGTAAAAATTTTTTTGTTCAAACCATTCGAAGCACATTAAGCAGCGCCATTATAAGGGACATGGAAAATTACCAATTCAACAAAAAAAAAAATGTTACGAATGTACGAATTTTTTCGTTCTTTTTCGTTGTTCCTTTTTTTGGATTTTCGTTGTTTGGTTTTTCGGATTTTCGTTGCTTTTCGGATTCGTTCGATTCGAATGATTCGTTAATCGGATTCGTACAAAAACGAACGAACGAAAAAAACGAAAAAAAAAATGAAAAAACAAATTGAATTGCACATGTCTAATGGAGACATGGATGGATGGGGGAAGTTTGCGTTGAATATTAAAAATACATTAAGTTGTGTTCTCAGGTTGTGGTGCTCAGATACAGTTTTGTTCCTCTATAACAATCCAGTTTATTTGAGACTGGATGAAGGGGGAACCTAATATCCCCCGAAACACGTTTGTCAATTTGTTATTTTTGGACTTCTGTGATGAAATAAACACATTTGGACTCTCGGTGTGACTCTCCTATCTTTGCACCTTTCTATTGTTCACTTGAGGCCCCTTTGTGTTACAGACCTGCCTAACCAAAGTCATTGTTCTCCACCATACAGATGTATCCTCACCCTGGGGAACCAAACCCATTTCAGATCCATCATCTCCCACCTACAAATTGAGTCCCTGCTGGGGAGATTCTCCCTCTCTATTGGTCCTTGTCAACAGAAAGTGAAGGGAAATCCAAAATTTTGGAGTTGCCAGCAGAGCAAGGGGTAAGGGAAGACTCCCAATGGGGACAAATGTTTCGATAACAACTATCCAATAGGAATGAGCATTAGTTCAGACTGAATACTGACACATTTAGGGCGTTTGGCGAAGAAGAAACGTGACAGGATCCAGTTGCCAATGGTCGCTAAGGAAGCAGTGGGTGCTTGCAGCTGCTAACTCCTGACGTTACTTGGCTCCATCACTTATAAGGTCACATAAGAAAATGGGCGGTGAATGGAGTAGGTTACATCACTGCCTTAATATGACCACATGGCCATATATGGGCAATGATATCACCACTATCCTGTCTATCAATGGTTGCTAAGGAAGCAGAGGGTGCTTGCAGCTGCTGTGTCCATACTAACCACTAACAGGACTTGGCTCCTTCACTTACAAGGCCACAAAAGCAAATGGGCAGGGAATGGAGTAGGTTACATCACTGCCTTAATATGACCACATGGCCATATTTGGGCAATGATATCACCACTATCTTGTCTGTCAATGGTCGCTAAGGAAGCAGAGGGTGCTTGCAGCTGCTGTGTCCATACTAACCACTAACAGGACTTGGCTCCTTCACTTACAAGGCCACAAAAGCAAATGGGCAGTGAATGGAGTAGGTTACATCACTGCCTAAATATGACCACATGGCTATATTTGGGCAATGATATAACCATTATCTCATCTAGCAATGGTTGCTAAGGAATTAGAGGGTGATTGCAGCTGCTGTGTCCATACCAACCAGCTGACGTTACTTGGCTCCTTCACTTACAAGGCCACATAAGCAAATAGGCAGGGAATGGAGTAGGTTACATCACTGCCTAAATATGACCACATGGCTATATAGGGGCAATGATTTTACTACTATCTTGTCTGTCA